>OY744502.1:4392754-4852049 GCA_963556185.1 Pseudopediastrum boryanum | reverse complement strand
GAGAGAGAGAGAGAGAAAGCGAGCGAGCGAAGGAAATCCCTTCTTGCATATGCTAAGGGAGTGGACCCTCACCTAAAACATATAGATAGGCCCACTACCATTCGGAGCCCAGAACACAGAAGTGGGTGGGTAAATTACCCACCCGCCTGAATAGAACTTCCTTTTACAAAGGCAAAAGCTGTGGGAGAAGTGAGCTGACTTCTGACCCTGATGTTGCTGCCAAATGTCAAATCTTAGATGTCAAATCTTAGATGGCAAATCTGATGAGGAGAAGCTGCATAGCATGCTTAATGAAGAGTTCTGGGGTGTATGAAGAGTACTGGCGGCTGCAGGAGCCAAGGGTGTGTCCATGATGCACCTGGGGCAGCATGGGTGGTGGGCAATGAAAGCTGTTATGTAGCAGGTGGCGAGGCGGGGGTTTGGTGCTGCAGTAGTGCGTGGCGCCTTGAGGGGCATCTTTGAGCATGCATGCCTGCCTGAGGCGACAAAATCCCTGCCAGAGGGGGACGATATGTCGTCCATCATGTTGAGCGGGGTTTTTAGTCTGCCAAAGCATGAGCCCTTGCAATGGATGGGTGGCTTTGCATTGAGATGCGGGGTGCAAGGGTTAGTGGGAAACAAGTTGTGCTGGTTTCCCTTGCTTTATGTCACTGGGAGCCTTTCGTGGGGCCTCCATCCCCACTGGCCTGAAAGCCAGGCTGAGTGTGAGGTATGCAGTAGCCAACATCACAGCAGTAGGCTTTGAGCACATGAAGAGCATGTTTTGTAGCCGGCTCAAGGAGAGGGGCTACCCTCCCTTTGTGCTAGATGGATAGTTTGCATTGGTGCAGCATTCAAACAGGGACATGCTGCTGTACAAGCAGCCTCTAGCATTAGGTGGTGGCCTCAAGCGAACTAAGGGCCATTACCTGTGACGAGGTTCAGGTCTGTGAGTAAGCAGTGGGTAAGTGCATGCATGTGCCGTCGTACTGCTCCACATTGTGCTTGTGTGTTGGAGCTTGCTAGTAGGTTCGCTAGCGTCCACTCGGTGTGGACGAAGTATCACACTACAACTGAAGCTTGGACGTCAAGTATCACATGGTAACTGTGGCACCGCACGCGTGCCGATGGGTTTGCCAATGTAAGATTCACACACATGGTTCGAACTGGTGCAATGATGTTCAGTGTTTTCCCTGGTTCTATTTGTGTTAGTGGCTTTGCCACCCTTGTATCATAAAGGGCTTCGCCCCTAGATGGCTGGCCCCATACGCTGTCGGATTATGTGCCATCCTGACTGAAGGTGGTCCCTTGTGTGCACGCACTGTAAACAGCAGCTGCCTCCCGAAGCAACTTGGGTGAAACTGCTCTTCATGTTTCAAACTCCTTGTTAACATGTTTTGCATATTATATAATTACATAGCATCTTGCTGATCTCATGAGGTTTAGAGTTGGATCTCACTGGCTGAGTGTTGTGACTGGACGTTGGACTGATGGTGGGTATGTGAGGGCACACATTTACTGTAGGAAGTGCATGGCATATACCGTTGAGGATGAAAAGCACTTCATGCTGGAATGTCCTGCCAATCATGAAATTCTATCGGAGTTTGGTTAGTTGTTTGATTACTGTCATGACAGGAACCCGACTGTGGCAGAAAGAGGGCAAAGTTACATGGCCCTTTTTCTATATCTCTGCAGCCAGCTAGCATTCCTCACTAATAGTTACCCCTTAGAATGGTTTACTGCCGCAAAAGGAAGGGCTGCAATGCAGTATTATGGCGCGGACCTGCCCTTGCCCATCTTGCCTCATATTTGCCTCATTCAGATGCTAGGCCCAGGGAGCCAGGTAGCATGCAGCTGAGACTGCTTGGCTGTCTCCAAAATGCATCCTAGGTCACAACGATCTCATACAAACAGTAGACGCTCCAAACTCTGCGATGCATGCTTGCAGAAAGGGTCCGCAGTGGGCAGATGCGGGATGTTTTCGCGAAGCAAGCGCGAACAAGTCATTGCATGTGCCGTGAGCTTAGCTGAAGCTTGAACCGTATCTCTACTGTCTATCGCACGTCATTGGGATAGAAGAACTGAGTATAAAAGCCCTTTTGGAAGTCGGACCGCAGATTCGATGTTAGCGAAGGGTTGTCAGCCCCTGCCAGCGCAGTTTAGCAGCGGGATTTTATGCCAGTAAGCAAGTACGGCCCATTAAGGAACAAACGTGTGCCTAATAGAAGCTCTACCTGCTTCCAGCGTGCCGCTCAGGACCCCAGTCAAGACATGTTCGCTAGCCCGTCACAAGGTCAAAGCATGATTCCGCTGCCTGCCGCCAAGCATGTGAGGCTCCACACCCATAGCGGCGTAAGTTGCGCCTTTTAAAAGCAAAAACGATGCCGTACAGAAGCCATAAAGGATGGATTTCAAGTTTTATACCTGGGTGGTCGGTATATCGGGTGACTGCACATGCTGTGCTGGGCGCATATACATCAAGTGGTCACTAGTGATGCCGCATATACACAAAGTGGTCACTTGGCACCTCAGATATCGTCAATGTGGTCACTTGGCACCAGAGATATACGCGATGCGCTCGTTTGACCACAACTAAACAGGCTTGCGGACGCTTAAAACTGGGTTTGCTGTTATCGTATTGCTATAGATTGATGTCAAAACAGTCTCGTTGTTGCTAAAGGTGCCATGCAGCTAGTTTCTGCAGAAGCTGTACTTACGCATGCGCTCGTCTGACCACAACTGTACAGGCTTGTGGACGCTTAAAACTGGGTTCGCTGTGATTGAACTGCCATATATCAATGTTTAAAAGTCATCGCTGCTGCTAAAGGTGCAATGCAGCCAATTCCTGTAGAAACTGTTCTCTACTCATGTAGGATGCATACCTCCCGCCCAGGTATAAGCTCCTTATCTACCTGTGCTCGGAAGCTTCGGCGGATATGCCCCCAGTCTCGGCTAATGTGCACGTGCGAGCGCTCCGCACCGGCACATGAGCCTCGACTGGGGGCATATCCCCCTCAGCTCCCCGAGCACAGGTAGATAACTAGATCGTGGCCCTACGCGACTGGAGTCTCGCGTGTAACTTTCTTGCGTTACTCACTACTCGGGTTACCGTCATGAGGGTGATTCAAGAAAGCTTATGTGTCATCCAAAGCAGCATATTTTGGCGAAGCTGGTAATGAAATGCGTGTTTTGAGAGATGAAGATACTACACCTACCTAGCTTCAGGGCATATGTCAGGTGGAGTATATATGAAAGAGACAGGGCTGTTCGAGAGGTGACTTCCGACCCTGATGTTGCTGCCAAATGTCAAATCTTAGATAGCAAATCTGATGAGGAGAAGCTGCATAGCATGCTTAATGAAGAGTTCTGGGGTGTATCATTACATTTCAAGATATGCCATAGCAATAAGTGCCATAGGCCCCGCAGCTCAAGCTGTCACAAAGAACAGCGAGGTGTGTGTGTGTGTGTGTGTGTGTGTGTGTGTGTGTGTGTGTGTGTGTGTGTGTGTGTGTGTGTGTGTGTGTGTGTGTGTGTGTGTGTGTGTGTGTGTGTGTGTGTGCCTGCGAAGGACCTGAGGTGCATTCGACACATTGATTAAGTGTCATTCCTCAGGCCGGCAACATGGGCGAACCCACACTTTGACCCGATCATACCGCGTACGGCATGACCCTTCGAAAACCCCGCCCGCATCGGGGTTCGAACTGGCAACCTAGCGGATAGCAATGGAGAGCGGTGCTAAGGTGCGAGGTGGAACAGAATTCTGGGGTGTAGACGGTTGATGAGGAATCTGGCTTAGTGTGTGTTTGCCTGCGAAGGACCTGAGGTGCATTCGACACATTGATTAAGTGTCATTCCTCAGGCCGGCAACATGGGCGAACCCACACTTTGACCCGATCATACCGCGTACGGCATGACCCTTCGAAAAGTAGTATATGGCCCTTTCAAGCATGCATTTAAGTATATAGCTAAATATGTATCAGCTGCTTGGAAGGTTAGGAATGCTCTTGCTCACCCTTCATCTGATGAAGCCATGCTCCAAACATAATTCCATTTCGAGATCCGCTGTCCTACCCACTGACCGGTGCATGTGATACAGCTCTTAGTAACGACATGCTGACGCTGCATGACAATGCGCCTATCAGTAACATCCAAGTTCACACCCCATTCCAAACTGAACTTCATGGAACTGATGCCAAAGGTACGGTCTGGATTCCCCTCCGGCTTTCACAGAGGTCGAGGCGGGGGGGGGGGGGGGCAGGGAAGACAATTTCAGACCCCACCCTCAATTTTTCCCTGTGCACTCCCAGCCTTCTTGAAATTGTTGCACACTGTTATGGAGCCAGCTGGTTTGTATGGGTGTGAACTCTGGGGCCTTCTATCTATTCCGGGTTTGTGGTCGTCTGGTTGGACCCTAGCTAAATTCTATAGCCTTACAGATCCTTTGGAGGTTAAGCGGTGCCGTCTGGTCCGTCAGTGGTTGCAGCTCCCTCAGTCTGTGCCTCTTTTGCCTTTGTTACATGAGCTTGGATCTGAACCTCTTGTGCATTGCTATGTTCGGCGTGCTGTTCGTTTTTATAACTGCCTTGTTGAGTTGGATGCTGCTTCAGTGTATCGAAGTGCTCTGCAACAGAACATTGATGATGCTCTCTCCACTCGCTCCCGTGCCCATAACTTTGTGGGGGCTCTTTTTCAGGTGCTACGGATCCTTTTGCCCCGTGAAGGTGGTCTTACTCGCACCTTGCGAGCTTGCCTGCCTTTGGATATTGATGGCATTGATGAGGCATTGCATACTCGGTACACTGAGCACATTCAGCGTCTGTCCCAGGTTGTCAATGGTCCTGGGTCCCGTACTGGTCTGTATTTCAGGGTTGTTGGTACACATGTTTTGGGCGTTGTCCCTTCTTTTTACTCATGTCGACTGTCTCATGGTGTGTTGGTACGTTTCTTGCGTTTTCGTCTTGGTTGCCATCATTTGCGTATCCATACTGGGCGTTGGCTTCCGCCCCTCCTTCCGCATTCTCAACGCACATGTTTGCGGTGTAGCTCCACAGTAGTTGATGATGAGGCGCATTGTTTGTTCATGTGTGAACACCCCACAATTGTTGAGGCTAGAGATTTGTTTCTGGCAGCTGTGGTTCCCCCCGTGGCCGCGTTGTCCTCGCTCAGGTATGCTGATTTCTGGGCACTGTCAGCCACTGGCTGTGTCCCTCTCTCGGCCTTGGTCAAGTATGTGGCCGTGTGTGTTCGTGTCTGTTGGTACTGCCATCAGTCCGGTGGTATTGATGTGGTGGACTTACCGGATATCTTGCTCCCGGCAGGTCAATATTTGGATCTGTTTGATTCGGAGTCGGAGACAGATGTTCCTAGTGATTCGTCTGATGAGGAACTGGTTGAAGTCTAGATAGCTACATGTTTGGGTATTCGCCTTGGTTGGTGTGCTGGCCGTCTTGGGTGGTACATATGCGGTGGACTTACTGGACATCCTGCTTGGTTGGTGCTCTGGATTGTGTTTGATTTGGATACACCCATCAGTCTCCTGCTGGTGATTTGTTTGCCGTGTCGGTAGTTGGATGTCTGCTTGGGTATTCCTCTTGCTTGGTGGTATGGATTCCATTGTTTTTGGACCCATCCGATGGTGTGTTTGGTCGTTTCGACCTAGCAGCCCTTTGCGGTTGCCGCACCTTAAATTTTTGTTTGTTTGTTTGGTCAAAACTTGCCACATGTGTCAGGGAAGGGTTTATCTATACCCCGGACACCCCCACAAAAAATTCAACACGAGATGCCCAAATCCATGAGTGGCTATTGTAACCCCCACTCACCAAACACAGGTTAGCCAGCCGGGTTAGCTAGCTACTTCAGCCCGCGGTACGGAAGCAATCTCCTGGAGCTTCTGGACTTGCCTTTAGCTGTGCCGTGTATCGCCAATGTATCACCAATGCAATGCCACTCACACCATGCCGAGCGTTCAACAGCTGCCTGCTCGTAAGCCAGCCAATAGCAGATGGCAATTCATGTAGTTAGATCTATCAAAGAATTGCCATATTAACCACAAAAGGAAAGTACGGTATCAACTGGCAGTGCTGTCTGCTCACATGCAACCTATTCAACAGCAGTTCTCTGCAGAAACTATACAACAAAATGCTGCTGCCACAGCAACCACACATGCCAGGCCTGCATTGGGTCCTCTTATGCAAGCCATGCGGCACTGTCATCCACACGATGTCTATGAAATATATCATTGCACAGCTTTCGGGCCGTGCAGCGCCCGCCACATGACTCCAACACGATGTATGCGGCAAAACACCCAGAATGAAAAGGCAATCAACATGACCAACATGATCAATATATCTTCGCACCAACTGAAATCCACAACCCCTGACTCCCCGAAGAGTACATTACTGTTACCCATCAAAATACCCTTCTCCTGTGGCCGACAAGACCTTCCCCTAACGATTGCGCCACTCAGACATGCAAGTATTTTCACAGTTTTTTTCTGCCTCCACCCAGCGACCTAAACATAGCCTAGGAAGATTGAGAGAGACAACATCACTCCCAGGCATCAGATTGACCACAACACATCCTTATATTGCTTCCTTTCTGCTTTGGGGTAAGAACACTTGTGACTTCCATTCAAGCTTTGGAGCCCCCAACCAAGTTCTTTGAACAAACCGCAGGACAGGGTTTCTACATCTTATGGAATGCCATAGCAAGACTGCCATATGTATAGCCCCAGCACCAGCCAGCCTCACAGTGTAAGTTGGAAAAACAGCAAAGCAATGCGTTCGTACCTGGATGACAACATGCGGCCCCTTTCACCACCGCTTGTGAACCAACAGTATGACCCAGCGCGCCTCAGGGTGCAAGTTAAAAGATCAGCGCAGCATGCGCGTGTGCCAGCAAGACAATATGTGACCCCTTTCACCAGCACTTTTGAACCAACATTGTGACTCAGCCCACCTCAAGTTGGAAGATCAGCGAAGCATGCGCATTAAATGCGCATGTACCAGCAAGACAATATGTGACCCCTTTCACCAGCACTATAGAGCCCACATTGTGACTCTGTAAAGTGGAAGTAGAAAATTGAGGTGGATGGGACCAGGCAGTAACACGTAATTGTGATGGAAGCATGTAATTACAAGGCCCCATAGATGTTGGCCTTTTGTGTCTCTGAAGGCAACTTATTGAAAAGGCAATTTGTTCTACACAAAAAAAAGCAACAGCTGAGCCGCCGCACCCACCTGAAACGGCCAGGATACACCGGAACTGACAGTATTTAAGCCACAGATAGACCAAGCCACAGATAGTCTCATGCATCAATCAGACCACTTAGCCAAGCCAACAGACCCGTCCATGTCTTTTTTCAAAGAACCTTGACACATAAACATGGCGTTATTGCTAGGCATGTTGTACACCCCACCATCCTCTTCCAAACCAAGATATACAAGCACGACTGTGGCACTTCCACATTGGCTGTTCAGCACTTGGATCAGCATGAACGCTTTCACTCCGTCACGAGCCATGTCAGGAAAGCTACCAGGGTTCATTGACAACTTCCACAACATATCTTAACCCATCTCCAAGAATGCGCACCTCCCATTACTCTTACCCATCAAAGTGATTCTCCTGTGGCCGACAAGACTTTCCCTTACCCTCCTGTGGCCGACAAAACTTTCCCCCAGCAATTGCGCCACCCTCTAGCCAATCAGCCATGCAAGTAAAATCACGGGTTATTCGGTGCGTCCACCTATCCCAGCGATATGTAATTAAGCGTAGGAAGATAGAGATAGACAACATCACTCTCCCAGGCATCAGACTGACCACAACACCTCTTTGTTTTGCTTCCTTTCTGCTTTGGGTTAAGAAGAGTTACCAAGCCAGCAGCAGACAAGTGGAAGCTCACCTGTGGCTTCCAATCAAGCTTTGGAGCCCCCAACCAAGTCCTTGAACAAACTGCAGGAGAGAATGACAAGATATCATGGAATGCCATAGCAAGACTGCCATATATATAGCCCCAGCACCCACCGGCCTCAAGGTGTGATTCGGAAGAACAGCAAAGCAATGTGTTTGTATCTGGAAGACAACATGCGGCCCCTTTCACCAGCACTCTTGGACCGACACTACGACCCAGCCCACCTCAGGGTGTTAAGATTTAACGCGTATCAGATATCGGCTTCGATAGATGCCAAGAATAACGGATTTACGCGTGAGTTGAGATGCCCGCCTGTACTCATCTACTTCACACAGGCTTGTCGAGAGGCTGGAGTGAGGCTGGTACAGGTAACCTTAAAAGACTGGACCCTAAATGCATTTCGGCGTAATGCCTCATCAGCGGGGTGGCCTTAAAGCTACCCATATCAGCCATATATAGCAAACAAAATGCTGCACCAGCCAACTCGACGCCGCCAGCTAATTGTCTAAACCTCACAAACCTAGTGACTCCTAAGTCGCAGTGACTCACATGATCCTCCCATCTGCTCGACATAAGGTGCCAAAACAAAAGGGGGGAGTTCGAGTCTTTGTGATCTATCGAACTCCCGGTGCAACTACACATCCAAACACTACAAGGGGGGGGGGGGGGGGCTCTACTTCACATGCACAAACTGCAGTGAGCCAAAACATGCAGACCAAAGTGTGCAAGAACATACTAGTCCTTTGCATGCACTAGGAGCTTTGACAAATTAGCAGCGTTCTTGTAGGCCACAGTGATATGATCCCCACATACAATCTCCAATTCAGGAGTAACAGCCTTATGAGCTGCATACACCTGATTGATGATGGTGCTAAGGCCCCCTGTACACTCTTTAGGTCCATACGATGCTACAAAAACAGGCCCACTTCTACTGGTAGGTGGCTCAGTGTCCACGTCCTCTATCAGGTAATGTAAGCGATCAGCATGGGCAACGCTATTAGCTACTTCAACAAACAAAGCTTCAGGGTAACCCCTCTTTAGAACCCTTTGCTCAAAAAGCTGGGCGACTGCTTCGTAGTCTGCTACATTGCTGTTAGTGACTGCATACCTTATCAGCTCTCCTCTTATCAGGGCCCTGAAAACTGAGGGACGATGATGCGAAGAGAAAGGGACGTACATATACTTGTTATGCGCCTTTTGAAAAGTGCTAAACTTTATAGGCAAGTTGGAAGATCAGCGAAGCATGCGCATGTAGGCCAGCAAGAGAGTATACGACCCCTTTCACCAGCAAAGACCAACCAAGATTATTGACCCAGGCGAGATTAGAGAGGGAGGAATGGATTGAGCAGTCTGGGTGTAAAATGGAAGTGGAAGAATCAGGTGGCATGGGCCCAGGCAGAATTTGTGACAGGAGCATGTAACAAGGCCCCTAGTAATTGCCAAAGGGCTTTTTGCGCCAGTGAAGGCGAGATTATTTGAAAGGCAATTTGTTCCACACACAAAGAGAAATGACAGCTGAGCTGAACGCATGCACCCATCCACTTGAAATGGCCAGGACACACACAAACTGACAGTATTGACTAAAGGCTGACTTACGATAAACCACAGTGAATCAAGCACAGAGCAAACACATGAAACCACAGATGAAGCCCGCAGACCAAGCAGCACATTTCAACGCGGTGCTGTGTCTCTCTGCAGACAGAGACCACTAATCCAATCACTAAAATTATGCTTGTTATATAGAACACGTCAAAACATGGAGCCCTCACAGCTGATTCGGCCAGGACATACTCAACAAACAGTATCAAAGCCACAGATGAAAGCAACGATCAAGCAAAACATTCCAGCAAGGCGCTGTGTCCCATTACATTGACAAAGCACTCATCCAATATGTTATCTAGTGCTAATCTGAATGGATGGACAACCTTGAAGAACACAATGCCTCAACATGCAGCGGTAACTCCGTGCATTGATTAACATACAAGCTGCCAACAGTGGCAGCAAGGATCATGAACCATACTTAATGCTTTTCAACATCATCTGCAGGACAAGGAAAACTCCAAGCGACCTGCTGCAGCAAACGCCGAGGTTTAGCGACCTGCTGCAGCAAACTTCGAGGTTAAGCAACCTGCTGCAGCAAACGCCGAGGTTTAGCGACCTGCTGCAGCAAACCCCGACGTTTAGCGACCTGCTGCAGCAAACCCCGAGGTTTAGCGACCTGCTGCAGCAAACCCCGAGGTTTAGCAACCTGCTGCAGCAAACCCCAAGGTTTAGCGACCTGCTGCAGCAAACCCCAAGGTCTAGCGACCTGCTGCAGCAAACCCCAAGGTTTAGCGACCTGCTGCAGCAGTGCCCATGGGCCCGGGCGTTGCATTCTGCCCAAAGACCTGCTTGTACATCTTGTTATAGCACTGGGTGGCCATGGGCTTGCACACCCTAAGCGCTTCTGCAATGGATGGCTCAAAATGCACACCCGCCCACAACCTACTCCTGCCGCACTGCTCCTCAAAGTCATCCCAGGAAGTGTAGGTGATAGGGAGATTGGTTGCAGGGGTGATGCCTGGCTCCCTCTTGCTACATCCAGCTTGGAAAGCAAGGGGCGGGTCGTTGGTGTAGCTGTTGGTGCCTGTGGCCAACCTCATGTATTCCGCAAAGATGGCGCAGGTGCAAGCTGTACCCGAGGGGTATTCCGCATGGGGCATTGTCCTAAGGGAGGTACATTGTGCACATGCAAGGACAACAGGCTTGAAAGTTTTCGGGAGTTTCGTGAGAATTATGCAAGAGGAAATTCTGAGGTGAACACAAAACTGAGTGTTGAGTGATCAAGGGGGGAGGGGGATGGGGGGTGGGACCAGCAGGAGGTCTGAACGGGTGTTTTCAGACATTAGGAGATAAAGGCTCTCAGGCACTAGGACAGGGTTGGCATTCCCTCATCATCAGAAGGCTTACTGCTCTCGAGGAGCCGCAATACATAGTGTAAGCAGGGTGTGGGTTAGGATGTGGGTGTGGGTTAGGAAAAATTGGGCATCTCAGTAGTCTGCATACATGGCAATGAACGGGGTGCATGCCCTCTATGTTGCGCGCGGCCCTTATGGTAAACAGTTCTACATGCCCTAGTTGGATCCATTCAGCGTACAGTGCGGGCTGCACATGGCATCAAAAACCGTAGCTGCAATTCTGAAGGGAATTGAGATCCTGAAGTTTGAGAGGGTGCGGAAGGGGACTCCCTCCCGCCCCTTCACCCAGCTACCACCCTACCCTCCTTCTCCCATCTCCACCCCCAAACCCCCTCCTTGGAGATTGTACAGGTCAAAACGCAGGGATGCAGGCTAGACCACAACGCAGGGTCCATGACAGGCTGGCGCGGCGCATATAAAAAATGAGCATATAGCTGAGACCACCACCCCAAGAAGTCTGCTAGATTATCGCCACAGGTTAAAAGCTGGCACGGCAGGTGCACGGACTGATCCAAAAAGCTGCTGGTTAGCTGGCCGGGCCGCTAGTTGGGGCTACCTGCAGCGAGGTGGGTGTTCCGTCACCACCACACCTCCTTGCCCTGCCCCCCTACACACACACTCCCAATCAAGAAGTGGCCGCTCACCTGAGGTAGCTGGTCCATTCACGTCCCTTGATCGTTTTGGTCCCGTTGAACTGCACCCAGGCCTGTGAAAAACAGCCGTGGCCGGCCGCAGGCAAGAAAACAGGCAGAAGTCATGGTCAATGGCAGGTCAATGGAAGGTCAATGGAAGGTCAACGGCAGGTCAATGGCAGTACCTCAGCCAGCCGTCACATGCATCAATCAATTAATCTTAGCATGCATTTTGTCTCATGACTAAGAGGGCCCAGCCCCTGCCTTGAAGGAATGCCTTAAGGCTAGCTGGCTTTGACCCTATATGAATTTGGTGGGACTCGAGGTAGGCCAATGCGCTAAGGCATCACCTTGGACGCCAAAGGCCTTGCATTTGCACACATGCACGCATGCTGCCCAATTCACAATCAAGTAAGTGAATGCGTGAGTGGAACCCCGGCGTAAGCCCTGCGTAGGTTTGGGGAAAAGGCAGTACTACGAAACAAATATTCAAAGAGATAACAATACATACATTTACAAAAGTAAGAGGTACTAGCAACAATGCAGTGGGTGGACATGCCTGAGTGGCCAGCAGCCGCAGCCTTACCTGAATGTTGTCTGTCTTGTAAAGAGCGCGGATTGCAGAAATGGGGCGAATGGCCTCATATGTGATCTTGTCCCTCCACATCATTTTGAATCCGTCCAACATACATACCAGATGGGAGTCTGCGCAGAACAAAGAGCAGCAGCAGTAGGATATTCATAAGAATTGTTTTAGAAAAAAATTAACAACAAAAAACATAAAAACATTAAAAAAACATAAAGACATAAAATAAGATATATAGTCATAACTGTAGCTGATTCTCCCTAGAAGGCGTTGAGGGGCAGCGCCAGTAACACATCAACCCCTTATCAGCAAAAGTGCAGAGAGTGAGAGAGAGAAACAACGCCAGAAGGGCTTGGATTGCCCTTCTGCATTGGGTTGAGGGAGGGGCCCCTAGAATTGAAATGCAGGAGTGGGCGGGCTTCCGCCCAACGATACAGCATTCCAGAGTTTCAGGTAAAACCCAGCAAACCCGTGCTAAGTACAGCCAATCATATGATTGACCAGATTGATTCAGGTCGATTTGCTCTCGCTAGTGCCTGTGGTATTACTGTCCACCTCTTGCATTAACTCGTTTTTCAATTCCTGTGTATGAAGAGCGTGACCAATGCAGCAGAAAATGAACAGCCTCACAAAACGATGTGCAGAAGCAACTCTAGTCAGACCATGGTCGACACAAACGACTGGGCACAATTAGCCTCCTCAACCTAATATGCATGTTCACGCACACCTAGACCCAATCTCAAACCTAGGCCTTGAGTTATGCACCCACCTGTTAGCCCTAACCCACTGGACCCATTTCCAACCCTAAGCCCTATTAGCCCACTGCACTCGCGTAATCCTAAACCTTAAGCACTGAACTCATCTGCAACCCTTCACCCCAAACACCGCACCCACTTCCAACCCAAGCCCGGACACACTGCACGCATTTCCAACCCTTTTGTGTATAGTATGCTGGAGAATGTAATTCGTAGAGTTCGGCGCTTGCTTTTGAGTGGGGATTACGTGGTGTCGGAGGATTGGCCAGCTGGCAACTTTCGGAGGTGGCATTCAGGTACGACGCTTCGGTCTCGATTTCGCCTTTCGGATGGTGGTTTAGCTCTTGCATTTATTCGTCCTTTTCAACCCTTAGTCCTAAAGCACTGCACCCCGACCCTTGAGCCCTGTACCACTGCAGCGAACCCCAACCCCACAGCCTGAACCACTGCACTCGCCCCCAACCCTAGGCCACTGTAACCCCCCCCCAAGCTTTAATCCACTGCACTCATTTCCAACCCTGAACCCTAACTCATTGCACCTCAGCCTCGACCACTGCCTGCACCCCCCAACCCTAAGCTTTAAACCACTGCACTCATTCCCAAACCTGAACCCTAAACCATCACACTCAGCCTCAACCCTAAGCCCTATACTACTGCCCTCAGCCCCAACCCTAAGCCCTAGACCACTGCACCCACCTCCAACTCTAACCCCTAAACCACTGCACTCACCTCCAACCAGGTACTCAGCATTATTGAAGCCATACTTGGCAGCAACAACCGCCCAAATGGATCTGAAGCACAGCAGCAGGAAGGGCAGATACGTGCTCATATCTCTCAAGGTGGCAGCTATAGTGACATAGCCAGAGCCATTTTCGGCAGGTTGAGGGTCCATTCAGGGTTTATGATTTCCACGAGCCTTGCTACTGCCATGCGGCCGTACATGACAATGTATATACACATGTAGAGCTAATTCAGGGTTTAGGGTTAAAGAGGTGAGCTAGGGGGTTCTCTGCTATGGTTACGCAGATTCCTAGGCATTATGCATTGCCGTACACAAGATGCCAGGGATCCATTTTCTCTCCTTTGCGCTCCCACCTACTCCCGATTACTTACCCATAGGACGCAAACTTGTCATCATAAAACTGCAATCAGAAGTGAAAGGCAAGATACAAGCGGCATGTTGGGAGGCGCATGCCACATTATGCCGTATGGCAACCCTCTGAGCCCAGACGTTACTGCATACACTATCAATCAATCAATCAATCAAAACGCAAGACCAGCAATGCCAATGGCCAAACAAACCTAGGCCACAAACACAAGGCTCCTGATCACAATCACGAAGCCACACAACCGATGGTGGATTTGCCACACACAAGCTGAGGCTAGATGCAACGGCGTGCACACCAAGGGGAAACAAACACCACCACTAAAACCCAAAACCTGCTCCACTTCCATCACACATGGGTGGCGGGGAGGCAGCAGGATCAAGCACCACCCTAGTAGGGGCTGGAGGTGGCTCCCACCACCTAGGTACTGGTGAACCACCATCCTCCCAGCCACTGAAAGGCAGCACATAGCGCTCCACATGCTTATCAATAGCTTGCTTAGTGCGCCTTCTACACCTCACTAACCGTTGGCTTTCCCAAGGGTGCGTAAGATCCCACAACCTCTTCCTCCAAGCACTCTTAATCTGACATGAAGCCTCCCAGCTCCCCTCATCTTGACCAAGCACCTTCAGATCAGCACACACGCATTTCTCCCAGGTATGGCGAGGCCTACCCACTGGCCTCGTCATGTCACCATGTAATGAAGAGAACAACGCAATATGCGGCAACCTGCCCTCCTCCATGCGGCCCACATGCCCCAGCCACCTCAGCCTATTTGCTGTGATGTATGCTGACAAGGTGGCTATCCCACATGATTTCCTGATATGCTCATTGGTGTGCCGATCTGACAGCCTGACCCCCAGGATGCTCCTAAGGCAGCTAGAGTGCACCCGCTCAAGCTTTTGCGATTGCACTTTGGTCAGGGACCAACACTCACTCCCGAACAGCAGAATTGGCAACACATATGCCTTGTAACACTTCACCTTCGTAGCCAATGACAGATGCTTGGTACCCCACATCTTTTCAAACTGCTTAAACCTCCCCACAGCCTTACCCCTCCTGATATTCAACTCCACATCCAACCTGCCATCAGTCACAAGCACACTTCCCAAGTACTTGAACTGTGACACCTCTTTTACCACACCCTCACTGATAACCACCTCTGGTCCTTGCTGCACTGGCACATCCCCCTCCTTCCAATCCTTGTCAATGGACAGGATCTCAGTCTTGCTTGCATTGATGCGCAACCCAAGACTAGCAGCAACCTTGTCCATCACCTGCAGCATGACCACCAACTCCTCCCTGCTGGGACTAAGCAACACCATATCATCTGCATACAGCAGAACAGACAACAGCTCCACACACCCACCACTACTACACCCATCACGCTCAAGTTTCCCATCTGCATGATAGGCTAGCTTCACCCCACATCCCTCCGGCATCTGAGCCATTGCCTGCCGAACCACAAAGTCCATGTAGATGTTGAACAGCAAGGGAGCAATGACACATCCCTGCCGCACCCCGCCATGCACATCAAACCACTCAGACACCACACCACCCATCCTAACAGCAGCCTGTGTGCCAGTATGCAAGTCCATCAGCAACTCTATCAGCTTTGTGTGTACCCCGTACACATGCAGGATGCGCCATAGCGTGTCTCGCGGTACAGAATCATATGCCTTACGCAAATCCACAAAAGCCATGAATAGAGGCTGATCGAATGCTACAGACTTAGAGATGACCTGGCGTATGGTGAACAGAGCATCAGTGAGGCCCCTCCCCTTCCTAAAAGCAGACTGGTTATCAAGCAGTTGTGCATCGATATGAGAACTGATCTTAGCCAAAATGACCAAGACATACACCTTCCCCGGTATACTTAGCAAGCTTATCCCCCTATAGCTATCTCTCACTTTGCGCTCTCCTTTGCCTTTATACAGTGCCACCAACAGTGCACGTTTCCACTCCACTGGCGCTTTCCCTGACTCCCACACCGCCACAATGACCCTGTGCAACCATTTCAGCATGGTCCCACTGAGCTTTAGCATAGGCGCTGCGATACAATCAACCCCAGGAGCTGCCCCATTACGACAGGCAAAGACAGCTTCTTCAACCTCCTGCACAGTAGGTGGCTGAGCTGCTGCTTCACTCTGCTGGTTTGCACCTTGCCCTGCCTCCATCTTCTGCACTAACTCCTCAATGGTCTGCTGCATTTGCTGGTCGAGCTTGGCAGGGCAGTTGAGGACATCAGCAAAGTGCTCAGCAAAGCACTTCACCACCTCCTCCCTGCTTTGGAACAGCTGCTTGCCATCAGCACCCCCTAGCACAGCTGTAGGAGCAGCAGAGCTACTGCCCTGCTGCTCCTTGAAGATCCGCTGGACATGCTTGTGGAACACGGCTAGATTACCAGCTTTTAGAGCATGTTCCGCAAACAGCGCTTGCTGCTTGAAGTACCGCTCCTGATCCTTCTTAACCGCTCGCCTAGCAGCATTATTGGCCTCCCTGTAATCTGCCCTGGTAGCATCATTAGGAGAGGACAGCACCGCTGCATGTGCTGCATGTTTCCGCTCAATCTTCTGCAAGGTCGCATCGGATATAGCGAAATCTCGGCGCCGCTGCTGAGGCTTGAGGTTTAGACCAGCCTTATGGGCTGCTTGGCTGGCTGCCGCTGTTAGCTGTGTCCATTCGTCTTGTGCGCTCTGCAACTGAGCCCCTACCAGACGGCTGAACTGGTTAGACATTGCCAGCTCAAAGCACTGCTGAGTTGCTGCAGATTCTTGCAGCCGGCTGCAGTCATAGGGCCGTGCTGGCTGTCCCTTCGCACTGTGCTGCTTGGCCACTGACAAGCGGAGGCGCATCGTAAGCACCAGCATTCTATGATCAGAGCCACCTGTATCAAAGCTGCGAAAGACCCTGCAGTCTGTCACACTTGACATGAACCGCTTGGAGACAGCTATGTAATCGATGACCCTGAGCACATCCTGCTTGTTTCTATTAACCATCTTGTGAGTAGCAGTCCGGTAATTGCTGTGCTTAAAGAAGGTGTTGGCTAAGCGAAGGTTCAAGGCACCAGCCAGCTGCAAGAGTCGCTCACCATTCCCTGAAGGCTGCTGCTTCCCAAAGCCATGAGGCCCCATAACACCCCCATACGGTTCTGGATCAGTGCCAACCTGGGCGTTGAAGTCACCCAGAAGGACTAGCATGTCCCTGGAAGGCAGCGCTGCCAAGATAGCTTCCAACTGCAGGTAGAAAGCTTCCTTGACCTCCTCAGGGGTGGACTCGGTATCAGTCGGCGAATATGCTACCACGATTGAGGCGTTTATCCCACTGCTGATTCTCACACGGACTACCAGGATTCGCTCACTGACAGCAGACCAGTCGATTAGGCAACGGGACCACTTCGAGTTAAGAAACAGGCCCACCCCATGTTGCCGTGGCTGACCCTCTGACAGCCCGGACCATATCAACTGCCAGTCCTTCGTAACATTACGACATCCACTACCCGGTATCCTGCTTTCAGCAACACCACAGGCTCCAACGCCAAGGCGAGACAGCTGCATGACGTAAGAGGATAGCTTGCTCTGTACCGAAGCATCGTCACTGCCGAAAGTTCTGCAGTTCACGAAGCTGAGGCGTTCGGACCCCGTCTTAAGCAATCGCAAGTGCTCAACAGGCCCATGCCTCTTGCTGTGCACGTTGCGAGGTCGTTTGACCCGGTTGCATGGCTCAGTGACCAGCTGTGCGCTGCAACTGGCGCGCATGCCCCCTGGACGAGACAGGGACGCACACACGGGATCCAGCTGCCTTCACCGAGTTCTAAACTCCCTACTAGTTCACTTTACAGGCTCGGCGGTAACATGCCTAAAAAAGACATGTCACCGCCAAGCAGAGCGATGTATAATGTTATCGTGCTCAACTAATGTCGCATACACTATCATGAATCAATCTCAGAGCTAGAACCATACAACCGACTATACATATGATGCAGAAGCAGGATGAACCAGACACAAATTGATATACAGTTAATCACCCTGCATGGCCTCTTATCAACCATGCTGTACTTGTGGGCGATGAAAATTGGGCCCTGTTTGACTGGCATTAGACCAATGCCCCGGTCTGATATGGTCTAATATAAGACTCCAAATCTTCTAGCGCGAATGAAGCTCAGCCCAAGACATTAGACCGTCTAATTTTGTTTCTGATCAGCCTGAAAAGACAGGCGCCTTGAGCATAGTGAGCCTATGCTCAAGGCGCCTGTCTTTTCTTTGATTTCTGCCAATCATGTGTGCCAAGAGGGTACCTGATGTCTTGAGGGCATAGTGTTGTTTCTTGGCTAAGGCTGATTTGCTTTTGCAACATGACCATTGGCAACTAACTTCCATATCTCCCTGCCCCCTGGGAAAGACAATTGATCTCATGGCAAATCTGCTGATGTCCAGGAAATCCCCCGCGCCCCCAACTCATCCCAAGGCTGTATTGTATCTAGTCAGCACTCGTACCTCTGCAGACATCTTCTGAAAGTCTGTCAAGCTTGCACTGGCCGCCATGACTGGTTGAGACAAGAATTCCAGCACCGCTTTCTTCTGAGCTTTGCTGTTGAGCTTTGCTATGGCATATCATGAAATGTAATAATAATAGAGCTGTATATGTACCAGGGCAGCAGGCACGGCAGGGCAGGCTGATACATCATTGAGGGAAATCAAGGAGACAGGAGGAACTAAAAGAAGGCTAGCTAACAAAGCGGGGTTGGGCGAGGGGGCCACCCACTGGTCAAATCTTATGTTAGGCTTGCCCAGAGTATCCTCACAACAGAGGCCCCCTACCTACATCGTACGTGCGAGAGCCACTCAAACCCCTGCTTGCGTAGCTCTCACTCTCGCTGCAGATGGGTGAGGAGACAAAGGGGGTGCAGATGGCAAAGAGACCAAGTAAGGACTTGGTGCACATGGGCAAGGACCTAACACTGGGTACATACCGGGACGGCCCACTGCACATGGGAAAGGACCAAAGACCCCGTGCACATGAGGAAGGACCAAAAGTGGTGCAATTCTGGATAGTGCTAAAGATTCCAGATGCGCAACGCATCAGATAACCCCGGTACTTAACATGAGTTTGCTCTTATTCCTTGTACCTGATGTTTCCTGTTTTTGTTGAGTAAAGAAATGGGGGTTGACCCCGGTGTCTTTGGTCATTTCGACCTAGCTGCCTTAGTGCAGCCACACCTTAAACTGTTTGTTTGGTTGTTTGTAACCACCAGCTATGCTGCTTGACCAAGTCGTTAAAAGCATACAGCACAGGACCCCACTCAACAAGCCAGACAACCAATGCAGCCTCCAAACCACATATGTTCCCGTTGGAAATCTTGGGCAGCAGCCAACAACCTGTACATGAGTTGAGGCTAGATGCAACAGCTCACATCAACAAAAGTGGCCCAGCGGCCCAGTTTGCACTTACTTGAGCATTGGTGAAAGGCGGGTTGGACTCGGTGTAAAAAGTAGCTCTCAGTCACCAGAGTAGGAGGCACTTGGCCTGCTTGTGGGGTGGTGTGCGTCTGCACCGTGATGTAGCCACGTCCATTGGTCTCAAGTAAAGGTTGCCATTTGATTAAATCTTCAGGATCATCATATGCACTATTGACTGGCTGGTACCCCGTCCAGTCCGCATAAGGCCTGGGGTAGGTGCTGGAGGTAAGGGACCCCTGCAAAGCCATAGAGCACATTGAGAGACATTGAAACCAGTGGGTCAATGATCGGGGAATATTTATCAATGATCGGAGAACATTTATCAATGATCGGAGAATATTTATCAAAAAACCATTGCAACCATCTTCATAAGCAGGAAACCACGGTTCATACATTAAGCAAAGTAGCCTCCAACAGCGCCTGAGCATAAACGGTCCTCAAGCTCTAAACCCTAATCGAGGGCTACATATGAATGCTGCTATAACGCTCATTGAATCCATGTTATACAGCATATGGACACCAACTTTGATACAGCTTACGATAATACAGGTAAGGTTTAGGGTGTAGGGTGGGGTTAGGGTATAAACCTGCATTCACACGGATCATGGACAGTGAGCTCCATTCCTTTGACTAGGTAAAAGCATCCAGAAGGTGCTGCTTCTGAAGTGCCCTCCCTTAGCCCCCTGTGGTGCCTTCCCTCTCATGCCCCTCTCTCATGGCCACCCTAAACTGCCCTCCTTCATGCCATGTCTGACCCCCCCCCCTTACCCTCATGCCCTCATGCTCTCCCTAAACTGCCCTCCTTATTGCTCTGCCTTCCCCCCCCCCCCCCACATGCCCTGCCTAAACTGCCCTCCCTTTGCCTTGCCCAAAACTGCCCTGCCTAAAATGCCAGCGGCCCTACACGGCCCCCCAGCCCGGTCAGTTCCCACTCATCCACCCCACCATCCATTCAGCACACTTCAGGGTAATAGCACAAGTCATCATCCGTTGCCACTCACTTGCACGCCCCCCTTTGCCTCAGTTATTATTTCACTTTGTATGCAATAGCAAAAGTGCCATAAGACCCCCATCTAAAGCTATTACGAAAAGCGCCTGGCCTGTGCATTTTCCCCTGTTACGCAACCAGAAATATTGACGACATACGCCTAGACATGATGTCCTTGGAGGTGGTACATGCCTAAACGCAGGGATGCAGGCTAGGCAACAAAGGCAGGGTTCCTGACAGGCTGGCACGCCACTCACATCAGCATTCCAATTAGACTTGTAGTGCTGCCGGATGGGTTCAGCTACAGCCAGATTGCCAATCCCTTCTGGGGTGGTGGGGGCAGTGGAGGTGTCATTCACATCCAAACCAAAGCTTAGCATGATCTGAGTGATGGACAGGTCAAAGGGCGCGGGGTAAACTGCCTTGTAAGTGGCAGCCTGGGCGCGGAGCATGGCTTTGTTTTGATTCGTGGTGGTGTGCTCTGAGGGTGGGCGCTTGCTCACGCCAGGAATAGGGAAGAAAGGCTGGGCCTGCGACATGAGCAGAGGGGCGGGGGTGGGGTGGGGAGGTGGCAGACAGTAGGAGGGCTCCGGAGGCCGCACGGCAGGAGCATTGGCGATGATATTGTTTGCGGGCCTTTCTGTCAGGTGCCAGCTCTGGAGGTGCATGAAGTTACATTACCACCTACATTGCCCCCCAACCATTCCCTTCAGGTGCCAGATGATACATGGAGACCAGCAATCTTCAGCAACATGATCTGCAAGGTCTGCAGTGGCCATCAAGGAATGATACCTAGCAGTGGTCCGTGATCCCTTGACACCTAGTACATACCGTGGGATGATAGTAGGAAAAGGCGTTGAAATACGCCAGGTAGGCGGTGACACGGACGTGAAACTGCGGGGCTGTTTCGAACAATTGGTACCAAAGACCTACTCCAGCAAGTCCGTAGAGCCAGGCGCCTGCGGCTGCAGTGAGCAAGGGCAAGAGGATGGAGGGAGGAGGTGGGTTGCGCAGGCCAGCACATGTTTCCTCAGGCACGCAAGTGCATCAATGCATATTAGCAGGATAAACCCGTAAACCTAAAGGTATGTGCAACGGTGTGTGCAACGGTGAACTAACTCCCGTGCATGAGGGAAAGAGAACGCGCCTCATCGGCGCAGGTAAAGCGGTTGCAAGGCCGTCGACCGATCCAACAGGCTTTTAACTGCTGCTTTGAACTGCTGCTAAGGACTGCTTGAAGCCATCAGCTGCTGAGATGTGGCGAAGCACGAACTGGGTGTGCGTTGCAAGAAGGACCACTCATGGAGGTCATGGACGACTTACGTTCCGCGGAGATACTGAAAGCTGGGACCACATCTCCGAAGACCTGAGCGAGAGGGCTGCACGCAATATTCTGGCCACCAGCCCCGTAATTGTTCCTGCATGTGGTCGCAGGCGGTGGTAAGAAAGGCGGGAACAAAGTCCCCCTCCCCCGTGTCTAGGACCTGTGGGATTACAACGTACCAGGCTCCGTCAGGGTTCGTGACCAGAATAGGAGTTTGGCTGGACTTGACCGGGCGAAAGCCTGCAAGTGCAGAAGTAAAAGTTCATCGGGCGATCCCAACTAACTTCAGTTCCCAGGCTCTCGACATCCAATACTTGTGTGCAAGACAACCTGGCATAGTCTGGGGAGGCCATGAGGCCAGTGTGAAAGGCTGGGCCACGACACTGTGGACAAGGAGCCCCGTTGTAAGGAGCAGACAGATAGCGTTGGCCGCCATCTCGTAGGGTTCGCTCGCTGCTGCCAGGCGAGGTTCGATTTAGGGTAGAATCCGCCAGTCTGAGCGTGCCAAGTAGGCCATCACATGAGGGGACGTGCAGTATAATAAATAATGGATACAAGCTGGCAAGGCTTAGCTTAGAGCAGCTTAGAACACGTGACCGAGAACTTCATGGCGCGTTGTCACTATGGGTTTCGTACCTGGGCCCGCCTGCACGACTGCCGGGCCGGCCCGGCCGGGCAACTAAGGCTGCCAGGAAGCCGTATGTTTAGAGACGCGACAAGTATGGCTTCCAACAATAGGGCTTCCATAGAAACACAAACCGACCATCCACATGTCTCAACGCAGTAATGCCGTTTCACAATCCAACAGTCACGTGGCGCCTCTGCCGCCCGCCACCCCGCCCATTCCTAGAAGACTCCAGATTTGATGCTGGCTTCGACTGCAAATGCTCCTGGAACATCTGCACTTTCCTAGCTAGCACAGCAGCCTCTCTACGCAACTCCCAATTCACTTTGTACCTCTTCTGTACCCTATGATAACAGCTGCATGCTGCCTCTACTTCCTCACACCCCTCCGACCCCACCACAACCCCATGTCCTTGTCCCTTTCTCTTCCTCCCTCCCACACCTCCTCCCTCTCCTTCCAGCTCCCATTGCAGCTGCTCTTCTATCAGAGGAGCCCCTGCTGCTGCTCTGCCCGCCGCTGCTGCTGCCACTGCCTTCCCGACCTGCCGCCGCCCCGGCGGCGCCACCGGTGCCGGCCTGAACCCTCCTCTCAACACACTGCTATAAACCCCCGCCAACTCCGCCGGCCCCTCAGGCCCACCTAAAACCCCCAAGTTACTCCCACCACCCCCAGCCCCGCCCCCTCCACCGCTCCCCTCTTGCTGCTGCTGCTGCTGCTGTCTGTTGCTGGGGCCCATTGACATAAGCGCCTTCGCAGCCCCCGCAACCGCGGGATGGTAGTGCCGCAACAACAGCGGCAACTCCCAAAATGCAGCTGCCAGTGCCCCCGCATCTGAGGGATCCTTACACCAAGGGTCGTAACTCCGCCCCCCAACCGGTGCAACCCCCTCCCACTCAAACAGCGAGTTCAGCTTAGGGTACTTCCGCAGCAGCCGCAGCAGCAGGGCAGCACTGCCCATAGCCTCCGGCACTCCCACCATCAGCAGCAGCGAGTACAACCGCTTGCAGAAAGCTGCTGCACGACTTAAATCAGCAGCTTTCACCAGCAGAAGCTGCAGCTCCAAACACTGACATAGCAGCACACTAATAGGCTCAGAACCCACACCTCCTCCTGCTGCTGCTGCTCCTTTGCTGGCCCTCCTCCCACCCACCGCTCTGCTATTGCTGCTGACATTGCTACCCCGAGCTCCTACCTCCCCCTGCTGCTGCTGCTGATCTCCGAAGGCGTCTGCTCGAGCAGCTAACATAGCCAGCCAGCTCTCTTCATCTGCTGCTGCCTCTTCCTCCCTCCCAACACCACCCCCTCCCCCTCCCTTCCCACCTCCTGCTGCTGCCGCGTCCTCATAAAGAAGCTGCCAGGGTACAAGCAGTAGGGTTTGGTACGTCTGGGTGTAAAACGCCTTCCGTTCGATGTTGAGAGCCTCCCCTTGGCCCTTTAGGATCTGAGAGGCTGTCAGTAGGAGCCGTAAGCGTTCCCGTACTGGTAAAGCACCTGTTGCAAGCAGCTGCAGTAGAGAACAGAACATAAATGAGATACGTCATTGCACAGCCCTCGGGCCGTGCAGCAGCTGCCATATGACTCCCGTTACTCAGTGCGTTGAGGGTGAGAGATCGAGAGAGAAAACATGAAGAGTGACAAGATGTAAGGGATGTGCTTAGGGGCTCAGATGTGAGAAACACGGGAGATACTGGCACAATCAACTTCAGACCACGCAGGAACGGAGATGCGGGCGAGAGAATATGGTCAGGACTCAAAGCAGGTGGTGTTAGCAGAGAGCATGACCAATGTACATGTAGACATTGCAGCCATCCTTCCAGAACTAAAAAGTGGTGAGGATAGTAAACACAGGCCAGCAGCTGCTGTGTTCATTGGGTCAGTCATGGACGAGTCTCTCAAATGGGGCTGTGTAGTGGCCTCTCTAAACCAACAAGGCTGTATTATGCTTTAGAATCCAAGGTTAGAACAGAGAGTGAATACATTCAGCAATTAAGGCTGCATTAAATAGATTAGGACAGAGAGGGAATCTAAGGTTAGAACAGAGAGCGAATTACTTCCAGCAATTGGCTGTATTATTCAGGTTAGAACAGAGAATGAAACTAAGGTTAGAACAAAAGAGTGAATTACGTACAGCAATGAAGGCTGTATTATGGCAGTACAGCACTGACCCAGGTTCGCTCCCTTGTGATGCCACAATAAAGGCGAGTCAAGGTTGCATACACACTGCCTGCACTGTCTGATTGATTTCACTGTTAATTGATTTCATGCTGTGTATGTCAGTGCGCCCTATGGCACAGCTAATTGATAGAGCAACAGCCGCCATAGGTGATTCCCCGCGCCCCATAGGGTCCACCGGTTTCGCTGCGAAGAGAAACAAGCATAGGTACATACCCCAATGCACACAAGCACAATGATTGAACAGAATTGCGAGGCTTCTCAGCATGCAAACAACCAGCAACATAAGGGGCATCTTCACTGCAGCTCCCACCCCCTTACGCACCTCTAAAAGCACAGCCATCAGATCATTAAAGTAATCCACACTGATCAGATGACTGTACCGCCCTAAACCCTCCAGTACAGGCTGCAGCAGGGGGAACTTCTTCTGCACCTTAGAGGCGGGCCAGGGGCTCAACAAGGCATCTGCAGTGCTGCTGCTGCTGCTACTGTAGGGAGAGGAGGTGGAGGAAGGAGGGGCATCGGAGGCGTCATGCTGCTGCTTAAGCTGCTGGTCTTGCTGCTGCTTGTAAGCTGCCGTGCTGGCGCTGCAGTGCTTCAGTACTCGAAAGAACACCTCAAACAGAGCCTGGCAGCAGCAAGAGATACATAGAAGGATATAATTACATTGTGTGATATGCCTTAGTAATAATGCCATGGGCCCCGCAGCTCAAGCTGTTCCAAAGACAGCTAGGTGGAACAACCAGCTGGGTTTAAATAATCACCTGAATGATCCAGCTCCTTGTGATTTCTGTGACGTGTAGCCCTTCTAACCGGAAGATTATCAAAAACAAAGCATGCAGAGGATTACAGTGGCAAGGGTATTTCGCACAGCCGTAAATCAATAACACGCCTTTCACCTTCCCTCACCTTCACTGCCCCTCCCTTTCCTGGGTATAACATCCCCTCCTCCAAACCCATGAAGTCCCCCAATATCGACATGCACGCCTGCCCGTAAGACCCCCCCCCCCCTCCCCCTCACCTCCCTCCGTCCTCCAGCTTTACTACCCCTGGGTTCCTTCCCTTGATGACACCCTCGCTCCTGTGTGTTCTGGTCTCCTTCCTGGACTCTCCTCCCACCCTCTCACCTCACGCCAGTTGTGGACTCAGAGGAACCTGCCCTCTCTCCTCTTCCCCATTCTTATACCCTCCTCTCGCAACCTCATCCTTCCCCGTTCCTCTCCTCCTCCCCTCGCTTCCCATTCTCTTCAAACCCTTCCTCAATCTCCCAGATACCCTCTAATCTTCTAGCTTGTCCCACCACCCATACTCCTCCCCGCCCCGCCTCCCCCCCTCACCTACAACATCTATCACTACAGCATGGCTGCTCCTCTTCATCAAGGCCAGCCCATCCCCTGCCAACCTTCTCCAATGTTTCATCTCATTTCCCCCCGCCCCATATCCCGTCCTTCCCAACCCCAGGGGCCCGCAAATTCTCTTTTGCTTTGCCCCTCACAGCCAACACGGCGACTTGTCCCTTCCTCTGTTCGCCCCTAAAGCCTTGCTCCCCTTTCTACCACCTCCCTCCCCGACTCCCCCTTCCCCTCACCCCCCAACATAACCAAAGTTTCCCCCCATCCTCCTGCTCCCTTTTGTACAACCCCCCTTTCTTAATCCTCCTCCTTTCCCCCTCACCTCCAACATCTGTGACTGCAGCATGTCCTGCTGCATTTCAGTAGACCCAGCCTGCGCCTCCTGCCGTCATTTCCCCCTCAATTCAACTTATCCCGCCCCCCCCCCCCCCCCCCGTAAACTCCAACAACTGCAATTCCTCCTTCTCTCCCCACTTCCCCCTAAAGCATTGCTCCCCTTTCTACACCCACCTTCCTCTATGTCTCTCCCCACGTCTCCCCCTCCCCCTCTCCCAGCCCCCCAGCCTCACCTCCCAACATCTATAACCTTTCCTCCCTCTCTCCCCTCTCTCCCCTCTCCCCTACAACCACTTCATAGACCCCCCCCACTACTCCAACTCCCCCATCCGCTCCAACATTTGTGACTGCAATTCCCCCCTCCCTTACCTCCCCTACAACCCCTCTCCCCGCTGTACACCCCCCCCCTCCCCCCCCTCACCTCCAACATCTGTGACTGCAGCAAGTCCTGCTCCTCAGCACTAGGTCCCGCCTCAGCCTCCTGGAAATCCTTCCCCTCCCTCCCTTCCACCCCTCCCCCGCCCTTCTGCTCTCCTAGCGCTCCCCCCCTCACCTCCAACATCTGTGACTGCAGCATGGCTTGCTCCTCCGCATTAGGTCCCGCCTCAGCCTCCTGGAAATCCTTCTCCACCTCCTCAAGCACCTTATTCCCCTTCTTACCACCCTTCTTCTTCTTTTTCTTGGCCCTCTTCCCCTGCAGCTCCTGCTGGTGCTCCGCAGACGTCACCCGTTCAAACCTCAACAGCAGCAGGCAGCGCACCACAGCAGGGGGGCAACTGCACTTGCGCTGCTTCACTAGGTCTGCCACGAGTTGGAGGACCTCCAAGGCTGACTGCCCCTGCATGTAGGGTTTGGGGTTAGGATTTAGGGTTAGGATCAGGGTTTAGGGCTGGGCACACACAGAAAACACTAAGCAAAATTGAAGATTGCTGTTGAGGCTCAAAGTTGTGTTCGTCACCCTTGCCCATGTTCTTCTACTAGCGTCTGCATCTGAGCTGCTTGACTAAATGTATACAAGCAGGAGTACCTCCGAGGCTGATTGCCCCTGCACATGAAGCCAGCATAAAACTACCAGAACGCAAAGCGCTGCACGCTTTCAGACTCTATAATGAAATTTGCCCCCATGAGACCGCTCTCGTCGTCTTGGCTCTCAGTATCGGTTTCTCTCAACACACACTAACAAACTGGTTGGAGTCATGTGCCCGGTGCTGCACGACCCAAAAGCTGTGCAGTGATCTATCTCATATACATATGAGCATTACCAAAGACACATACACCAACAATTGCACTCTGGAAACAACACGTGTCCTTCTCATGTGCCTTCAAGGATCAGCAGTCCAGAATGCAATAGAAGCTGTGCGGTATTGGGATGACTAAAGCAAGTATAACTGACTCAAATCCATCTTGCGTGCTTCCATACAGCAGTTGTTCATGTCCCCTTGTAAAACTCTCCCCATTAAGCTTCGCCCACCACATCCACAAGCACAGCTCCTATTGTACTGCCAATACGTACCTGTACATCCTCCTGCAGCAGCTGCTGTACTGCCTGGCAAGCAGTACCAGCCACCTCCCCGTCACCATGCACCATACAGGGCACCAGCGCCTGCAGCAGGTCCCTGAAGTAATTAAACCCCGGCCGTGCTACTGCCAGCTGCCCCATACACCGCACAGCTACACGCGCTGTAGCCAACACCTCCTTCTTGCTGCTACTGCCGCTGTGGCTGCTGTTTCTTGGAACGCCATAATCAGTCTCATTTGGGGACTGACTCTTGTTGCTGTTGGGTTTTAGGGCTGCCAGTAGGGTTTTGAGGTAGGTTTGATAGGCTTTCAGGAGCGCAGATTCAAACTCCCGGAGGGCTTGCACATCTTTGCTGACCTTCACCTGCAATCAGCAGCAAAAGAAGATATCAGTTAATGATGATGGCCAATGAAAAGCCAACATATCTAGGTTGTGGGGCGGTGGTTGTGACTTGCTGTAATCCCTGCACCCCGACGGAAATGCATTTGCCAGCAAAACAAGCATGAAACCTAACCCCCAACCCTAACCCCCAGCACCCCTATCACCCACCTGCATCTCTGCCTCCGTAGGGCTCCTGATCTTATACCCCGGCAGAATATCCTTAAAGACCACCAGCAGACTCAGCAGCGCCAGACGCACAACGTGCGGGTCCCCATCTCTTGCTAAGCTGTTCAACACCCTCAGTCCAGTGCCCACATGCTGCTCAGGCTGGGCCAGGATCTGCTGCCCTGCCTGCGCCATCTGCTGCTTCAGAGCCTCACGCCGCTTGGCTTTGTCTTGCAGGGCCAGGAGGCTGATGAGGGCGGGGGGGAGGCCAGCTGGGGACAGAAGCAAAGTGTTGCAGAATATGTCAGTATGGAACTAATAAGTATTATCAAGAAGAGGCCATTGCCATCTGCCATGCCCCAGGGCTTTGCAGCATTGTGCTTTGTTTGCATGTGAGCGGGATGACCTATCCATGACAGGAAGACACCACAGACCCAATGTAGCTGATGAGGGCTCAGGGTAAGCCTGCTGTGGACAGGAGCAAAGCATTCCGGAATCAGTAAAGCTCAGTATGGAAGAAACAACTATATCATTGCCAACGATGTGCTACTAGGAACACGCCCTTGGTGTGTGTGGTCCCTTAGAGCCTTGCAGGCAAGGTCTTCACTGCATGTCTATGGGACCAACTCACTGCTAACGACCCTGTCAGACAACACAGACCCAAATGTGTAAGCTCCCCATGCCTTACGGCCCCAACAGATGAAAGGTGCACAGCCACATGAAGAGCTAAAAACAGCCAGCTTTGTTCCAACCACCCATTTTAGCACGCCCTCTTCAAGCCAGCTTTCCACCCCTGGGCTCCGTGCTTACTTGCTTCCGCTTGCTTCTGCGCTTCTGCCTGCTGCTGCTTCAGCAACTGCTGCAGCCGACGCTTCTCTGCTGCGGCTGCTGCTGCCTCCTCCGCCTGCTGCCGCTTCCGCTCCTCCTCCTCGTCCAAAGCATCCTCAACCAGCACACCTTCCACCTGCAGCGCATAAACACAACCGCTGAATCCAATTCACGCTATGATTGTCATCAATTAGAATTTGAAAGACTCTGAACCTAGAATGTAATAAAATTCACATCTCCCCTGCTTTAGTTACCAGTACCTTGCAGCATGCGCATTGGTGGGGGCCATCTGCTATTTGTGGGGGGTCATTCTATGCCGCACCGGCATCAGCAGACCCCGGCCATCACAACCAAAGCTTGCTTCTGCTGCTGTTACACAGACACCGTCGCTGCTGCTTTTATGATGGTGGTGATAGTAGTGGTCTTTTCCTGCTGCTTTGCACCCTCTTATGCTGCTGCTGCTGCTCCTGTTGATTGGGCGTATCGCTGCTGCAAGTGCGTTAGTTACTGCCATATCAACGCTCTATGCCCCATGCCTGCTGGTACTGCTGCATGGCACTTATCTACCATAGGTATCACCTGCTGCAAGTGCATCAATTACTGCCATCCATTGCCAGCTCAGCAGGCTGTGACCAGGGTGGTCACCACACAAAAAAAAATGTGTGTGCACTTTTCCAGGGCCAGTATTCTGCATCATTGTATCTGCTTGGACATGCATGATCATGGAGTTCAAACTGGTGGATGGTGTTCAGTTTTTCCTGGTTCTATTTGTGTTAGTGGCTTTGCCACCCCTGTGGTGAACTGTGGCACCGCACGCGTGCCGATGGGTTTGCCAATGTAAGATTCACACACACACACACCCTTCACCATGCTTTTCCACCCTGCCTAGCCCCTTGCCAACTTTGCAATGCTTGCGAACACGAAGGGGAGCTCAACACAGATGATCTGTTGACCCTTTGTGCACACACTGTGATGGGCGATTGGCGATTTGCCACCCCAAGCCTTGCAGGGCAGAACCCTTTTGGATACTTCTATTGCATCCATGTGCTCCACTGGCATGTAAAGTCCACTAGTATGTAAACGTAATCCGCTGTAATTAGCATCTACTGTACATCCCTGCAGCTGTATAGTATTCTTTGTTACTATTCGCCCATCTTCTATTTACTTTGCCGCACACAGTCTTGGCTGTTGCACCAAACCTACCCAACCCACTGGCCATGTAATGCAACCCTTGTCCCCTGTGCATACCTTGTGCTTGAGCTGGGATGCTTTCAGCTGCTTGGCTTTTGCCTCATACACCACCTCTCCAGTGAGGGTCTTCACAGGCAGGCCCAGACCTGAACCCTTCTCCTCCTGCACACAGGGACATGACATGGCAGGATGTCAGCTAACTACCAACCAAGCACATGTTGGATTTGCGCCTAGGAGGATGTCTAGTTAAAAACACAGAAACCCACATGCATCACCCGCATCAAAGACCACATGGCCAGGAATAACAAGCTCCCCAGCATAAACCTCCTCTCCGTACTTGTTGCTATCCATTGCCAAACCCAGCAGAAGCCTCTTAGAGGTATACATGGAATGGAGTCCTAACGATGGAACTATCAAAGAGTGTTTTTCTCACTTCAGGCAAGGGCCTTTTTCCTAAAGGCAAATGAGCAAGGCACAAGCTCAGATATACAGTCCGACACCAAACAACAACAAAAACAGTAGCACTCAACGCTAGCCCTACTAACCTTCTCTGCTGCACGTGGTTTGCGCTCATAAGCCTCCCCCTCATCACTGCTGATGTCAGCATCGACATCGACACCACCATTACTGCCAGCCGCTGCTGCTGCTGCTGCTAATGCTGACTTCTGCTTGGCTTGGACAGACCTGCACCAGCGGAAAGATGTGCAGCAACATACAGCAAAACACTCAGGGGAGGCATGTCCAGGTACTCAAGGGTGCCTAGGAAGGCAGATCTGGGAGTGGAAACTACATGGCCATGTCTGTTGGCCTGATGCAATCCCCAACACAACCCTGCTGACTGCATGCTGTGTTATAGGCTTCTTCCAGAAGCTTCAAAGGGGGTATATATGACATATTTATATTGCTGGGAACGGTAGAAGGACGAGCAGTGCTCTTCAGGTGGCCCAAGAGAAACACGGCTGCATGGGCCCTTATTACCGCCTCTTCTTGCTGGTGTCCGTGCTGCTGGCGCCGGAGCTGCTGCTGCTCGTGCTACTGCTGCTGGTGCTGTCAGCTGTGCTAGAAGCTGTTGCTGCTACCCTTGTGCTTCCTGCTACCCGTTGCAACAAACATCTGCCCCTGCTGCCAGCTTTCGCTGCTTGCCCACTCATGCTTACTGATCCTGCCCTATTGCTTCAACTGAAGGAGGATGCTGTCACACCTTCTGGCCATGCCCGTTAAAACTCCGCTGCTGCTGGCGCTGCTGGTGCTGCTAGTGCTGCTAGTGCTGCTGTCCGCTTGCAACCCCTCCACTGCTGGATCCTAAGGCATGCATCAAACTGCAGTTGAAAAATTCCAACACGTGCCTGTGTGCTACTGGCTACCTTGTGTGCAGCCACAGTTTGGATATGAAAGCCCCGAAGCAACTCTCTGCTGCTTTTGTTTCATTGCAGAAGCCCAGCAGCCACTCACTTGTCCATGGCTTTCTTATCCAGGTTTGCAAGGAAGCCCAGCCTTGCTGCATGCTGCTTCACAAAGGCATAGTCCTCTTCACTCGGCAACTGCTCCTGCATCTGCTCCTCATTGTCATGATGTGTGAGAGGCACGTCCTGCAGGGTGCTGCTCTTGCCCTTGGTGTTGGCCTGCAGGCAGAGCCCAGGAGAGATGCTTCAGCAGGTACATAGCAGCTGCTCTTTTGCAGTCAAGTGATAAGGGTACGTCTGCAAACTGTCTGCGGATGTTTGTAATTTTTGCCATGGAAGCTCATGGTGCGCAGATGCGCAGCCATGGTCCATGGGATGGATCTGTGATGTCGCTGGGTATCCCTCTGCTCAGGAATGTGTGACTGCAGCTGCTTGTGATGGGTATCATGGGCAGACCCATAGCCACGACTGCCAGTGGGGTATCTACTCCAACGCAAGCTGCTCTGCTTTCCCCTGATTGCAAAGCTAAAACCTATGCTGACCCTGAATGTAAACCCCAGCTGAATGCCGTCCTCTTCAAGAACGTAAGAAGCCGGTCTTTGACTAAGCATGCTATGTTAGCGCTCTTCTCCTATTGAAAGCATTGTCATGCCGAAGCTAATGTGTCGTATCCAGTGAGCTGAGGGTGCCGAACGGCGGTCAAGCAACCGGTCCTACCTTTCGTTTCTTGGCTACTTTATGCTTCCCATCATGGGGCTTAGGACGCTTCGGTTTGCTACCCATAATGTACGGCTTCTATTTCACTGCTGAGCTTGACAAGAAATAAAGTACAAACCGGCGGCAGACATGCTACGCCTTCAAGTTGCTGTCAGCGCATGCAACCTGGCCTGCATCTCAACGAAGGACTTCTTGTCTGCCTAGAACAAACATCTGGGTTGCAGCGCGCAAGCCTGAAAGCATTTAGTTGCAGTACGGATGAGGGTGTCACCAGGCCTGGCGGCGAGTGCGACTTGTCCCGGAGAGTCATGCAGTAGGTTTCCCGCGGAGCTAAGGGGCAGGAAGGATACGCATCCTGGCCGGCACACCACCATCACTCCGGTCTGGTCCTACATTTCAGTCTCTGATTGTGCGTTCAACCGCTTTTTGCGGTAGGCATGCCTCTTGACCTCGACCACTTCAAACTTGGCAACTCTCTGCCAGAAATCTACCTCATAGAAGATTACATAGACGCTTCAGAACAGGATAGAATCATCCGTGAAGTCCGAAGCTCTCAAGCGAAGTGGGTTCAGGTAGGATGGCTGCAATGGGTTTGCCAAAGCCAAGTGCAGCGACCCTGCCTGGGCCTCTGTCGGCTACAAAACGCTTGGTAACATCTGATGTATTATCCTCTGCTTTCAGCTCTCGGGTCGGCGGCTCCAGAACCACGGGGGCATTGTCCACACCAAGGGGTTGATTCCGGCCCCCCTACCTAACTGGCTCCAGCATTTGACGAAGCGCCTGCACTCAGATGTGCCGTTGTTTGAAGACAAGCAGCCGAACCATGTCCTGATTAACTCTTACAACCCTGGTGAAGGAATCTTGGTGAGCGGGTTCATAAGGTTTAGGCTGCATACAGCCGCACAATGCACAGCTCCATGATTCCATCCAGTCTGCTTCTTGAAATCTGCTTTATTGCCATTCGTAAAGCGATTTTGAAGAAGTATCTTCATAGCAGGTGCCTAGAACCATTAATGAACTCAGTCCACTGTCTGCAAGCTTAATCCCAGGCCCATGGGCGCTAGCATACCGCCAATCATGCAATCAATCAGGAAAGGCTTCTGTCAACCTGAATTATTGTAATTTGGACGTGGAATGCATGTTAGCACCCATTGCATGCACATTTGCAATGATCCAAGCAAGCCAGATATACAATTGATATGACAACAGGTCACTGCCACGGGCCTGCAGCAGACTTAATAAGTGCAAAGCACTCTTGAGCTCCTCTCTGCCCCCCTCTTCTTTCCAGTCAGTGAGGCACAGCTTGCATGACTGAGCACAGGTTCCCTGCTCCAGTTGCGATTGGGTGTGGTGGTTGTTCCCAATGAGACCAGCTGGGCTTACTCACGCTCAGTACTTAGTATATCAACATGCGCCGCCTTCGGCATCAGTATGCATAGTAGAGAGGTGGGTGTGCCTTGCTTACTTACATCTGCTCCTTCTGCCGCTGCTGCTGTTCCTGTTGCTCCAGCCACATCAAGATGGCCCTCTCTACTTCCCTGTGGTAGCTATACTGTCCCTGGGTTCCCCTGCTGTGCTGCGCTTCTGGAAGAAACAGGAAGAAGGTGAGCCGTGGCGGACTTTAAGCAGTGTCTTCTACCTCTCATGGAGCATGCTAGATAAGCTGAAACCCTTACACGCTCTCAACCCCCTTTCATCAATGTGAGAGGGGCCGGAGAGCTCTGCACCTTTCAGAATCAGCTGGAAATACTAGTGTACCTTGAGCGTTCTCATGCAAGAGTTTAGCAGCAACAGAGATGAGCTGTTTCAGAGTGTTGTGGTGCTAAGATCACAGAGGTGGCCATTCAGATTAGGAAGGGAATTTTGTGCGAGCTGCTAAGCATCCAATACTGGCTTCTACTGCTGACTCCCTTTTGCTACTGTTGCTGCTGCAGGTGGCACTGGGGGTTTACCTCCAGTAGCATCACTGCTTGCTAAACCCCGCAGCCTGCTTATCTTCTGCAAAGCTGCATATGAGGATTGTCTACATGGGATTGAAGAGGTAAGCAGCAGCAGGTCCAAGCCAGAACCGAGTAGCAAAGAATTATGCAGTTGGTCATATTTCTCTTGCATGTGTTAATGTTAACCAGACTGGTTTGTGGTAATCGAGGATGTGCTTGTTCTGCCCACCTATGCATTGCACACTGCAGCAGCAACGAAGAGAACAACATCTGTTGCTCGATGCGTCTGACTTGGGGACGAATGGTTTTTGATGTGCTGAAAAGGTGTGGCACATAGACCCAGCATCTTCCCGTTGACCAGTAACTGCCGCTGCTGTTGCTCCGCTTGCTTGTATGTGGCAGGTCAGCGAGGAGATCTTAGACGGTACTGTCCTGAATGTTCCTGGAGGACGTACCTCATCACCTGCTTGCTGTCCCTGCTCATCGCAAGATGGTTCTTTGGGGACCCATGGAGCACAAACAGCAGCAGTAGCAGCAGCACAAGAGGTAGCAGATGTTGCACAGGATTGTTGTGCACAAGCAGAAGCAGATAGTGAGGGTGAGGGGAATGGCAGTGGCAGTAGTGCTGGGGGACGGGCCTTGCCAGACGAAGCTGCTGGACATGTGCCTGTGAGCGAAGGAGGCTTACCTTCAGCACAAAAAGCAGCTGCAGCAGGAAGAGCGGACAGCAATGGAGGAGCTAGTGAATGGCACGCAGCAGCAGCAGCAGCAGCTGAAGGTGGAGCTGTCGCTGGGGTTTGTAAAGTGGCGGAGGATGCAGGAGCAAAAGCAGCGAGTGGTGTAGGAGGTTCCAGCGAGGGAGGAACGACTGCAACGGGTATTTCGAGTAGTGGTGATGCAGACATGCATGAGGGAGCAGCAGCAGCAGCAGCTGGGCAACAAGATGGTATAGGGAGAGCAGAAGCCGCAGATTGTGGACAGGTATGCGATGTGGGCTCTATGCCACGCACGGGTGAGCGCATCTCGCTTACAGTACGTCATGTGCTGAAAGTGCACAAGGGGCTGCTGGTGGGTCGCAGGTAGCAACTGTTGGCCATGTGTCTCCAGCCTGCCGAGGTATAGGTATTTGTTTCTGTTCTGCTTGGTGGCACTTGGCGTGTCTGTCAATCTCTTCAAGCTATTGCAGTCTTGTCGGATTTTAGCCCAGCGCTCTTCGTGTATCCATGGACTCCAACGAGGAGTGCCATGCATGTTCACGCATGTAATCCACCTGAGTGGCAGCTTAAGCTCAATGGACCAGGTTAGAAGCATTGTAGGGCATTAAACGGTTTCGACAGCTGTAACAGGATGAAATAGCAGCGCCGGGGCAGTGCCGCCAGCATACATCAGCCAACCGCTGGCCAGGGACCAAAGCATCGCACCCCCACTCCCGTGGGTACCAGGACTACAGGTTGAAGAAGCCCGGGACAGCACTGCGTGATCGCAACGCGTGCGGGCTCCATAAGGTGGTCCCATTGAAGGGGGCTTGGCCAAATGCCCTCCTTGGGTCTCGTCACACAGGTGTCCAAGAGAGTGCGCCAAGTGCCCGAGTGCGAATCAGGTGGCGCCGGGGCCCTCGGATGTGACACGACACCCAATTAAGGAGGAGCACCAAGTCGTACAATGTGCAACATAGCTACTGTCTTGGATGCCTTGCCATCTATATTAGGTCAAAACCCATCTGCAAATAAGTCACCCAAGTTGCAGCAGGTAGGCACCATTGAAACAGCACTGGCGCTCACTGAAACCAGAACGTGCCTTATTACTGCCAGCGAAGTATCCGTAAGAGCATATCTAGCAACCATGGAAGCAGAAACGAGCGGCAGGCGGATGATGCTGCCAACCATGAGTGAGAGCTTGTTCAAGATTCGACGATCGGAGTCCCAGAGGAAACGTGACAACAGAAAAGTAATCATCGTAGTCTCAATAGCAGCACTCGCAGTGGGACTGCTTGCACTAGGCCTTGGACTTGGATTGAGTCGTAAAAGACATGGAGGAGGTGAGCAATAAACCGCCTTCAGTTATTCAACTCCTGCGCCGCACATAGTCCAGACGTCGATTCAGAACCCCCCTCTTCCCCATGCTGGCGTTTCACTTAAAGCCAACTGTGTCTCTCAAGCAGAAGCATATGTCATAATGCACGCGACGCGTGATGTCAAATGTCAGACCTTGCTGACTCCTGGCCCGTTTGAAATGATGGCAAACAACCCATCCATTGCCTCAAAAATTCATTACCTTGGAAGCGTCACGTCTCTCATGGTGTGTTGAATCCAGACGTCATGTACCTGCAATGTTGACCGTACAGCTGCCACGGCACTACTGCTTTTGTTTAACCCTGCCAATGCCCCTGTCCCTGTTGCAGGCAGTCCAGTACAGCCCAACATTGTCCCAATACCCCCAACACCCCCAGTCAACCCGGACCAGCCCTCCTCCGCCGACGGCCAAACAGTTGTTGAAATACCTGCAACCTGGCAGGACTCCTCCACAGGAGATTACGACTACAGCAAAGCCCTTGAAATGTCCCTCCTGTTCTATGAAGCCCAGCGTTCAGGCAAGCTGCCGTCCAGCAACCGTATCCCTTGGAGGGGCGACTCCCTTGTTGATATCAAAGGAGCAACAGATTTGCGAGATGTATCTGGAGGTTACTATGATGCTGGGGACAATGTGAAGTTCAACCTGCCCATGGCTTGGACTCTGGGAGCCCTGGCATGGAGCGTACATGAGTTCAAAGAGGTGGGTACAAATTGTAATGGCAGAGGTTTCCCCCCTTCTCTGCGTAGTTCTCTCTCTATCTCATTGGATGGGATGGCAGCTGTTTTCAATGTGACGTGAATAGAGAAATAGAGAGGAAGAATATCCCTTGCACGGTGAAGCGGTCGTGTGCGGTGGTGGGCTGGTTGCGACCAGCTGCTAACACTGAAACATCTTCAGGCAAGCGGCACTCCTGTAAAGACAATTTAGATGCATCAACATTACCGTTGGCTTTCTGAACCCCCGTTTTTTTTCAGGATCACCTGGCCGCCAACTGCTACCCCTGTGAGTCTGATTATGCCGGCAAGAGAACAGCAATCTTGTGCTGCAGCCAGCAGTTTAAGCTATTGCCCAAAAAACCGTCCTGCTGTCTGGCTGGCTCCTGGCCCTGCCTCCCTGGCTCGCCCTCACTCATTGCCCGGCTGAAAGCCCTCAACAAGAAAGATCCACCCCTGCCGCATGCGCCGCATAATGTGTGCACCAATTTCTTAATGCACCACATTCACTGCTGCTGCGCTGTAGGGTTACTTGAAAGCCGGCCAGTACGAGAACATCCTTGATGCCATCAGATGGGGTAACGACTACCTCATCAAGTGCATTGGCGACGGCAAGTCTGAAATTGTGGTTCAAGTCAACAGCGGCGTAGAAGATCATAAGACCTGGGGTCATCCTGAAGACCTGAAAGGGCCTCTTCCTGTGTATACCGTGAGCCCTAAGGCCCCCGGGTCAGATGTTGTGGGGGCCATGGCTGCTGCCCTTGCTGCTGCCTCCAAGGTCTTTGCGGAGGAGGATGCTGCTTATTCCAAGGAGCTACTAGCCGCTGCCATCAAGGCATACAAGTAAGTGCTTATGTAACTTGGTGTGGGGGTCTTGTTGGCAGGAGCATGCCTTTATGGTGTGCAGAAGGTTTTTGACGCTGCCATTAAAGCATACAAGTGCGTGTACATATGCTTTGGGGTCTTTTTGTGGCAGCAGTGCGCTCAACAGCTTCCATATTGCCTTTCAAGCTCCGAGATCATTGCAGTGTTGCATATTATGCGGCTTTGCCAGCCAAGAAATCATTGGTAGCAGGCCCTAGCGCTGTGTGAGGCTGTACCTGCAGCTCCCCCCCATCTCCCATGCACCTGCATAGTTCTGTGCTGCAAAATGGGGTGAATTCTCTTGATTTGCGGGTTAACACGCTATGGAAACATGCTGCTTGTGAAAGAGCCATGACTGTTTAGTTGCTTGGTAATGGGTCCATTTGTGTGTCTCTATGCATTGGCTCCCATTCTGACCAGCAAACAAGACATCTTTAAGACCCAAATGACCACGTTTGTAACAACAGGGGCTCTGATTTAATCAGAGCTCTCTCCTCTGAGATATCACACATTCAGTCACTAACCAGCTGCTGCTCCTGCTGTTGCTGTCCCTGCTCCTGCTTCTCTCTCACCCTCTTACAGCTTTGCCATTAAGAACCTAGGATTTTACCAAGAAGCAGTCCCCGATGTGATGGAGATCTATGAGTCTACCAGTCACTATGATGATCTGGCATATGCTGCAGTGTGGTTGCACATACGTACTGATGAGGCGCCATACAAGGAAGCTGCAATGGACTTCTACCAAAAGCACCAGGAGGACGAGGGAGGTGGCAATTGGAAGGTGTACGGCTGGGATGGCAACGGTTGGGGAGCTGCTGTCTGGCTAAGCAGGTATGTGCAAGTGAGGAGGGGTGGGGCTGTGTGGGAGGTTCAGGGTGTAAGATTGGGGGGAATTGGGCTGAGTGTGCGGTTGCTTGTGTAAGACCAGTTGCAGTGCAAGTGTTGTTCCGCTTCTGGACACGGACCTTACTAATAGTATCTCCAAAATATGATTCTATCAGACCAACATGTTTGCCAGATAATATGTGCTTGACGTATGATCACAAGAAGCACAGGAGAGTGGAAGATGGGGCAACTGACTGCATTGCTGTTACTCATGGTATGCATGCTGCCTCACTGCCATTGTGGTGCTGCCTGCTGCCGTGATGTGCTGCTGTTTACTGCTACTTAGTATGCTGTGCTGTTGCTTTTGCTTGTCTATGTAGGTGGTTCCCAGATGGTGACTACCAGAAGCTCCTTGAGTCATTCATTCAAGAGTGGTCATTAGGCAGCACTACCGATCACGGGGTGGTCTACAGCCCCAAAGGCCTTGCTTTCACAGATGAATGGGGTAGCTTACGTTACGTGGGCAACAGCATCTTCCTCATGCAAGCTTACGCCAACGGTCTCAATGATACCGAAGTAAAAGCCCAGGTGGACTGCTTGACGCTGCAGCAGCTCAATTACATCCTAGGATCCACTGGACAGTCGTATGTGGTGGGGTTCAATGACAAATACCCTGAGCAGCCACACCATCGTGCAGCATCGTGCCCACCTCTGGGGCAGGAGTGCACAAATGCTTCTTTTCATAGCCTGGAGCCTAACCCACACATCTTGTATGGGGCGCTAGTGGGTGGTCCCGCTGGGGATGATTTCTACGATGGCAGCAGGGGGAACTATACACAGAATGAGGTGGCAATTGATTACAATGGGGGGTTCACAGGGGCACTGGCTGCTGTGCTGGATGGTAATTGGCGACCGGATTCTAAGGCGTGCCCAGCTTTCCCTATCAAGCAGGGGACCACCATGCCACAGGAGGCTGCCAGGCGTCGCCGGGCGCTGCTGAGGTCTGTTTAGGATGCATTATAGGTATTGCATACCATGGGAGGTACTGCAGTCCTCACCATATCTTGAGCTGAGGCATTCAAACTGTATCCTAGCACACAAGCCTGGGGTCTCACAGTGGCCCACGTACATACTGAGGGATAGGGATTGTGAGAAAAGTTGTTGACTGACATTATTAGTGTTCTGGCATGCATGGTCAATGGCACGCCCAGGTCTGCACATCTTGCCAATAAGACTGGCCTTTTTGTGACCAGAGGATTTGATTACGGGTGTAGCCAGAAGGAGCTGCAACCGGTTTGGCTGTGGGGGTGCAGCAGGGCAGGGACCCGTTTGCTTTGTGGTGACTTTCCCACATTGCCCCGCTGGTAGTGTATACATTCTGTTTGGATGGTTGCATACAGGTTGGTATGTACATGCAGAACCAGCAGTACATCTGAGCACCTACTTGGGTAAGGGCAGTTCCTTGTGTGTTACTTAGTTGTTGTTGTTGTGTTGGCTGAGCAGCATCAGAAGGTTGGCATTGTTGTTTGATTCCGTGGGTTTCAGCTGCTGAGGTCGTAGACCTGTTGTTACAAGTATCAGCAACCCTGCACAGCTCTGCTGGCAGTGGGTGCTGCAGGTTTTGTGCAGGTCGTTGGTCTGAACCATATCTTATGGCATTACCTGTTCCTTCAGGACCTCATATGTGGAAGATAAAAAAGCTTTGCTCTGTCACTTTTTGTTCCAGATTTCTCTGGCTGATGTGGGTGTCAACCTGGTGCATGTCTTCAACTTGATCGACGGCTGGGCTATCAGATGTATCTTCATACAAGCCTGTGGCGGTGCTCAACCGTGAGCGGAATTGTTCAGAACACATTTTACAACATGCAGGTGTCTTAAGAGGGTTACTGTCACCGTTCACATCCCTGCAAGGTGGCCACTTTTTGGGTGTAGTATTCAGCGGTACCACTCAGGAGGCTGCTTACCATGGATGAGGTCACCAAAGTTGTCACTTTGATGACGCCATTTGCTGCACGGATTTTGGTGTCCTGGAAGGTGATCAACTAGTACATGATGAGGCAGGTGTGTGAATGGGGACTCGCAGGTGGGGACTCGCAGTCGGCACATGGATTTATAATTGGCTTCGGCAGCACCCCAACCATGGACTCTGGTTATGTTCAGTTTGTGTTGCTCTGTGCGTGTCTGGTATATTAAACAAAGACCAGGACCCGGAGGTGTTAAGCTCGGTTGTTTGTTCGAAGGGCCTGTCAATAGTAGCCAAGGCACTGGTAGAGCAGCTGAGGCCCACTGAGACGGGACACCGTGCGGAGCAATAACTGATAGGTGGGGATAATATTTCAATATAACCTTCAGGTGTCGCTTCGTACGCTTTCAGTGCCTGAACACGTTGACGCCAGGCAAGAGCCTAACCACAGGCAGTACACGGGCAGTACAAAGTTTTTTCAGAAGGTCTAGAAGGGCCCCTTCCGCCCCACCCCAGTGACGATGTGCCAAGTTTAAAGGGCTACTAGGTGTCAAACCCAAGGCTCATGTGCAAGGCCTGTGGACATGCCCCCGTGCGAGCATGCTCAACTGTAGTTCTAAGAGGCCATGGATAAAATTCTCCACCCAGCCGGCAAGCGTATGGTCTGCTTACACCTGCATACTTTGGATGACTTGAAGTCGCTTGCACTGGTTACACATGACTGGTACGAGGCTGTTAAGGAAACACCCCTCACTCGTTTGGTGGTTGTCCATGGCAGTAGAAGTTTTGTGGTTGGCATAGGTTGGCAGGGCTCCTCAAACCATATGCAGCACGTAATCGCTGTACTGAAGCACATGCACCGCTATCAGCCATAGACTGGCAATGGTACAAAGAATCCTTCCGTCACTTGACGGCATATTCTGGCTTCTGCCAGAAGTTTGCCTAAATTCCGCCTGAATTCTGCCATGCTGTCATGCTGGCAGAATGGCCTCCTTCCGCATACACGGAAGGCAGTTTTGTGACTGGAATATTCTGTGATCTTCCGTATCCTGGCAGAATGGCACCTTTCCGCTATGATTTTGCAGACAGAATATACTGCTCTCATTCCGTCTATCCTGCCATGCTGGCAGAATGGTCCCTTCTAACAGCAGCGGATGGTGCAAAGCTCTCCCCTAGCTAGACCGGATGGCGGACGACGGTAGACGTAGGCCTTTACCGATGTACTGCCGAAGTACCGGAATGGTCAGGCGAGAGGCTTTATTGAGACAGGAAACTTACAAGTAGAGTCTGGATATACACAGAGATATACTGTGGAAGGAACACAGTAGATAGGTACACAGCCACAGGTATACAACAAATACTCAAGACAGCTTGAATGAATTGACTGAGTTAGTTGAGTTAGTTCAATGTCTCAACTCTCTCCTTTATATATGGCTGGTAACACAGCCCATATCTTCTAGAACCATCTAGAGTGGAACCTTCTCCACAGTTCCATCCATTACCAAGCCATACGTAACCAATACATCACTCTAGAACGTTCCACATGTTTCTTTCCAGAAACTTCCAGAATAGACCACTACTTTCCACACACTTCCAGACACATCTAGACATGTCCAGACACATCCTTAAACCCTAAAACCCATAATTCAAACGTTAAACCCTAATACTAAAAACCCTAGTCCATCTGTCATCATTACATCCTGCCCCCCCTCTTTCTGGGAGCATCGCCCCCGATGCTCTAAATCAAGCCAAACTTAACTGCGGCGTCGATGCGCTTTGCGTGAGCTCTTTTGCTGGGCAGGCAATGCGCCATGATGACTAGCCTCATAGGCATCAATCAAACTCTGCTCAATATCACTAGCCGGCCGCCACATGTCATCCTCTGGACCATAGCCTTTCCAGCGGACAAGGTACTCGGTTCTGCCACGGCTGATTCTCTTATCCAGCAGAGCCTCAACCAGGTACTGCTCATCATCTGGCACAACTGGTGGTGGGTGATAGACTGTAGCATCCACATGCGTTGGGAACTCAGGGTCCTTGTGCCAGGGTTGCAGGAGGCTGACATGGAAGACAGGGTGAATCTTGAGGGATTGCGGAAGCTTCAGCTTGTAGGCAACAGGACTGATAACTTTCTCCACGGTGAATGGTCCAAGGTGTTTAGCTGCAAGCTTTTTGCTCATGGTGGATGGTAGTTGCAGGTTGGTAGTAGATAGACGAACTTGATCGCCAATCCGGAATGTCAGCTCCCTCCGGTGTTTGTTGGCTTGTTGAGCTTGCCTGACATGTGCCTCATGTAGCTTGGCCTTAGCATGCCGCAAGGTGTCTGCCATCTCCTGGACGAAGTCTTGTGCTTGGGGAGTCATCGCCTCATCAGTCGCCAGATCCAATGCCGTTCTGGGATTGTGGCCATAGGTCATGAAGAATGGAGTGTAGCCGGTGCTGGGGTTGATGGAATTGTTGATGGCGAATTCAGCCAGGTCCAAATGGTCGTCCCAGTCATCTTGTCGTGGGCTGACGAAGTGCCGTAGGTACTCCTCCAAAGTCCGGTTAGCACGCTCGCTCTGGCCGTCAGTCTGTGGATGATAGGCCGTAGAGTATTTTAGCTCTGTGCCGACGACTGCAAAGAGCGCCTGCCAGAAGTGGCTTAGGAAGCGTTCGTCTCGGTCTGAGATGATGGCCTTGGGCATTCCATGGTACTTGTAGACAGTATGGCGGAAGATCTTGGCTAGCTCTGGTGCATTCACCTTCTTCGTAGTTGCTGCAAAATGCACCTGCTTGCTCAGCCGGTCCACAAAGGTGATAATGGCATCATGGCCGTGCTTGGTAGATGGTAGATCAGTGATCAGGTCCATTGTGATCTGTTCCCACTTGGTCTCCGGTGTAGGTAACGGCTGTAGCAGTCCTCCAGGAGGTAGAGTAGATGGCTTGTTGCGTTGGCAAGACGGACATGCCCTCACATAGGCGTAGATAGTCCTAGACATATGTGGCCACCAGAATTTCTGTGCCACGCGCTGCAAGGTCTTGGTGATGCCCATATGTCCACTGCTAGGCGAGTCATGGCATTCATGAATGATGCTCTTGCGTAGCTCCACATCTTTGGGTACTGCAATCCGGTCGCCAAAGTACCAGAGGCCGTTGATGTTTGTAAGCCACGGAAATGGGTTGTTGAAGTATTCATCTTGCTCATACCCATCACTGATCTGGTTGATTAGATCATCTGTAGATGCTGTAGTGATGGTGCAAAGGTCTGGACGTCGGGACAATGGGTCTGCAACGTTGTCCTTGCCCTCTTTGTAGTTGATGTCTACTCCACTGTAGTAAGACTCCAGCCATTGGCTCCACTTGGTCTGCCGCCGCGTGAGGTTCTTCTTGGATTGGAACCAGGTGTGGTTGAGATGGTCAGAGTTCACCTTCAGAGTCGTTCCCTCCAGGTAGCAGCGCCACTCCGTTAAAGCCCAGAAGATACCTAGCATCTCCCGGTCGCCAGTAGGGTAATTGCGCTCCGTGTCAGTAAGCTTGCGTGAGAGGTAAGCTACTGGTTGTAGCCCACTACCTTGATTTTGAAGCAGCGTATACGCGTAGCTCCCAGTGCGAAGGCTGAGGCATCGGTGAAGACTTCATACGGCAGTGCTGGGTCTGGCAAAACCAATACAGGTGCTGAGGTAAGTGCCTCCTTCAGCTGGTCAAAAGCCTCTTGCTCAGCGGTGCCCCAATGCCAGCGGGTCTCCTTCTTGGTGAGATTGGTGAGTGGTAGAGCCTTGTGAGCGTAATGCCTAATAAAGCGACGGAAGTAGCCAGTCAGGCCAAGGAAACTGCGCACCTCCTTGACGTCCTTTGGCGTAGGCCAATCCTTCACAGCTTGAACCTTCTTGGGGTCAACCTTGACTCCATCTGTGCCCACTACATGCCCCAAGAACTCCATCTCCTGTACTCCAAATGAGCATTTGTCCAGTCCGACAAAGAGTCTGTGCTGCTCCAGGATGGTGAGCACTTCGTCCAGATGCTCCAGATGCTCCTCCTTGGTCTTGGAGTAGATGCAGATGTCATCCAGGTAGACAATCACAAATTGGTCCAGGTAGGGCCTCAGGATGTCATTCATCAGCTGCTGGAAAGTTGCAGGAGCATTAGTAAGGCCGAAAGGTAGTACTAACCACTCGTAGTGTCCATATCTTGTACGGAAGGCGGTACGTTGGATGCTCCCATCATCTTCAGCAATCCTGATCTGGTGGTAGCCCGACTGTAAGTCCAGCTTGCTGAAGTACTTGGCGCCTTGGAGACGGTCCAAGAGCTCATCGATGCGGGGTAGAGGGTATCTGTTCTTGATGGTTAGCTTGTTGAGCGCCCTGAAGTCCACACAGAAGCGTAGCTTGCCATTCTTCTTGGGTAGTCTTGGGTACAAACAGCACTGGTGCGCCATAAGGGCTCTGAGAAGGACGAATGAAGCCCATTTCAAGAAGATCTGTAAGTTGGCGCTTCAGCTCCTCCAATTCTAGGGGACTCATATGGTAGATGGGAAGGTAAGGTGGCTTGGAACCAGGCTCCAGCTCAATATGATGGTCCACTGATCTCTTGGGTGGCAGGCCTTTAGGCAGCTTCTCAAAGATGGTCTTGTGCTTGTCAAGGATGCCTTGGATAGCTGACTGCCACTCCTCGTTTGATGGCGCCGAAATCTCCAGTCGGTTGTCGCCTTCGGGTACCTCTCTGATGACTGCAAGGTATGCCATCTGCCCTTTGCGGATGATACGCTTCATCTGCATGGCACTGAGCATGTTGACTGTAGGTGACTCATCATCAGCAGGCGGGGTGAGAGTGTAGGTGACATTACCCTTGGTGACGGTGATGGTGTTGGTGACCCAATCAATAGGAGGGTTAACGTATGTAAGCCACGGCTTGCCAAGGATGAGTTGGTCTTGCGCCAGCTTGGTGACGGTGAAGGGCATATGGTCCTTGTATTGGCCAATCCTGAACTTGAGGTCTGGGATGAGCTTGGAAGCATCTTGGGTGACTGGACCAGCCAATTGCACAATGTTGCCAAGCAGGGTGACTGTTGGCAGATTTAGTAGTGCAACTACATCAGGGTCAATGTAGTTCCTGCCTGCACCTGAGTCGACGAGAATAGTGACGCTGTGACCTCTCACTTTGCCCTTAAGCCGAATAAGCTTCTCACTGGTAGGACGAAGGCCACATAGCTCAGGTGTCTCCTCTTCCTTTGACGGCTCCTCTGATGTTGCTTCTTCTTTTGTAGCATTGTACGGTAACGGCTTCACAAAACCTTGAAGAGTAGGAGGGTCCCAAAATACACATACAGGCCACTTGGTAGGTCCCATGTCGATACAAGGTCCACCAGGTGTCTTGGATGGCACAGTGAAGAGCTTGGTCCCTGCTGGATAGGTCTTCAAAAGGCGTAGTCCTTGTGTCATCTGCCACCACGGCTTGTTCTCCCATTTTGGCAGGACGATGACAGCACTGGTCTGAGCAGGGGCTCTCTCCTTGCACTCCAGATAATGCCTAAGGAACTTCCCGGCACGGCGAAAAGGCACATTCAGCCATACATTCTCTCCCTCGACATTGGCCTTAAGGAAGGAATTCTGACTGTGGTAGAACTTCTTGGCCACTGCATTCTCTCCAGCTGGATCTGCACAGGCGTCCACCGTAAATGGCCCATAAATCGCTGCATACTCGGCGTGCTCCTTAGGGTGGAATCTCCAGTCAGTACGGTCCCTCAACCTTGGTGATCTCCGGCGGGGTTTCTTGTGTTGGTATGCTGCAGCATCTTGGCGCCCGGTAACCGTTGACTTGGAATTCCCAGCAGGTTGCTCCTTAACCCCGGCTGAGCAACCTCTCCGTGAGTCCATAGCAGGACGGGGTCCAGCCACATCGGCGCGCGTAGGACTCACTGCACCACGCGCCTTCCTCAGTTTGACTGCTGAGGAGAGGCAGCATCACTCATCATTTTCAGATCGGTAGCACGCTTGGGACAGAAGCGCTGGTAATGACCCAAGCGATGACAGTAGAAGCACTCTACATCTTTCTTGGATGGTTGCCTCCTCACATTGTTGAAGTTCTGCCTTCTTTGATTGCAGTTGTTGTTGTTAGTCCTCTTGTTGTCAGCAGCACCAAGTTCCATTGGAGTAGGTCCAGTGTGAGGCTCTTGTCGTTGCTGTTGATAAGGGCGATGGAGAGCTCCAGGAAAAGGTGAAGAGCGTCGCCTCTTGATCTGCCAGACAAGCGAGTCTGCTTGGATAGCCCACTCAACGGCATCTGAAAGGGTGGTTGGGTTTTTCAGCTCCACATGGATACGAACTTCCGGTCGCAGGCCTTCTAGAAAGCGATGAACACGGTCCTTCTCGTGCATGTCGGGTAGCTCCAGCATGCAAAGGTTGAACTGCTCAGCATAGGTACGAGCTGACTTGCCACCTTGTTGTAGATGATCAAGCTTCTCACGTGCTGTGCGCTCTGGGGAGATTGGTGTGAAGTGCGTGATGAGAGCAGCTTTGAAGTCCTCCCAAGTATTCCAGGGCCGGTCCACTCCACGCTGAACGGCTGCAAGGTGGTTGCGGTACCAGGTGAGTGCTGAATCTCGTAGGAAACCGGCAGCATGAAGGATGGCTATTGGAGCGTTGAGGTTGACGTCGCATGACTGTAGGTAGGTCTCCATAAGATAGCACCAGTTGACCGCAGAAGGTTGTGCGCTCCCCGTGAAGACTGGAGGCTTAGGTGGCTTGATCTTTGGAGCATTGGGTTGAGCATTAGCTTGAGCCTGCTGCAGAGCGGCTATCTGCTGTTGTGCGGCCTGAAGTTGCTGGATAGCTTGCTGATGCGCTTCAGCCAAAGCCGCAAGCTGAGTATTAAGCTGTTGAACTTGTGCTTCCATGTAGAAGACTGACGTTGAAGAGAACTGACGTCGGCTCGAAGTTCGACTTGCACCGATGGATGGATGCTTCTAGTAGCGCTATCCTTAAACGCAAAACGCAGCGGTCCAAAACTTACAGGAAGGGTCGTTAAGCTCCGAAACCACGTGCAAAGCTCTCCCCTAGCTAGACCGGATGGCGGACGACGGTAGACGTAGGCCTTTACCGATGTACTGCCGAAGTACCGGAATGGTCAGGCGAGAGGCTTTATTGAGACAGGAAACTTACAAGTAGAGTCTGGATATACACAGAGATATACTGTGGAAGGAACACAGTAGATAGGTACACAGCCACAGGTATACAACAAATACTCAAGACAGCTTGACTGAATTGACTGAGTTAGTTGAGTTAGTTCAATGTCTCAACTCTCTCCTTTATATATGGCTGGTAACACAGCCCATATCTTCTAGAACCATCTAGAGTGGAACCTTCTCCACAGTTCCATCCATTACCAAGCCATACGTAACCAATACATCACTCTAGAACGTTCCACATGTTTCTTTCCAGAAACTTCCAGAATAGACCACTACTTTCCACACACTTCCAGACACATCCTTAAACCCTAAAACCCATAATTCAAACGTTAAACCCTAATACTAAAAACCCTAGTCCATCTGTCATCATTACAGATGGTATGCCCATCAATGGCTCCTTCTAGAAAAGAGAGGCCCTTCCGTCATTCTGCCAGAATATCGATAGGGATTCCTTTCTCATTCTGCTCCCTTCCGTATTCTGCCAGAATGAACGGGCGGGCCAGAATAAATCATCTGTCTTCCGTCTCCTCCCGGGGCCGCTTATGACCAAATGCATATGACCATTTGCATAGAACCGAGGAATTCCGTCATTCCGTCATTCCGTCACTCCGTCTGAACTTTCTTGGACTTAGCCGCCCATTCAGCTACATATGATTCCTCTTACTAGCCTCCGCAGCAAGCATATGTTGCTCTGTTACATATCCTCCTACTTTTACTTTTCCTTCCAAACCTTAAAGGCATGTGACCACCTGCTTCACTCCTTCTGCCCGAGTTGCAACGGCCCATGCTCATTTCCTTTCTTAGTTTTGTTTTGATGATTTAATGTCTGTGACAACAACTCCTTTGAGCAGTGGTAGCCTCCCGGTTATTCAAGTACTTGCGGTTAGCTGCTGCGAACTTTTGCGTTTACCTACGGGCTTGCAATACTCCAGCTGCTACCGCTGTTCCAGGCTACTGATTGCCTCTTCATTGCGGTGGTGTGTTGCGTCTCCCTTTCTCGAATAGGCGACCCCCATGTGTCCAACCTTGCCCGCATGGAGCTCCCAGAGCAGTACCAGAGAATGGGACCTCGACTTTGCATGATGGGAGCAGGAGCAGCACGAGCTTGACATGAAGGCAGTCATGGCCTCGCTTACAGAAGTTCAGGGTGTATATGAGATAGTTCACTGCACAGCTTTTGGGCCGTGCAGCACCCGCCACCTTACTCCAACCAGGGCATGGGCTACTGTATGGGTGCAGCCGTACCTTGCTTGCCTAAGCTACCTGGTCAGCTCAGCTGCAGCTTCACGTGGGCTCCTACTACCAGCAGCAGGAGTACTAGTGATCTTGAGGACTCCCCACAGGGGCAGCAGAAGATTTCAGCAGCAGCAGCAACCCCTTCATGGTATGCTCTACTTGGTTATCACTTTGAACTTGCTGTGTGCCACAGCTTGGCTTGGTTGCATCTCCCCCAATTCAGCAACGGGGCAGCATGCGCTTGGCAGGACCGGAAAGACATGGACCCAGCTTACTTCACGGATAAGGTGCATGAGGTTGCTGTGCAATGCTGTGCACCAAAGGGTAGCGCCAGAACCTGGCAGCAACGAAAACATTGCTAGCAGCGCTGCCCAGACTGCATACTGATCTTGTCTCCTGCCATTCGTGACTAATTGGAGGTTAGGTCAAGGCTGTTTGTTTTTTGTTTGTGGTATTTACTTCTCTGCATTTCAGTTGTTTGTTTGTGTAATTGGCATACGCACAATTGCTTGCTTGTTTGTTTGTCTTATTGACTTTGTGTATCGTGAGTGGAGATCCTCATTACTGGAGCATCTGTAGAATAAAGGTGTCTCTTAAGCGGTCTTCTTGACCAGTGACCTTTTCAACTTATGCTGTACTGCTGCTGTACTGCTGTGTTGTCCAGGTTGGCCCAGATTGCCTCAGATTGCCCAGCGCATCCTCACCATGGCTATCAATGACTCCAATGTGATTGAGTCCTATAACAAGATCATTGTGGGGACACCTGCCGGTATGACGACCTTTGAGCCTGCAGCTTACCAGTACAGTCTCAGCACTAGCAACTACAACACCCTGGGCCTGCTAAAACCAGTCTCTTGAAAGCTGCTCAAGCAAATCCAGTGAGGGCCTGGTCGGTGGACAAGTGCACAGGTGGGTACCTCTTGCTTGGGGGTTACCGGGCGCTACAGTACTTTTGGTTGTGCCTGCGTTTGTGCCTGTGTTTGTGCCTGTTTTAACGCGCCTGTGTTCACAGTGACTGGGTTTGATACATGATTGAATGTACTGCACCCCTGCACAGCATGGTATAGCTTTGCTGACAGCCCTGCAATGTGGCTTTTTTTGGGGGGGGGGGGCTTCTGCCGCTTGCAATGGGGAAGGGAAAACATCGGGGGGGGGGGGGGGGGGCTCTTCCGCTTGCAATGGGGAAGGGAAAACATGGGGGGGGGGCCTCTTCCGCTTGCTGTATGTGGTTCTGTACGTGTTCTTGCATTTGTATGTGCCTATGTTCTCTCAACACTGTACTGGGCCTATGCCACTTCTTGCTATGGCATGTTATGAATTGTTATACTGCACCATTCCACAGCATGTTATACCATTCGCTGACAGGCCTGTCTTGTGCCTTTGTGGCTGTTTGCTCTACCTCAGGGGCTCAGAAGAACGCATACCTCATCAAGGCTGCCATGCATGCCCTGGCTGGAGACTTGGGCAATGCCATCGACATGCTGCAACAGGCAGGGTTGAAACCACAGGATGCTATTGACAAGCAGCTGGACATCTTTAAGAGGATCGGCTCTCTTGCAGAGGTCCAGTCAGAGGGCAAGGGATCTAAGATGGTTTTGCGGCTGAAAAAGAAGATTCCACAGACAGCAGAAGCAGCAGCAGCACTGGCAGTTGCCTTGGGACAACTAAACCTGAAGATTGGGGACTTCCTGAGCCCTGACCTTCTGAGTGGAGCTGCTGGTGGTGCAGTTGCTGGTGGTGAAGGAGCTGCAGGTGGTGGGGTAGACGGTGGTGGTGCAGCAGCAGATGCAGGCACTGATGGTGGTGCAACAGCAGCCTTGGCAGGTGGTGGTGGATATGGTAATCTTGCTGCTGCCCCTGGATCAGCAGCAGTTGCAGGTGGTGACGGGCTTGGGGTCTTTGTTGATGCCACACTTTAAGAGGTAGTTTAGGACAGGTAGTTCAGGACAAGGTGGAGTCTTATAGCCCTGAGCAAGGCATAAAACTGCTTGGCTTGCTGTTGACTGGGTCAACTGGTCAGCGCATGGCAAGTCGAAATGGGCTGGCCTGACATACATTGGCTAGCAAGGGATTTAGGGTGGGCTGGTGGCAGCCGATTGTTTGAGCTTGGACAGGAACTTGAGTATGCCGTTGGAGCCTAAGTTGGCTCCTTGTGGGTGGCGCTGCCCCCACCGGCGCCCTGCTTTGACAGGGCCATCTGGTAATTGGTAATTGGTAATTATAGATCGGGAAGCAGTGTTAGGAATTTTGATGCTTGTGGGTTTACATCCAGTTCGTTCTGCAACAGGTTCTTGCTCATCATTGAGTCTACTTCAGCAGAATTCTGCTCATTGAGATAAGCCGGACAAGTGGCAGGTTGTGTAGCATTACTGGGAAGTGGTGGGAAATGGTTGTTTTCAATGGCGCAACGACTGGAATTTATTGGTCAAATGGGTGGGACAGTATGGGCAGCATGCAGTATGATTAGGACAAAAAGTAATGTTACAACTAGGAATCGAACCCGGGTCAGTCCTCTGACAGCAAGGTATGGTTGCCGCCTGCGCCATGGCCGCTCACGGAATGACGGCATGACGGAAGTTGAGTACCTTAGAGCAAACCGGCCAGGAGGGTCACGGCATGGCAGCATGACGGCATGACAGAAGTTGAGTACCTTAGAGCAAACCGGCCAGGAGGGTCACGGCATGACAGCATGACGGCATGACGGAAGTTGAGTACCTTAGAGCAAACCGGCCAGGAGGGTCACGGCATGGCAGCATGACGGCATGACAGAAGTTGAGTACCTTAGAGCAAACCGGCCAGGAGGGTCACGGCATGACAGCATGACGGCATGACAGAAGTTGAGTACCTTAGAGCAAACCGGCCAGGAGGGTCACGGCATGACAGCATGACGGCATGACGGAAGTTGAGTACCTTAGGATAGAGCAAACCCGGCCAGGAGGGTCACGGCATGACAGCATCAATGACGGCATGACAGAAGTTGAGTACCTTAGAGCAAACCGGCCAGGAGGGTCACGGCATGACAGCATGACGGCATGACGGAAGTTGAGTACCTTAGAGCAAACCCGGCCAGGAGGGTCACGGCATGACAGCATGACGGCATGACAGAAGTTGAGTACCTTAGAGCAAACCGTCCAGTGAGGGTCACGGCATGACAGCATGTATGACGGCATGACGACAGAAGTTGAGTACCTTCGAGCAAACCGGCCAGGAGGGTCACGGCATGGCAGCATGACGGAGGTTGAGTACCTTAGAGCAAAGCTGGTGAACGCCTACCTTCTGGCGGAAGCAGAATATTCTGTATGTTACGGAATGAATTCCAATACCATTGCCACTCTCTCAGATGGTGACTACCAGAATTACTGCATTGCAAGCCAAACATCTGCCATGAGGTATTGAGGGCAGAAGCTGGTGTTAGACCTCTATCTAGCTGGTTGGACCAGAGGAAGGTTGAATGGTGGTTCAAATTACAGCAAAAGGATACTACTAGCTTTATCAGGCAGGCACTTGAAGCATCTTGGCCAAGCCACAGGAATTATACTTCTTGGCAGAAGAGGTTCAATAAACTCAGGGCTGAACTAGGCATGCAGGAAGAAACCTTACAAGCAAGAGTGAGAGAGGGACACCTACCTAGCTTCAGGGCATATGTCAGGTGGAGTATATATGAAAGAGACAGGGCTGTTCGGGAGGAGGGTGCTAGGAATAAATTTACTTTAGCGACATATATGCAGCATTACAATGACGATATCAATTATTTCAAGCCGCAGCCAAATCTGTGCACAGGCCCTCTGAGCAAAGGCATGGAACTCATTATGCAGCTGCGTGCAGGTATTCTTCCTCTCAACGCTATGACAGCAAAATTCGGTAGGCAGAGCGCTAGCAGGCAAAGTGCACGTAGGGAGTGCTGCAAGTCCTGTGATCTTGGCCCTGAATTGGGAGGTGAAGTTGAATCTCCTGAACACTTCTTGTTTGACTGTCCTGTTTACCAGGCACAAAGGCAAAAGCTGTGGGAGAAGCTGACTTCTGACCCTGATGTTGCTGCAAAATGTCAGATATTGGATGGCAAATCTGATGAGGAGAAGCTGCATAGCATGCTTAATGAAGAGTTCTGGGGTGTAGATGTCGATGAGGAGTCTGGCTTAGTATATGGCCCTTTCAAGCATGCATTTAAGTGTATAGCTAAATATGTTGCAGCTGCTTGGAAGATTAGGAATGCTTATGCTCACCCTTCTGATGTGGCGTGAGGTCCAACCAATGGGGTTTGTTACCAACTATTGCTTGCACCCGGGCTTACAAGCCCTCCTTGCTTTCTTAAGTAGGAGGGAGGCTCTTACCCCCATTGGGGCAGTGGAGGTTTTGGGTGATTTTGACCTAGCTGCTGGACCTCATGTTTAGGCATGCATATATTGTCATACATGTCGAAGTTTACCCGTATTCTGTTCCACCTCGCTGCTCTTTGTGACAGCTTGAGGTGCGGGGCCTATGGCACTTATTGCTATGGCATATCATGAAATGTAATAATAATACCAGAAGCTCCTTGAGTCATTCATTCAAGAGTGGTCATTAGGCAGCACTACCGATCACGGGGTGGTCTACAGCCCCAAAGGCCTTGCTTTCACAGATGAATGGGGTAGCTTACGTTACGTGGGCAACAGCATCTTCCTCATGCAAGCTTACGCCAACGGTCTCAATGATACCGAAGTAAAAGCCCAGGTGGACTGCTTGACGCTGCAGCAGCTCAATTACATCCTAGGATCCACTGGACAGTCGTATGTGGTGGGGTTCAATGACAAATACCCTGAGCAGCCACACCATCGTGCAGCATCGTGCCCACCTCTGGGGCAGGAGTGCACAAATGCTTCTTTTCATAGCCTGGAGCCTAACCCACACATCTTGTATGGGGCGCTAGTGGGTGGTCCCGCTGGGGATGATTTCTACGATGGCAGCAGGGGGAACTATACACAGAATGAGGTGGCAATTGATTACAATGGGGGGTTCACAGGGGCACTGGCTGCTGTGCTGGATGGTAATTGGCGACCGGATTCTAAGGCGTGCCCAGCTTTCCCTATCAAGCAGGGGACCACCATGCCACAGGAGGCTGCCAGGCGTCGCCGGGCGCTGCTGAGGTCTGTTTAGGATGCATTATAGGTATTGCATACCATGGGAGGTACTGCAGTCCTCACCATATCTTGAGCTGAGGCATTCAAACTGTATCCTAGCACACAAGCCTGGGGTCTCACAGTGGCCCACGTACATACTGAGGGATAGGGATTGTGAGAAAAGTTGTTGACTGACATTATTAGTGTTCTGGCATGCATGGTCAATGGCACGCCCAGGTCTGCACATCTTGCCAATAAGACTGGCCTTTTTCTGACCAGAGGATTTGATTACGGGTGTAGCCAGAAGGAGCTGCAACCGGTTTGGCTGTGGGGGTGCAGCAGGGCAGGGACCCGTTTGCTTTGTGGTGACTTTCCCACATTGCCCCGCTGGTAGTGTATACATTCTGTTTGGATGGTTGCATACAGGTTGGTATGTACATGCAGAACCAGCAGTACATCTGAGCACCTACTTGGGTAAGGGCAGTTCCTTGTGTGTTACTTAGTTGTTGTTGTTGTGTTGGCTGAGCAGCATCAGAAGGTTGGCATTGTTGTTTGATTCCGTGGGTTTCAGCTGCTGAGGTCGTAGACCTGTTGTTACAAGTATCAGCAACCCTGCACAGCTCTGCTGGCAGTGGGTGCTGCAGGTTTTGTGCAGGTCGTTGGTCTGAACCATATCTTATGGCATTACCTGTTCCTTCAGGACCTCATATGTGGAAGATAAAAAAGTTTTGCTCTGTCACTTTTTGTTCCAGATTTCTCTGGCTGATGTGGGTGTCAACCTGGTGCATGTCTTCAACTTGATCGACGGCTGGGCTATCAGATGTATCTTCATACAAGCCTGTGGCGGTGCTCAACCGTGAGCGGAATTGTTCAGAACACATTTTACAACATGCAGGTGTCTTAAGAGGGTTACTGTCACCGTTCACATCCCTGCAAGGTGGCCACTTTTTGGGTGTAGTATTCAGCGGTACCACTCAGGAGGCTGCTTACCATGGATGAGGTCACCAAAGTTGTCACTTTGATGACGCCATTTGCTGCACGGATTTTGGTGTCCTGGAAGGTGATCAACTAGTACATGATGAGGCAGGTGTGTGAATGAGGACTCGCAGGTGGGGACTCGCAGTCGGCACATGGATTTATAATTGGCTTCGGCAGCACCCCAACCATGGACTCTGGTTATGTTCAGTTTGTGTTGCTCTGTGCGTGTCTGGTATATTAAACAAAGACCAGGACCCGGAGGTGTTAAGCTCGGTTGTTTGTTCGAAGGGCCTGTCAATAGTAGCCAAGGCACTGGTAGAGCAGCTGAGGCCCACTGAGACGGGACACCGTGCGGAGCAATAACTGATAGGTGGGGATAATATTTCAATATAACCTTCAGGTGTCGCTTCGTACGCTTTCAGTGCCTGAACACGTTGACGCCAGGCAAGAGCCTAACCACAGGCAGTACACGGGCAGTACAAAGTTTTTTCAGAAGGTCTAGAAGGGCCCCTTCCGCCCCACCCCAGTGACGATGTGCCAAGTTTAAAGGGCTACTAGGTGTCAAACCCAAGGCTCATGTGCAAGGCCTGTGGACATGCCCCCGTGCGAGCATGCTCAACTGTAGTTCTAAGAGGCCATGGATAAAATTCTCCACCCAGCCGGCAAGCGTATGGTCTGCTTACACCTGCATACTTTGGATGACTTGAAGTCGCTTGCACTGGTTACACATGACTGGTACGAGGCTGTTAAGGAAACACCCCTCACTCGTTTGGTGGTTGTCCATGGCAGTAGAAGTTTTGTGGTTGGCATAGGTTGGCAGGGCTCCTCAAACCATATGCAGCACGTAATCGCTGTACTGAAGCACATGCACCGCTATCAGCCATAGACTGGCAATGGTACAAAGAATCCTTCCGTCACTTGACGGCATATTCTGGCTTCTGCCAGAAGTTTGCCTAAATTCCGCCTGAATTCTGCCATGCTGTCATGCTGGCAGAATGGCCTCCTTCCGCATACACGGAAGGCAGTTTTGTGACTGGAATATTCTGTGATCTTCCGTATCCTGGCAGAATGGCACCTTTCCGCTATGATTTTGCAGACAGAATATACTGCTCTCATTCCGTCTATTCTGCCATGCTGGCAGAATGGTCCCTTCTTGCTTAACAGAGGTGACGATTGACACTCGAGAGGGACAGTATGAGCCTCTAGGCCTTGACTTGGCCCCAAAGCTAGAGGCACTCTCTTATGAGGGCCTCAGGCTCACCTCCTTACAGCAGCTCACCATCACCTGCAACAACGCAGACTTTGATATGAGAGCACTGGACCCTACTGACGAGATGGGCCCAATCCCCTCCTCCATCTCCACCCTCACCAGCCTTCTAGGCCTCAGTGTAAGCCTAAGAAGGTTTCCGGGACGTTACCAGCTGCACTACCTCCCCCATTCCCTGACCAGCTTGACCACCATGGACTGCTTGTCTCTCCGCCCTTTACCCACACTCAGCCAGCTACAAGAGCTCAGCTTGGCGGAGCCAGCTGATATCTTATCCCCCGCATTGCCAGTTATCAGCCGTCAGCTGCCATCCCTTCGTCGCTTCAACTTGGGCTTTTTCTGGGATGATGCAGACGTCCTGCCAGATGGCACTTCCCAGCTGCAGCAGATTCAGCACCTTTGTGTTCAGGAGTCCAAGCGCATGCGTCAAGTCCTCCCTGCAGACCCAGACTGGCTCAGCAAGCTAACAGCTCTTACAGCAATTACTATTGTCTCTTGCGAGCAGTTCCAAGCAGTGCCTGAAGCAGTCACATGTCTCACAGGGCTGAAGGTGATATGGGTAACGCACTGCAAAACTGCCGATGAAGATCAGTTGATGCAGCTGCAGGAGAAAGCTGCTGGTCTGCGAGTGGTGGTAAGACCATGATGATTGTGCTGAAGGGGAGCATGTTTACCTCTGCGTGCATGGGCTTGCTAGCACTTCCAAGCACTGCCTTTTGTATTGCTTTGGTCATTGGCATGGCAGGTCATGGTGTGTCTGGAGGTAGTTGTGCCTACAAGCGGCATGTTTGCAGCTGTAGTACAGAAGTAGCTGCCAGTGTTGCATCGTCTTGGTTTTTGGCATGGTGTACTGCAGGTGTACTGCAGGTCATGCAAGAACAGCTGTGCCTGTTTGTTGCAAGTAGTTTGTGGGTGTGACGACATTCACTGCTGCAATGCCTCAATTATGGTGATGCAAGGTGCCAGTATGCATGTGTGCTGCTTCACTTGCTCCAGCACAATCTGGACTGTTCAAACTGGATGCAGCATGGCCTTTGTTTGGTCATAAAAGGTTAGGATTACTGGGCAGGCTATGGATCCGGGCATGCATGCTTAGTGCCTGCAGTGGTCATTTTTGTTGGCGTCTGCATTTGTGGGGCATGTGCCCATGACCAGGCTGGTCCACTTGATCTATAGCTTGGCTTCCTGTACATGTGCTTTTAAATTGGACCGGAGTTGCAAATTCAGTTGAGCTCGTATGGGATTCAATGCCTATATTACTGCTCAGTTTGGGAGCAGATGCTGGCAGAACCGGGATATCAGTGGTGGGGCAAGTTAGCAGATCCGTATGTGCATAACATGTTTCCAGTTTGCAAGTTGCTGGCAAAGTTTCCACTAGTTATGAGTGTCCTATGTTGAGGGGCAGGTGTCCAGATGTGGTCTGCTGGAACCTTGCAGTCATACGTGGATTGATGTTGGCTCTGACAGCACCCCTCCTTGTAAATTTTCATGCACGGGGTGTTTGTGTGATTCTAGCCAGGGAAGTGATGGTGAGGACCGGCCTGCCCATGGATCACTTGACAGACATCTTGCAGCTGGCAGCACCTTGTTGTGGGCAAGCAGGCCATCACGCAATGCCGCCAGGATTACCTGCAGGCTTCCATCATGTCCTTGATGCTCAGCATGGGGCACTGGCTTGGATGTTATGTCACCAACGGCTCAGGGTGTGCAAAGTGCCCCTGTATGTGCATGTATCCTTGGCGATTAGATCTAGATAGTAAGGCATTGGAGTAGGTCTTGGCAGCCAGCACAGGGTCGTGCTGTGATGGTTAACTGCTGTGTTTTTTTGTGCATTCAGGAAAGTGCTTGCAGCTGGGCTCTGCAGGGGCCAAAGGCGTTACTGTCTCTGTTTATGGGCGTTCTCATTGTCAGTAGCATTAGACTCTTCTGCTTTGTAACCTTGCAGGAGGCATAGGGGATGGCAGTGTGTTGCTTAGATGCCGTGTTTATGCAATTGTCTATGGTGGTGGATCGCTTGTTGCTGGGGTAGGTGGGGTCTTGGCAGAGGTAATAAACCCTAAAGATTCTCTGGTGGGGGTCATTTTCTATGCGGTGGGATGTTCTGCAGTGTACTGCTTGCCATCACTAACTAGCAATCAAGAGATATTTGCACCTTGGGAGGAGTGTCCTCATTTTCTCTTTGATGCTTGCCTGCTTTGACATTATGTTGTTAGAGCGTAAAAGTTACCTTGTTTATTGTGTTTATTGGACGCGTATTACGCTTAGTACTTGGCAATACATGTGTTCAGGGGTGTCTAAGCTCTAAGATTCATATGAGCCGACCTTTCTGGCTTGTGAGACCCAGGGCTGTGGCTTCGCTTATTCTATACATGTGCCAGCAAGAACAACAACAACAACAAACATTTAAGGTGTGGCAACCGCAAAGGGCTGCTAGGTCGAAATGACCAAACACACCGACCATCGGATGGATCCCAACGCAATGGCTTCCAGACCACCAACCAAGTACTCAGTACTGTAAGGTGGAGGTAGGTTGCTGTCTCCACCTGGGCCAATGCGTGGGGGAGTAGTATGGGCAGGCCAGTGCCACTGTATCATAGAGCTCGCTCTGGCTGTGAATTTGCCTTCTCATTCTGATGCCTGGTGGGGTACGAAATTGCTCGGGGGGCCCGGTCGAGTATTGCATATCCAAGTGGGCCGTCCGTGGGCGGGGTCAAGCGATTGTCACGTGAATACCAATGGCACTGCTGCTTGATAAGTGGAAGGCTACATGCTGATTGGAGGGGTTGCTTATACGAGGAGTTACTTACGTTTCAATTACTCCAGTTTAAAGCCTGGTCAATGGTCAAACAGGGCTGCTTTGGCACTCGGTGACACCGTGTACCTCGCTCCAGCAAGCAGAAGCACAACCAAGCTTTATCACACACATCGCTGCTTGAAATGTAATAGCTAAAACGGTGATGGTTCATCCTGGGAGCTAATGTTGATGCGCCCGCGTCAGTGTGGTGCCAAGCACGTCCATGTGACCTACGGCCTACGGAAATAACATTAAGCAGTCCTAAGTTAATGCCCCGGACCTTAACATGAGGCACCCATAGCTTGGACCTGCTTGCTTATGCTGCCAGAGCATCGTATGGTATCTGTGGCTGCTTGGGTCCTTGAACCTGTTGGGCACTATGCTCAAGCGGGGCCGCCTGTTCAAGTCTGCAAGTCACACAGGTAGCGCATCCGTCACAGAATATTAATATTAGCAGTTCTGCCAGTGTCATCATGTTTGCAAGGGGTCATGACACCTGCCCGCACCTCATCCAACCCCCTTCCCGTTGACTGCAACCACCTTGCAACCACCATCCCAGATCACACCCGTTCACTGCTTCGCAAAAGATGGGGTTGAGAGTAACCACGTTTACGGTCGGTCGCAGGGTACTGTGTACCAGTCTCTACTGAAAAGTGGCCACCTCCATAACTTGGCCCTTGGGCATCGGATTGATGTGGTTGGAGTTGCTATTGTACCGTTTTCGACCATGGGGAGTCCGAATCAGGTGTTAGAATATACAAATTCTGCACCGTCAGGGCGCACGGCCAGGTCAAAGTTGGTCTTCTTTTGGGGCCGTCGGGCAGAAATTTGAGATGGTTGTAAAAGATGTAAATTCTGCATTTTGGGGCTCATGGGGGTAAGTCAATGTGATAGGGAGCCTTGGCCAACCCAAAAGCCCGTTTTTGCAGCCTCCAAATGCTCTCTTCTCGAGTTTCTAGCTGTTTTCTGGCGTACGGCCATTTATTGCAATCTGCCATAATTTGCTGCATAGTTACACAAAACAACCAATTTGAAGTGCTAGATAGGTGTTTTGGGAGGTGGCCAACACGCTGGTGAGGTCAAAAATGCAATTTGGGTCCTCCCTGAAAAGTTGATTTTTGGAGTCAAAGTTGGTCAAACTTGATAATTTGACCAATTAGACCGAATGAATGTGTCCGGCATGGCCCAAAACATGTGTGTAGACGGTCAGATGGTCGAATTCCGACAAGGGGCGGCAAATTTATGGCCAAATTACTGTCATTCTGGCGGCATCCAACATTCTCATAACATTGCAGCAAGATGGATGGTCTCCAATGTTACCGATATGAACATGGCCTTTGGCAGCTCACAGGTATACAACCATCGACGACTTGTATCCTACGAAGATTAAACTAAATCCTCCTTCCAACTGAAAAGACCTGTTACCCAGACACATGCACACCTAGCCATGAAGCAAGCAGACATACCAGGCACATTTGTATGTAAAGGGAAAAGATAAGGTGAAACAGGTGAACTTATCATGATTTCAACGTGAATAAGCGAACAGGCGGTAGGCATCTGTACTTTCTAGTGGAGTATCAGCCTGTGGCACGAGCCGCCAGCTAGCAGGGAATGTACGAACAGGGCCATACTCCTTGCGCTTAGGCGGCATGTTGCTTAGAAATGCTACAAAACTTTACAACACCCACAGAAAGTCCCTGCCTACCGGCTGGGCCCAAACTGGCACAGGTGTAGCGTTGTGCACGCTACTTGTGTATGTCGCTCTCTTGCTTTCCCGTTCCTCCGCGGGTGAGAGCGCTGTCACCGCTCGTCATGTTCGTAACTTACGAACTGGTTCGTCATGTACGAACTGGTCACATGTTCGTCCCAACGGCGAATCAAAGAGGGGTTCACTTAGAAGTTTTCAGACCTGGTCCACCTCAGGTCTTCTTCTCTTCTGAGTGTTCCCATCTATCTGCCTTGCCAGGTGTCCACCTCTGCTTCGCCCTACTCCTCCCTCATACAAATCATGCAGATTAGACAAGTACGCTTGCTAATCTTTGACATACATCTAACCATGCAGGCACACGCAGCCAAAGACGCACGTGCACCCATCCAAACCCGGACGGAACAACCAGCCATGCACCTCATGCACACACGACACTTCACACCCAGCCATGTCCCTTTTCATCATTATGCCATTTAGCCGGCCACAACTTGCATTAGTCCGAAGGTGGTCCCTTTCACCATCCACACCAGCCACTATGCCGAATGCACACTATGCAGAATGCACACCCCATATGCATGTACACGCATGCACATCAAATCATCCATGCCTATAGGCATGGGTACCTACCCATGCACACCTAACCATGCATCACACCTAATCATGCATGCAAACCCGACCGATGCATGCACACCCAACCATGCGGCACATGCATGAAAGCGCCCAAGCAAACTCACTAATGACCAACTAGCATACCACCACCTAGCATTTCGCCCCCTTATTACATCTGATACCACTGCAAAACACCTTCTTGGCCGTGTGCAGTCTGACCCAAGCATGACTCCAACCAATTAATAATGATATATATGATATAGATACCTGCACAATTTCAGGTCATGCATCATGCGGATGATACATGCGCTTGGCGCCAAAAAGCGCCTTTGCCCGTGAACCACATGGTGCCATCTCCAACAGCAGAGTTGGGTTGCACTTCATTGACCCCCTTGCTTGTTGGAAATCAGCAAAGGTCTAACGCAGCCATAGCTGCCTCATGCGTGTCGCACTCCATAGCATACACAATGTGACCACTTGCATCCTTTTCCTCCTAACGGGTCATAGTGAACCCATGAAAGACGACTGTTGATGCCCAAACAATGGCCTTAGTGTTACCCTCATATGTGTACAACCCTTGTTCTTGTGGCAGACACCCCCCCCCCTTCATCCTTCTTCAAACAAAAGTAGTTCCCCTTGATCACAAGGGACCCAACTGGGAAAGTTTGACCCCACTCATCGGTCTCAGCACGCTCAAGACGGGGTTGCAGTGGATGTAGCCCTAAACACATAATAATCGTAATCCTCCATGAACTCCACATCATCATGCTTAATGATGCAGTAGCTGTCTGGATCGTCTTTTTGTGACGGCCCCTTACGTCCGGTTGCAGCCCTCACACACTCAGCAGAGGCGGGTGCTTCATATTCCTCGCCAAAGTAACCTTGAAGCGTTCTGCGTGTGGTAGCGTTCTCCACCACAAGTGTGGCCTCCTTCAAAGCTGGTACGTGCAGGGCGTTGACACAAGGCCCCACTGTCAATGTGCTTAGAGATGACCGCATTCGCTGCTTACAAGGATCACAAAAGCAACTCAGGCTCCGATGATAGATCTTCAAATCACTCTCCCCTGGGAAGAGAGAGAGAGAGAGAGCTACGCAAGGAGGGGCGTGAGGTGCCCTCCCGCGTAAGATTAAGGGAGGGGCCCATTGGTGTAAGGATTACACTGGGCCAGCCTACCATAGGATAGTTACATCCGTGGGTGGGCTTCCGCCCACCCGCCTTTGTTAGCTTACTTTCTTGTAGTTCCTCCTGTGCCATTGAGGCTCTTTGGGCTTTTCCAGTTTTCTTTTTGTTGTGTATATGCTGTGTAAGGACTTAACTGCTGCAGTATGTACTTCTGAAATGCATTGCTTTAGAGCTTGCCCTTTGATACCGAGGGCTTGAAGATTCATGGTGGTACTGTTGTATATGGTGCCTGCAACTCCGACAAGCAAGGGATAGTACCATACTTTGGCAGTGGGGTCTATGTCTTTGATTTTGTCAATGAGTACTTGGTGTTGGTAATCAGCTTTGCTTTGCTGGCCTGTTGGGTCTGAATCCCTGCAGATCTTGACCTCTATTATCCAGTACTCTGCTGGGTTGTTTCCATTCTTGGGTTTGTAGAGCATACCATCAGGGCGCTTGTCGGTGGTGCCTTGTGCTTGTTGCACTGCCTCCTTTAGTCCCCTTGGAAGGAGCTCCCACGGGATGTTTCTAGACTGGTGGGCCATGATGCCGTCTTCTGCACAATTTTCAGTTGATCCAAGGTCCATTTGAATGACAAATGCTCCTTTGCGTCCCCTTAGCACTCTTGTCATGATTAGTCGGCCGACCTTGTTATGCCTGTTGATGTACATTCTTTTCAAAGCTGGGCATCCTGAGGCTGTGTGATGTCCGCCATCCTCGTCACCGCACAGGAGACATTTGCTACTAGGTGCATGTCCACACCTATAGGCCATCTTCCTTGTCCACATGGTCCCGTACCGGTAGCGCAAAGCGGTTTTTCGTTCTGCATACTTGATTTTTCCCGAGGTCATGTACTCGTTGCTAGCAGGCAGGTCCAGTCTTTCCTCAATCCTTTTAAAAGCCTCGAAATAACAGGTAGCTCTGTTTGCCATCCCAAAGCGACTCTTTTGGTGGCAGTAATGACGTACCGAGTCGTGAAGGTCTGTCAAAGGGTTCACCCGCTTGAAGCGGTCAATCAACGTGCGCTGCCCATTGGTCCGTGACCAACGATTGTTCCATTGGGTCTTGTGCGGCCAATATTGGGTCAACCTGTTGTTACTAGGACTCTCGTACTTCTCACATTCCTCATAGTCGGAGGTGTCCCCTGTCGCAGCCGCCTTAGCGATTGCGTCCGCTTTTTCATTACCGATTATGGAAGCATGGCCCTTGACCTTGTGAAGGGTTGTCCTCAGTCCCCTGTTGACGATCTCGGTTACTATCTCTTTAATTAGCTCACAGTGCTGGTGATTTAGGAGATCTTGTGGGCGTCTCAGCATCTTTTTGATTTGGTACATTGAGCTGAGGCTGTCGGTGGCTATCATGTGGGCTCCATGCCTCAGCGCAGCAAGGATACCAACCAGTTCTGCTCTGTTTATGGTGTTCTGGGGATGGCTGTCGCCTGCAGGGACAATTGGAACCCCACGTTCATCGTCCTCATTGGCTGCTTGTGGGGGAAAGTACACTCCTGCCCCTATGCCTGGGGCATCACACTCTGCATCTATTGGTGATGCTTTGTGGCTTGTTTGCTTGTAGCTACCATCTGTGTAGGCATAGTTTTTCCAATTGTACCGGAGGGGTGGGGCTGTTGGTAGGGCAGTGGCTAATTGCGTTTCCAGGTCATCCAGTGTAGTGCTGGCGTCAACCATGGCTGGAGGGTCTTGACTGGTGGCAGAATCGTCCCGGAGGGACTCAGAGCCGTTTGTTTGTTTGGGGTAACCCATTTTGCTGAGCTGTTTTGGCGTCAGCAATGTTGGCTGATGAGATGTGCTGGGCGGGGCATTGCTGCTTGGGGGGTTGTAGTACATGCTGATGTCTTGTATCTCTTTGTCGTCCGGCAGGGACTGATTAATGGCATCCTGCAGCGTTTGCAGAAACCTGGTCATGTAGCCGCTCTCCCAGTAAGGGAGGTGGGCCTCAAAACCCTTTGCGTTGCCTGTGACAATGATATTTACGTCCCATCTAGGGTTTCCTGCATACATGTCGCCCCGTTCCCAAGTTGTGGGTTTCTGAAACCTGAAGTGTTTTCGGGGTATTTGTAGGAGATGCATGCAGTTTTCTGGGAAGTGTTGTAGCCATGCAAGGTAGGCAGTTCTGTTTGCATCGGACCAGGCAGGCAGGATATGTATGCCAAAGACAGGGGCTGTTGTGTTACGGGCCGCTGCTATGGCAGTAGCCATGTTCTTATTCAGGTCTTCGTCCTCATACTCTGGGTTGTGCACGCTTCCGCCGGTCCACCTATATCTGTAGCTATCCCATTTTGCCCCAAAGATTTGGTCCCTTTTGTGGGCGCTCCAGTACATCGTAAATGTTGGGTTGTAATTGAGTGGGCTTGCGAATCTCTCTTTTGTTATGTCTGTGAGCTGCCTGAGAGCCTCATACACCTCAGGGGGAGTGGCCCAGTGGTTCTTTATTTGGACAGTCTTCCTAATGGCTTTGTGATCTTTGATCTGTGCTCCATCTCTGTACCTGCACATGAGGGCATACAGTTCTTGGGGAAAGGTACCTGCCTTCAACTTCCGCATAACCTTCGGTTTGTGGCGAGTGCTGTGGCAGTACTGTTGGTACAGTATTGCTGTCCTTTCAGGGGTGAGGGTGTAGCGACATTTGCCATCTGGTGTGTAAATGCAGGCAAGCGTTTTTATCCACAGTTGTCCATCTATGCACATCTCTACTTCTCTAATAAAGACTTCGTGTCTTCCTGTGGGGTGGATATCAGCATGGGGGTTCATTGGTGATGTGTCCATGTCAAAAATGTTGCTGTACTGCTGTCCAATGTTGATGTTGTATCTTTGGGGGTGATCGGGGTAGTAGTCGCCTTGTTGCTGCAGTGCCGATAACCCTTGCTGAGCTTGAGCCAGCTCGCCAAGTGCAGGAGTTGCCGGGGACCGGTCATTTGCTGCTGCTGCCTGTTGCAACCGGTAAGCAGCAATCATCTCAGCAACAACTGGATTATGTGCGATGAGGTCGCTCTCACTTTCTCGACTGGGCTTCCAATGGACGTTGTAGTGCCTTATATCAAGAGGGAGGCCTTTAGTGGCATACTGATCCCTGTTACATTCAGTGCAGGTCCAGCCTGTCGTGACATCCTCTTCCAATATGTCCCCTGCAGGGCGATGGGTTAGCGGGAGACAATCAATATGATATCGTCTGCTACATATGCTGCAATGTGCTAGGGTTGTACGTGCAGGGATTCGTCGTGCTGGCAGGTGGGCGTTAGGACAGCAGCATTCAGTCGGGAGGTTTGGTGTGTTGCAGACTTCATGATGGGTCATTGGCTGTAGAGCGTGCTCTGGAGCATCATCAATGTGATAGCCCTTTTGCTTAGCCAGTTCCACCACCCATCCTTGCATAACTGTTGGGGCCCATCGCACAATGACCTGGTTCTGTGTTGCTACTTTCTTTCTCTTTTGCCCTCGTCCGGTGTGGCGTGCCGCCACTGCTAGACCTTCTATACCTTCTACTTGGTCCTGCCCTTCTGCAAAGTTGTTATATAATTGCTCTCGCATATCTCTGAAGGGCTGTCTTTTCTCATCCTTGATTCGCTGGTAAACGTGATAGCCTGTTTCTATTCGGTACACCAGTGGGGCTGTGATGTCTGTTGCAGTCTGGCGCACACTGCTGCTTTTAGTGTGGCCTCTTGGTGGTGCACTGAGTGAGGACAGGTAAGCCTGTATTTCTGTCAGGGCTTGCTCTGTGCTTGGGGCATGTGTCTGTGCAGTCCACAATGCTGGGAGAGGTGCATTGCGTATGTCTATGTCATCAATGAGGTTGTGGAACTTCAGCAGCCTTGCATACTCCGGATGGATTGTTGCACCATGTCCTGCTTGCACAGGTGGCCTGCTGCAGTAGGTTTCTTTTGTGGTGCCTGGCGGGAGAGTGAGCATGTATGCAATACGTTTAAAAGCGGTCAGCGTCCTAACGGTGATATCCTTGTCCAGTTTCAACATAAGCTGTCGTGTTGTAAGGACAGTTCTACCTGTGGAAGACATAATGTCCTGAAGTCGGTGCATACCTACTTGTCTGAGTTGGTGAAGGTCAGCTAGGAGGAGGTCTGGTGGTTGGGGGCTTGCAAGTGCCTGCATCTTCTGCAGGTCTTGCAAGAGTGGGCTGGTATCGGGTAGTTCTGTTGGGCCAAGTCCCTGCTTTTTGAGCTCGACATCTATGCTTGCGCATGCAATCACCTGCCTCAGCCTCAGGCTGTGGTGTGTTAGGGCAGGGCGAGCCATTGCTGTCAGTTTGTCCAGGCAGCTGCCATCTGTCTGCAGGCGTGTACGGCTGAGCTCTCCCACTGGTCCGGGGTCATTGAGAGCCTCTGTCAACCGCTGTATTTGTACAGTATTGTACTCTGCTAGTAGGGAGGGGCACCCTAGACCGCCATTACTGACGTCTTCATGTGCTACTGCCGTGGCAGTACTGTTGGGAAGACCATATGCTTCTTTGGCTGCCCTACAGAGGGGGCTGTCTAACGCTTTGAGCTGAGCTTTGGTGTAAGGGGCCACACAGAATGCATACCGAATTTTTGTCCGTATGCATGTATTCAGGGTGCGCATCTTTTGGGAGGTTGTAGCGTATGAGTGCTTCATGTTGTGACACATGTCTCGAATGGTATCCCTGGTCAGTTGATATTGGGCTGACCAGTCAAGGTGCATGGTGAATTGCAGGCCCAGGTAACGGAACGGTTTTCGTGGGTCGTGGAGTGTTGCAGGGGATCGTTGGACCTTCACATCAGTTAGGCTACGCCGGAGCTTCTCCAGATTAAAAGGGTCTTTGGCGTCAGCCCCATATCTGGCACCTGTGAGGAGGGTCTTTGTGTTGTTTATTTTTAGGTGTCCCCAGTCAGCATACAGGGTGACCTTGTCAGCTTGGCTGGTTAAATCCCCAATGCATGAACATATCAGGTTCAGGTCATCCGCATATGTGACATCTGGGATCTGCTGCTTCAGTTTGAAAAGCGTATCACGGTTGTTGTATGCACCTGGGATGTATCCTCTGGCACCTACCCTTAGCCAGCGTAGCAGGGGCTCCAGATATAAAATGAACAGAAACGGTGAGAGGCTGTCACCTTGAATTGTCCCTCTGTCCATGGGCATTGGTTCGGTATTCCCGAATGGGGTTGTAAATGCTGTTGTTGCACCCGTGTACAGGTCTTTGACCACCTCTGTGGCATCTGTCGGGAAACCCAGGTCATACATGATTTGCAGCAGCTTGTCATGGTCAATTGTGTCAAAAGCCTCGGAAAAGTCAACCATAAGGAGATAGATGTCTTTCCGGGTCAGTTTGGCATCCTCAAGCAAGAGGGTGAACAGCTCCAGCTGGTCCATGCAGGTTCGTTTGTTTCTGAACCCACCCTGGGTGTAGCTCAGAATGTTGTGTCTTTCGGCATAGTCAGCAAGGACCCATGTGATCATTCTGGTCCATAGTTTGTATATTGTCATCTCTAGGCCAATGCGTCTGTAGAATTGCAGTTTGAGGGGTGTGCCTTTGTTTTTGAACAGGAGCACTGTGGTGCTCTCTTTCCATGCTTTAGGGGTGTAGCCTGTTGCCCACATCAATTGGATGTAACCGTGTAGGAGGTCTTGTCCTTGGGGAGGCAGCATGTTCAGCATCTCATTTGTTATTTGGTCGGGTCCCGGGGCCTTGCCGCGAGCCAGGGATTTGAGGCAGGCCTGAAAAGCTTGCTGGTCCCTTATTTCATTGTGCAGCCATCGTCGTGGAGCAGCACCGCTAGTGATGGCTGTGTTCAGGTCAAAGGTATCTGGGGCGTTGGGTTGTAGCCAGGGATATGACCTTGCTTGCTCTGATGGGTGGTACAGTCCAGTTTTGCTACCAGCACCTGCTGCTGGCATCAGCTTGGGCGTATAATATGTTGTGATGGCTTCCATGACTCCCTTTGGGTCTGTAACTACCTTATCTTCTCCAGTTTTTATTGCTCTAAGCTGCATGCTGTTGCGCCCCTTGAAATGGCCAGTAATCATTTGGTTGCCTATCTTCTGCCTTTGGTCATACAGTGCCTGCCTTTTGGCAATGGCATTTTGCTTGCGCTTTGTTTGGTGCTCACTGTCAAGGACCCGTAGTTCCTTGCGGATTTTGGTTTTAATCTGTTTGAGAGAGTCTTTGAGGGGTTGAGGGGAACTGCCGCTGTGCACATCTGTTTTGTTCAGTGCTTCAACTGCTTTGCACACTTCTGCAGGCAGCTGTGCTTCCTCCACATTCTCTTGTCTCAGGGCGTGGACTACCTTCTTGCGTAGCTTAATCAGGCCATCGCGTTGGAGTGACACAAGTCTGGGCCGATAGTGGTGTCCTGTTGGATTTGTCATGGTGGTTGGACCTTCTGCTAGCATGGTGTCCCGAGTCTGCAGCAGCAGGTCAGCCATCTGGGTGTTCAGCTCTTCCATAAGCTCCCGTTGAGCGGCAGGGTCAGCTGCACTTCCAAAATGAAGCGTGCGGAGGGGTTCCATGCTTGCGGGGTCTCCACTAGATAGGCGCTCCCAATGTGGGTACACATCAGTATGCAGTAAGCGTTGCACATGCTCATTAAGCTGGTGATACGCTGCACCGTGCCTTTCTTCCACTGTATTCTTAAGGCCCTCCCTCTCCTCCTTTGTGAGTTTTGTCAGTCGTTTTAGCTTTTCAAGGGTTGCCTTCTCAGCACTCTCAGGTGTGATTGGTGGGGGTGGGAGCATGTTGAGCTTGTGGTAGGGAACACAGACCTCCAAGAGATCATGATCTGTGCCTTTGCCGGTCATATCCCATATGTGTGTGACTGCAGAGGCTGGAAGGGCTTCATTGTTTGTGAACATGTCATCGATGCGGCTTGCGAGCTGTTCAGCTGATCCCTTCCTCCATGTGTAGTTCCTGGGGTGACCAGCCTGGACAGGGTCCAGGGTATAGAGTTTGGCTTCCTTAATCTGTGTTTGGTGAGCATTGTCCATTGGGTTGGTATTGCCACTTGCTCTATCCATCTTGTTCAATGTTGCATTGAAGTCCCCTGCAAATATTATGTTGTGGTGACCTTCCTCTTTGTCATTGGCTGTTTCTGTCAGTGCTTTCATTCTCCTGTAGATTTGGGATCTGACAAGCTTGTCAGAGGGATGGCTGGTAGGCATGTATACCCCAACAATTGTCAGCGGTGTAGAGACCTCCATGCGAAGCTGCACTGCTTTTATGTAGCCACCAAGGTCCCCAGGGATGTCAATTGTTTCGACAGTTCCCAGGTCTGCAAAGCTCTTGTTGATTAGTAGGGTTACTCCTGCTCTAGGATTGTACTGGCATGCGCTGTGTCGTTGTACATATCCATGGCCACTGAGATATTTGCATGCCTGGCTGCATGCTTTTCTTGTTAGTTTGGTTTCTGTCAGAACGAGTACATCAGGTTGGTGGTCTTGCAGCACGTCGAGGACATCTTCAAGATTAGAGTGCAGCCCCCGAACATTAAGAGTCATCACTTTCAGCTTGGGGATTGTAGCACTCTCTTTATTGGGAGCTTCTATTTCGGTTCCTGTGCAGAGCCCCTGTGCCTGCTGTGAGTGTAGGGATGGGTGCAATATCTCCTCAGTGTGCGCTGTGGGCTGTGTTCGCTTCTGAAAATAGTTCTCTATGACTGGGAGACTGGAGGGTTTGGCGTTAGTGCTGGCTGGCTTTGGTGCCTTGGTCTTTCTAGGTTCGTTGCGCTGCCCCGGCTCTGTTGGAGGGTTCGTATTCAATTTTCTGATGGGGGCCTGGGTGAGGCCTGAACGTTGGGCTTGAGCCTGCTCTATATGTAGCCGATGGGCCGGGTTGCTTGGCTCTCTTATGTGGGTGTGAGCTGTTCGTGCTTCCTCTCCTTCAAGTCTCTCTTGATGTGCTAGTAGTTCCTCATCGGTGAATTCACATGAATCTAGCATTTGTTTTTCGGTGCTTCGTTTGATGATGTATAGAGTGCCATGGATATTCTTCCAGTCGGCCTCCGTCATGACTTTCACGTGGCCTGGATGGGCAGCCTGGTCCAGGGAGTCAACTAGATACCAGTCAGGTGTAGGGCCATTATCAGTCCTTCCCTTTCTCACAACATGCCAGTGTCTGCCACTATCCTGCCCAGCGGATGGATGAATTGTATAGTTTACCATGAAAGCCTCGGCCTGGTGTAGTAGTCGTATGATTGCTTCGTTAGAATTGCCCTTTTGCAGCTGTTCATGGCCAGATACCACGTGCATCTCCAAAAATTCATTTCCTTGGCAAGCCCTCCTGCACCAAAACCAATACAGAATGCGTTGCAGTGCAAGATCTGAGTAGTTGCCTTGTGTGGAGTAGTGATCACCCTCCTGCCCTTCTTTATCCTCCCCTGCAGGCCAGGTCTCTTGAAGGTACATGGTGACCTCTCGTGGAGTGGCAATGACCTGTCCTACCATGGCTTCTAATGCGTGCAGCCCACAGTGACTGGCAACTTGACGGCACACTCTAATGTTCAGTAGGGTTGCGGGCCTCCAAGGGCTGTGAAGGTGGTGTGCCTCTGTTTGTTTCTTGGCTGCAATGGTAGGTTTTTTCTGGGTCTGGGAGGGCTGCAGGGCAGCCTGGGCTATCTGTGGTGCTATGCCGCACTGTGCAGGCTTGCTTTTTGGGAGTTGTTTAGATGTTCCAGCTCGGGCCTCTGCTATTCTCTGGGCCCGGGCACGGGCTCGCTCTGTATCCTGCTCAATCCATGCAGCAGCAGGGCGCTGGGTTGGGCCTGCTTTATGGAGCTCAATGCCTGCTAGGTCCACATATTGCATGTGACTTCTGTTTGCCGGGGACGGCATATACCTGTGTTTGTACAGAGCTAACCCAGTGGCGTTGTGGAGGTATGCATCAGCCGCTATGGTTGTACTGATCGTGCCATTGAATGCTGCCCAGTCGGCATCAGTCAACTCCTTTATTGTGCGTGTTGTTGCATAGGGGATTGAGTCCAGGCTGTACCATTTGCCGTTTATAGGGCTGCGTTTCCAGCATATGAAGTGGCCTGGTCTATGCAGGAACAATGCATTACATCCTTGCGGTGCCAGGGCGAGTATCCGTGCCTTTGCTGAGCTAGTACTGACAGAGTGCTGTGGGTGGTTTTGAGGGTTCCTTAGGACAAGAAGGGTCAAGTCTATGGTTGTTGTGTAGTATAGGAGCTTGTTGATAGCCTCCCATCTGAACCAGCCGTCGGCATTGCAGTCAGGCCTATCGCTGTATGCTGGTCTTGGGACTTGTGGATGTCGGAGTAGTGCTTGGGCTTCATCTGGAGTGATGATCGCTCTGCCTGCCATAGCATTGAGTGCATGCAGTGCACAGTTCCCGCGATCTTGTTCTTGGCAGTACAGTCCTACAGTTTCTGGTGTAACCCACTGTGTGTGTGAGGTGGGACTAACCTGCTGGTGACGCTGAGCATCTGCATCTCCCCAATTGGGACTGAAAGGTTTATGGTAAGGTTCGCTGAGGCCTTCCATTTCTTGATCGATCATTATAACATCTTCGTCCTCACTATCAGGTTCGACAAGGGGGTCCGGGCGGTGTTGAAGACCGTTTCTGGAGATGTGCGGGGCTGCTGCAATGTTATGCGGCTGAGGGGCAGCTGTTTTAAATGGGTTCTGTTTGGTCGGTGAATTGCCAGTGCTGCCAGGGGCCAATCCAGGGACTGCTGCTCCCAGCATTGCATCGATTCGTCGCATACCCTGCTCCGGCTTCGACCTGCGTTTTAGCTTGTGGGGAGCTTTGGGGCCTCGTGTCGGTGGTGCTTTAGAAGTTTTGCCTGCACCTTGCATGCTTGGCATAGGGGGAGGGACAAGGCAGAGCACTTCGCAAGAAGCTCCTGTTGAAGTTCCCTGGAACGTTCTCAGACTGTCCTGCTCCCGCGGTATAGTGGTATACACCCTGGGTCTAGGATCTGCTTGGCCGTGGCTCTCATTCTGCAATTCTTCGCCAAGGAGCTCTGCTGCGGCAGCATCTTGTCTGTCCAGGACCGCTCTGTGCACTGCATACTCGCACAGCTTCGACTCGACGTAGTGTAAAGACATTACTTCTCCTGCCTCCATGTGGTCGCTTTGCTTTTCTGCTGTCGCCGGGATAGGTTGGCGTAGCCATTGCCGTGCACTTTGAGGCAGTTTTCGATCATATAGTCTATGCTCATGGAGGGCCTGCTTGGTCGAGGTGATGTGGAAGCAGCGGAGGAAGTAGTCTGCAGGGACCCAGGCCCAGCCTCTACAAGGGCGCACGCTCAGGTCTGGAGGGTCTTTGGCTGGCATTGCCAGATACAGATGCGCATGTGCAGTGTCCTGAAGGAGGTTGAAGAGATCATTGACCCACATGGGAATCAGCCTGTCTTCCAGGTTAGGCATACTCAGCAGGTAAGTGGGGCAGTACACCCAGGCACTTTTTGGTTGCTGGCAGCATGCGAGCTGGACTTGGTGATGTGCCAGTCCATGCAGTTGTTCATAGGTCGTGCGTGCTGCGGGTCGATTGAGGCCCTCTGGGCAGAGTGTTCTGAAATTCTGGCAGTGCCCTTGACACTTTGGGTTGCAGCAAGTGTTATGGTGACATGCGCTCTTTCCTAGCCGCTGTTTCTTCAGGAAAGGAGCATTGGGCACAGTCTGAGGGTGGATGACACCATCCTGGCAGGTGACAGCAGTTTGAGGTTGGGTCTCATGCGGCAGGCTGCATGGGTTCTTGTGGGCAGTTGCACTGAAATGGGAACATGGGGCAGCCTTGACTGGGCAGGATGTCAATGCTGCTTTACTATCATGCAGCTTGAAGTTTGCAGTTTGTGGAGTTTTAGCCTGTGCAGGTGGTGTTGGGCCAATATATCTGACAGTGTTGTATCTGTAGATTCTGTAGGCTTCGCGTTCCAAGTAGCCATTGCTGCGTTTGATGCAGCGCCTCACTTGCTTTGCTATGGCTCGTTTGAGGTAGTGAGGGTGCTGCATGTCCATGTGTAGGCGAAGTTGATAATGCATGACATGTCTATCTTGCAGCCTTTGCTTCATGGATTTCATGCTGTTTCTGGCACATTTGACTCTTTTTAGGCCGGTGCGCTGGCTGGAATTTCTTTTCCTTGTGGCATTTCGCCTTCGTGGTTTGGCATGTTCGACTGTGTACGTGGGGTTATACAAATATCTACAGCTCTCATAAAGGTCAGAAAGTGACAGCAGTATCAGTGTGCTGAGGAGAGCCAGAGTGGTAAAGAGCAGGAGATGGGTGAGCAGGGTCTTGGGAGCCATGGGCAATAAGGGAGGTGAGTCTGGTTGATCCATGGAGCTGTTGTTAGTCTGGTCTGATATGAACTCGTTGGTCTGAGTTTCGCATTTAGTAAGGATCAGGATGGTTCTGCTAGTCCTAGTTGAACTTTGGGCATAGGTTCCCCACCCCGTGGCACTGGTGACACATGAAGTTGGGGGCATGTTAATATTGCTGCTGATTTCTGCCTGCTGAATTTGGGCATAGGTTCCCCGCCCCGTGGCAATGGTAACATATGCTGTTGGGGAGATGTGTATGTTGCTGTTGATACCTGCCTGCTGAATTTGGCCAGAGGTTCCCTGCCCCGTGGCAATGGTAACATATGCTTTTGTGGCTATGGTGATGCTGCTGTTGCATTCTTCTTGCTGAGTTTGGGCAGAGATTTCATGCCTCATGGCAGTGGTAACACTATATGCTGTCGGGGGTAGGCTGCTACGCCCTCCTGTCTGCTGCATTTTTTCTCCGGTAATGGCATTTGCCAGCACACATCTTCTGTTGCTATTGCTGACTGCATCATGCACCAGGGCACATGTTACGTGCTCAGTGGCGGTGTTATAGGATGCTGTGTCTGCCTGGGACTGTCTGGGCCTGCTTCTGCTGTTCAGCACTGGCATAGAAAGACTTATGTTGTTACAGAAAGCGTTGTCCCTGTTGCGTCTTCGAATGTTCCCATGTGGCCATGCCAACTTCAGCGTTGTTTTGAGGCCTGCTCGTCCAAGCTGCGAGTCGTTGGTACTGGCAGATGCTGCCCTAGGCTTGGTGTTCCTCTTTGTCAGCGCGAGCCTCTCCAGCTTCAGCACGTTTGCGCTGGTTACTTCTGGGCTATTGCTAGGTGTTGGGGAAGACCCATAGCTACTTAATCCTAACGGTTCATATTGGACGGCTGTGCAGGTGCCGATGGCGCGCTTAATATCGACCTTCGAGCAGGCTTTGTTGTTTCTCGTACTGAAAGTGTCACCAGAGAGGCCTTGAATAGCGTATTGTATTGTACAGGAACCCTTCTCCCCACACAGTCTTTGCATCCCGCAAGCTGCCTTCAAGGGATAAGGGCTGTCAACGACTTCGCCAGCTGTTGAGGTGCATCCGCGCAACAACAGTAGGCCGAGCCATAGTAGAAGTAAAGTCCTTTTCTCAGTGCATTGCAGCATTCCGCCGGACGGTGCATTCCTCACCCCGTATGTTCGGAGATGCCGCGCACATGTTGAGAAAGGACGTTTATCCTTTATGCATATTTGCATAACAACCTTTCTACATCTCTACTTCTCTTCTCCCCTGGGAACCCTATTTGATGGATGGAGAGAGTCCCCTCCACACGTTCCTTGGCTTGGCTTTTCCTTGCATGGTCCACGGCTTCCACGGGCACATAATGGAACACCCTTTGCTTTAACGGGGCCAGAGGAGCATTAGCTGCACCTGGCTTCTTAGGTGGCTTTAAGGGTGCTTGATAGGTTTCATTCGACAAGTTGAACAAGTCCCATGCCGAGGACATCACAAAATCCTCGTGTTTGATAACATACATTGCGGCATGGTTCTTACAAGATCCACCTACCCCATCCCATTCACCTTTGCCGTGGCCTGAGCAGGGACCCTTACCTCTAGAACTCCAAACTGCACCTGGGTCTTTTACATCCTTTGACAATCTGAAAATAGGCAAAGCCTCTGGCAACTCGTCCGGGCACCCATACAAACCAGGTCTTGAGTATGAAGACATGGGCAAATTTGCAATGGGCAAAGTACCTGCACGCATGGGGGGGGGGGGGTATTTGAGAGCAAGGCCGACACATTACGATAAAATCTGGATAGAGCGATTAAGCCCCCAATCACTACAAGACAACTGACCCTTTCATCATGCAGACCATGCTTAAAGGGATGTATGCACTTCTCTTTGTACTAAATTTGCTTTGAAATACAACCGCATGTGGCTAATCATTGATTGCAGAGGCTAACATTTCATTTTACCAACACTTCCCAAGGTAGAAGCATGCACTTTCCACTTATCCCGTATGAGTGTATGTGCATTTTTTGGATTACTGACTCCAACCTTGGAAAAGGCAGACAGTACCTAGGAAAAGACGCAGCGGAGTAACCATAGCTGTCGTTTTTTTATCTTATTCCAAAGTTTCCCAAGGTAGAAGCATGGTGTCCTCGTTTATGTTTATCATGGTACATATTTCCTCTATGTTCAGGGTAGAACCATAGGTGCCCATTATATAGTTTGTCATGGTTTGATTTTTGGCTGGAACAGTTTCAGTAGATATGAGAAAGATCACTATATCATGTTTGATATATCTAACATGAATGGTGAATGAAGGAAAGGGACGAGAAAGTTACTTGAGGTGAAGTGCTGCGAGATCATGAGATATATTCGGATTTATGATTATATGTTGGTGTTTTTGGCCCTATGAGCCTTCATTGGCTCCAATGGGATGCCCTTCTGGGCTAGTTGGTAATCTGGTAATCTGGTAATCGTTGGCTGGCTGGCTTTGACCTCATGCCTTAGAAAAAGCGGACAGTACCCTGGGAAAGACGCAGCGGGGTGATCGCAACTGTGTAATCTTACATTTTCCCAAAGTTTTCCAAGGTACAAGCATGCTCTTTCTACTTATCCTGCCTGGTGACCTCTTTGGATGGCTGACTTCTGACTCGAACCTTAGAAAAAGCGGAAAGTACCCTGGGAAAGACGCAGCGGGGTGATCGCAACTGTGTAATCTTCCATCTTCCCAACGTTTCTCAAGGTACAAGCATCCTCTTTCCACTTACCCTGCCCGGTGACCTCGTTGGATGGTTGACTTCTGACTCGGACCTTAGGAAACGTGGACACTACCCTGGAAAAGACGCGGCGCGGTAATCGCAACTGTCTAATGTAACATTTCCTTAACGTTGGCCAAGGTAGAAGCATGCTATTTCCACTTACCCTGCCTGGTGACCTCTTTGGATGGCGGACTTCTGACTCGGACCTTAGGAAACGTGGACACTACCCTGGAAAAGACGCGGCGCGGTAATCGCAACTATCTAATGTAACATTTCCTTAACGTTGGCCAAGGTACACGCATGTTCTTTCCACTTACCCCTGCCTGGTGCCTTTTAGGATGGCGAACTCCTGGTTCGAACCTTGGCAAATGCGGATTCGAACTGGAGACAGACGCCGCGGAGTGATCGCAAATGTCTAATCTTTTAAATTCCCAACGTTATCCAAGGTACAAGCATGCCTTCCTGCGTGCGCTGCCAAGCCTGCGCTAGTGAGCCGCACGATTGGGCACTTGTGGAGCTTAACTTAGTTAAGCGAGGGCAGCACCTCGAGAAGGTGGCGCACATTCGTGGATACAATACTATTGCCTGTTTGCGCCTGTTAAATGAAGCATCGATGGACAGCGTTAAAGGTCAAGGAGCTGGGGAGATTTGACATTCGAAAACACCATCTGTCCGGCCAAGTTCCCGAAGGATTCCGTTAGGCGCGAACGGTTATACACAGCACAAGCATGGTATATATAGAGCAACATGCACAAACACAAAGGTCTATATGCAAGCGACGATTCTGCGACAGCACAAACCAGGTGCTGGCCTCGGCTGACTAAGTTAACCCCTACAAGTGCCCCATCGTGCGGCTTAGCACTCGAGCAGGCTTGGCAACGCACGCAAAAGGCAAGCTTCTACCTTGGGGAACGTTGGGAGAATGACCCGTGAGACACTTGCGCTTACTTCGCGGCGTGTATCCCCAGGTCTAATCCGCATTTGCCACGGTCTGAATCAGGAGTTAGCCATCGCAGGAGGGCACCAGGCAGGGGTAAGTGGAAAGCGCATGCCTGTACCTTGGGCAACGTTGGTAATATGAGACATTACGCAATTGCGATTACCCTGCTATGTCTTTCCCAGTGTACTGTCCGCGTTTCTGAGGTCCCGAGTCAGCAGTGCGCCATCCAACATAGGCACCAGGCAGGGTAAGTGGATAGAGCATGCTTGTACCTTGGCCAACGTTGAGGATAAGTTACATTACACAGTTGCGACTACCGCGCCGCGTCTTTCCCAGGGTATTGGCCTCGTTTCCTAAGGTCAGAAGTCAGCCATCCAATCAAAGAGGTCACCAGGCAGGGTAAGTGGAAATAGCATGCTTCTACCTTGGCCAACGTTGAGGATATGTTACATTGCACTGTTGCGATTACCGCGCCGCGTCTTTCCCAGGGTATTGGCCTCGGTTCCTAAGGTCCGAGTCAGAAGTCAGCCATCCAAAGAGGTCACCAGGCACGGTATGTGGGAATAGCATGCTTCTACCTTGGCCAACGTTGGGAAATTGGAACATAACACAACTCCGGTTATCCTGCTGCGTCTGTCCCAGGGTACTGTCCGCGTTTCCTAAGGTTCGAGTCTAAAGCCTATGTGTACTTTGATGAATGTCTGCTGTTCTATGTGATGGGAATTGGATCCAACATGTAATGTGAGTGAAGGGGTGGGAAGGTTGGTAGCTGTTGCTTCGCTTGCCAAGGGAGGGAAAAGGGTATTAGGGTATTTTCCACATGTATATTCTGTTTCTTGGGGCTGCATATACTAGGTACATGGGAATTAGGGACATGGCACATGCTACGTGCCATATTAGGGACATGGCACATACTACGTGGCACATTCCCATGTACCTAGTATTTGCAGCGCCACAAAATGGCATATACATGTGCAATACCCTACTGTGTCGTAGATGTTTCAAGCAGCGTGTATATCTTCTACATACCGTGTCTGCTGCTTGAACCATGTGTGTACATTTTACATATGCAAACCCATATGGCGCGCGGCCATGAGGAGATGTACATATGGATTTGGAATACGCTTTCCAAAAGATATGTAATGTGTCATGAGGTAGATGCACAATTGTGGATTAAAGGAGCCAGATGTGTTGTGTTTGCAGCAGCCGTGCTTCATGGGAATATGAATGAAGACTTGGCAGCAACACATGAAGAGCTGGACACAATATGCCGCGACATAAGAGATGCAGCGGGCTGTGTTCATTCTGACACTGTGTTGGCTTGCGACTCAGACGTGCTTGTATATGAACCAGCCGTTAGGACCTGGTAGTAGGGAAGCTGCTTTTAGCAGCACAGGAAGCTTGTATTGCTATGGAGACTGCTAGTGAATTGAGTCGTGAGGTGGACCGTTATGCCCTGGCCCACAACATCCCTGCTGCCAAGGATGCATATGGCAGACTATTCAATGCGTTCTAGGAGACATTGACTGCTACTGAACGTGCAAAGATGGATTATAAAACACACGTAGAGGTTGAGCCAGCAACACATGTTGGAGGTGGAGGGGGGGAGGGGGGCAGTGATTGCTGGGGGGAGTTAGTACTGATTGCTGTGATGATGTACATTATGCCTTGCTACATGATGTACAGTATGCTTTTTGGTCGGTGTGGGGTGGGGAAGGAATGGATAAGCAGTTTGCGCTGTCTTTTCTGAGGTATCCCAACTTGTGGGGCACTGCTACGTGTTGTAATGAGGTAGCCAACGATTGGTTGGGAGGGTACTGCCTATGTGGCGGTTGTGGTCCTTGGCTCTGTCACTGCTATAGGAGATGTGAGCGTGTTGTCTATTATATGCTCGATTTTTGACCACATCATACACAACAAGCTCACAACTCCTATAACAATGCATCTATATATATATTCTTGAGGATGGTTGATGAGATTGTTGGGGTGGGGTGGGGTGGGGCTGCAAATACTAAGGTACCTTTTGCTTGAACCATAAACAAAAAACAAACCAATTTTAACGTCCGGGTCCATAATTGCTCTGGCTGTTACATGTATGTCACTAAGTGAAGTGATGTTCCATGTGTAATTCTGATGCGTTTGTTTATGTGGGGGTGAAGTGGATGTGCTAATGCTATGTGTCCCCGAGCAAGGCATTAAACTGCTTGGCTTGCTGCTGACTGGGTCCACCGGTCAGCGCACAGCAAGTCGAAATGGGCTGGCCTGACATACATTGGCCAGCACGGGATCCAGGGTGAGCTGGTGGCAGCCATTGGGCTCTATGCTTTGACAACCTGATGATTAGCCTCTTCAGACAGCTGTGCGATACGTTGTGTCCCGTGGTGCGCAGCAGCAGCTTGCCTATGGAGGGGGGCCAGCTGTTGCTGGGCTGGTCTATAGCACTCCATGCTTGTGGCCAGCCATTATGGTTGATGCAACTTTCTCTTTGATGCTATTTGTGGACTGGCATTGGAGGACTGCTGTGTCCCATCATCCGCACCTGCCTGCAATCACTAGGAGCGTTGCCTTGACCTTTCAGGGATTGATTCGGCCACATGCATTCCATGTTGGTTGGGTCTGGTTGCATATATCCCTCTATGGTTGAGTCTTTTGCATGGTTCTTGTACATGTCCAGCCCGTGGTAATCGTCATTGTTTGCCATGCCATTGCAACCGATGGAGGAGTGGGTGGTGTTCTTGATCATGGGCTCTGTGTCGATAGGAGCGTTGCCTTAACTTTGAGGGATTGATTCGGCCACATTCCATGGTGGCCACATTCCATGGTGGTTGGGTCTGGTTGCATATATCCCTCTGTGGTTGAGTCCTTTGCATGGTTCTTGTACATCTCCAGCCCGTGGTAATCGTCATTGTTTGCCATGCCATTGCAACCGATGGAGGAGTGGGTGGTGTTCTTGATCATGGGCTCTGTCTTGCCTGGATACATGTTTCGGTATCAGTACTGCTTGGTTGGTGGTCTGGAAGCCATTGTGTTTGGATCCATCCGATGGTGTGTTTGGTCGTTTCGACCTAGCAGCCCTTTGCGGTTGCCACACCTTAAATGTTTGTTGTTGTTGTTGTACTTTGATGAATGTCTGGTGTTCTATGTGATGGGATTTGGATCCAACATGTACTGTGAGTGACCCGTAAGTTATTCCACTAACGCGTGTTTGCAGATGCTCACCGCCTGACTTTCTTTGCTCTGAGTTCCGGCAGGTCACTATGGATGCATGTTTCATTCTTTGGCTGTGCCAGGAGAGTGGTGCAGAGGTCTTGACTGCCTGCTTGAGATGTTGCAACTCGAACGCATATCAAGACCTATGCACCAATCTCTTGGCACAGCAGCAGATGCTATTCCGCTTTGAATCGTGTGTGCACATGTTTGCAGACACTCACCAGCTGCCTTAGATAGGGAAGTGACTTCATTTGCACCGAGCGAGTGAGTTCAGGGTCACTGTGGCTGGCACTTTGTTCGCTTGCACGGCTCTTGCAATCTCATGCAAGGGTTCTTGGTGCATGTTGGTGTGTTAATGTGTCTATGTGCTGTTGTGTGTGAGCCTTTAATAAATGGTTTTCACCCAATCACAGAACAACCTCAGCACATCGGCACCGGCATTAGTATTATGGACCTGAGGTGGCACGGGTTAGTTGGTTGCAAAGCTTGCAACCTGGTTGTATTGGGGCATGACGTGCATGGGAGGTTACCACCCTCAATGGTTCTTGCTGGTTGGATTTCTACTTAGATTGCCGTCGTGGTGTTAGGGGCAATAGCTTGAAGGAGGGCATGGGGTAGGTTCTGTGGTTGTAAGGGCAATGCATGTGTATGCATTGGCCATATGGTCACATAACCAACCTCTACTCACTTATATTGCTGCTTACAGTGTTCCAGCTATTGGGATGTGGATGGGATGTGGTGGTGATGCAACTTTTGGTGGTTGGGTCTGGTTGCATATATCCCTCTGTGGTTGAGTTATTTGCATGGTTCTTGTACATCTCCAGCCCGTGGTAATCGTCATTGTTTGCCATGCCCTTGCAACCGATGGAGGAGTGGGTGGTGTTCTTGATCATGGGCTCTGTCTTGCCTGGATACATGTTTCGGTATCAGTACTGCTTGGTTGGTGGTCTGGAAGCCATTGTGCTTGGATCCATCCGATGGTGTGTTTGGTCGTTTCGACCTAGCAGCCCTTTGCGGTTGCCACACCTTAAATGTTTGTTGTTGTTTTGGGTGCCATTTGGGTCAGCACTGAGATGTTCACTATTAATTGTTAAATATGGATGCTGCAGATAGCTGCAGGATGTCCTCGAAACAGTCTTTTGGCGACAACTTTGCCGTTCCTTGATGGATTTGAGTTATATTGACATGGAATCCTAGGTTTTGGACCATGCCGGACACGATGGTGGGGTCCAAATGGCCAAATTCGGCCCAAAAATCAGGATGGACCGAAAAAAATCAGGATGGACCAACATGTGTTTTTGACCTCATCATTGTGTTGGCCATGCCCTAAAACCCCTATATAGCCCTTCCAACGGGTTAAATCGGGTAACTTTGTCAAAACTTATGGTTGGTTGAAGGAAACAACACTGTGCAGGAAAGCGGATAAACCCCTATATAGCTCAACGGGGGAGAGGCACACAAAAAAGATAAAAAGTGATATGCGGGCCCTCAAGGACCTGCCAAAGCAAACCCTTACCTTGACAAGTCCAAAAGTGCACCGGATAAGTGCAAAAACGTGAGAGCCGAAAATGTGTGTATTGGCCGTCATGACGTACAACTTTGACGAGCCCGTGCTTCAAGGGTGTTTCGAATTTCGTTCAACTGACACCAAATTCGGATTCCCCATGGTCGGAAAGGGTACTATAGCATGTTGGACCATGCAATTTGGATGTGTACGTCAAAAGATAGGCCAATCTCTTCAAGTGGCCATTTTTGGTACACAGTACCCTGCGACCGACCTTACAAGGTGCCGAAGATTGAAGAACACCCGCCACCGTTCGCACTACATGCAGCCCTCCCAACCCCAGTCAACCTGCTACCATTAGCAGGCCTCTGCAGGGTCCTCACCAGCTAGCCGCTGGGCCCTGTTCCTGGGCCGTGAGGCTCTGCCCCAGTCAGAGGATTTCTGGCATGTTCATGGCAGCCGTACCCAATCACAGGCCAGCACAGCAATGGGGCACCCTCCCTACCCAGACTTGGCAAAGAAGAGCACCAGCAATATCATAGCCAAAAGACCCTCCGCAGCAGAGCTCTCCAGAGACGTATATGACCCTGGTGAAGCAGCAGCTAACCTGCAATCAGCTCTATTGCACAGCATCTCCATTCCCCAACCAGCAGAGGCTAAGGCAGCAAGTGCCACTAGCTTTGTACAATCAGCTGCATCTATGCACCCACCAGCAGGCATGCCAGCACCCCCTTTGCTCGGCATGAGCATGCCTCAAGTGCCTGTCAATGACTCGGAAGCAGATGTAGGAGCTCCTACTGCAACAGCTTCTACCCCAACAGCAGCTCCTCCGCTGCCAGGTGCAGCGCCAGGTCCCTCAGAGGATAAACTACTATTAGCTAGCCATCTGAAGCCTGCAACAGCAGCCAGACGCCCAGCAGCACCACCAGCAGCACCAGCCACCCACCAGCAGGGCCCCCAGCACCACCACCAGAACCAGCAGGGCCCCCCACTTCTGCAGCTGGTGCCGTGACACAAGTTCTAGATCAGACTCCGGTCTTTGAGATGTACAATGAGAGACTTGAGCTCACAAGCAGGGATCGGGCAGAGCTCAGGAGGACAGGTCAGAAGTGCAAGAAGTTCAACTGGCCCCCCTCCCACTGCGTCAATGTGGCTTGGATGCACCACAGGGGGAAAGGCATGGGGTTCAAGGTGTTCAGGGAGTTGGCCTATGCCATGCAGAAGCCACAGGAGCAGGAGAGGGCACAGGAGCTTCATGGCTTGCCCTTTGGTGATGCAAGCATGACCCTGGAAGAAGCAGGTATGGTCTAAGCAAAAGTTTACTAGCAAGATAAGAAGTAAGCTTGGAGCAAGCAGCAGACCTAAGCTCTCGGTGCTTTTCCAGTATAAACCTGGCTGGTGTGTGAATAATTTCCCAACAGTTTGCAGTGATCAAGCCTGCCGCAGCTTGCATGTTAATGAGGCTGACTGGACTGGCTTAATGGTCAGCTTGTTTCATCTAGGCTGCGAGTAGCTGTCTGATGCAACTGATCATCTAATCGTTCAAGGAATGAAGCGCTCCATTGCCTGAAGTTACTGCAGGAGATCCAACGCAAATTGTAAAAGGCATGTCTGGGTTGTCACCTAAGGGAGCATAAAGATATTTGCAGGGTATAACTCCTAATGAGGCTGAGAACGCTACAGGTTTCTTGTTGATGAGGAATGTGGCTTCTCTTCCATGCTTTTTGCCTTGTTTATCTCTTACTGCGCCAAGACATGGCTAGCTGAGCGTGCCATTATCTTACCTACTATTGGTAATGTTTTTAAATGTTTGCATGGACAGCAGGTATGCATGTCTGGACTGCAATACAAAAACATCTGCTTGCATCTCCAGATATTGTCCACCACCTTTGCTCGCATTGCAACAATACTAATCTATGTGGGCAGCTGATAAGAGTAACACTTGCAGTCTCAAGCAACTTATTGTGATAGTCATTGCTTGCACTGCCTGCACGTTCTGCAGAGGCCATCATCCAAGCTTGGCGGGACCAGATACCAGATCTGGAGGCAGGAGTGCCAGCTGCTGAGTGGCTGCAGCATGAGCTGGAGGAAGATGAGTTTCTCATGGTCCAGGATGACAGGCTCATCCTCAAGGCAGAGCTACTTAAGACCAAGGTGCAGCTGTGGGGTGCATGAGAGGCACACGAGCTGGGATTGCCTATAGAGCTATAGCCTTATCATCAGTGAGTTGGGTATGCTTTGGGATCAAAGGTTAATTATCAGACTGATGGCAACCAGCGGGTATCTTCTTGGCGCTCTTTGCTGGGCACCTACTAGAGCTTGGTTTGTGCGGGGTTCTTTTGGGCTAGGTTGAGATTGTATGGTCACTTCAGGCCACTGTTTCTGTGGTTATGTGTGCTTCTGCGCTAGGCTGTGTAAGCTAGTCTGCTCTCATTGGTGGATCCATGGTAGCAGCGTGATGTCAATCAAAGCATTCCCAATATTTGTGTGACCGTACAAATAAGTTCATCTGCCTTGAAATCCCTGTGCACAGCAGCCTGGAAGAAAGCTTGTGCACTGCACTGAAGCTATCAGTTGCTAGTAGCAGTTAGCTTGGGACGGATCAAGGAACTAGTTATATGCTAGAGATCCAGCAAATACGGTTGGCCAAGAAGCAGAGCTACCTTGCCCAGATGCTGGGTTTTATCGCCACCTTCTTGCAGAGACATAGTCAGTATATGCTTGAACCCTGCACATACGCGTGACGTCAACATGTACATGGTCCAAACAGCTGCGCATCTCATGCCGAGACCAGCTATGGCCCTTGAAGGGACCGTTTGCTGAACAATGGGATCAAAGCACCACGATAACATTAAACACAACAACACTGTTCTACGACCAAGACCCTGCTCCAGAGTATTACCACAGCATGGTAACAGCTGGAGAAAGATACAATGTCCCAACAGTGTTTGTGCACAATGGGCCCAGCTTACCACAGCATAGTAGGCTTTCCTTAGCACAATGCACAATGTCACAACCTCAAACCTCAGCATGGCATGCAGGTTATGCGATAGAGTGCTCAACAAAACTTGCAACAGCATGGGCAAGTTATGCTTAACCCAGGAACTTGACATAGCAACCAAACAATCCTCACAAAAACTACTATAACAGCATAGTGGTGCAGGACAAGCAAACCCTGGGGTGGTACTTGTCAACTTGTTATCACATGTTCTCTTAGATCACCAATTTCATGAAACCTGCCAACTCAAGCAGCTTGGAGACGAATCTGCTTCGCCCAGCCTTAGGACCACCCACTCCATGCGCTGTGTCTGCTGCTGCTGTTTTTGTGCTGGTACCTCTTACTGCCAGCTGTGCTTTCAGGTTGTCTGCAGATAGCTCTATATGCCCTTTGATTTGCCCTACTGCTGTGCTGCTACTGAACCATTTCCATGGTACATCCTCCACAGCCTCCAGAGCTGCCAGCCCCTTGCTCTCATTGCTGCTGCTGCAAATGCCGCTGAACTTGCAAGCACCTGTTGAACTCACCCCAAGCACTGGAACTGCTGTGCTCCTGTTTTGATCCTCTGAAGGACTATCCCCTTTCATTTCACCCCTGCTGCTGCTACTGGTGCTGCTGCTGTAGTGGTCGCAGCCATCATCACTCCCCTGCATTGGTGTCACAGGCTCGCTCACTCCCTCATCCCTCCCTGCTGCCCGCCACTCTGCTGCTGCTGAAGCCGCTGGAACCTGTGTCCGAACTTGCAGGTCTGCCTTCGCTGCTGTCTGCATGTCAAGTAGCTGAGCTTGTGCCTTAGCGAGATCTACCTGTAGCTTAGCCAGTTCAGCTTCTCTTGCCTCTCGCTCTGCTGCTACTGCTGCTGCAACCCTAGCAGCTGCCGCCGCTTCCCACTGCGCTTCTGCTGCTACTGCTGCTGCAACCCTAGCAGCTGCCGCCTCTTCCCACTGCGCTTCTGCTGCTTCTGCTGCTGCAATCATAGCAGCTGCAGCCGCTTCTCCTGCCGCTTTTTCTGCTGCTACTGCTGCTGCAACCTTGACAGCTGCAGCTGCTTCCCCTGCCTCCCTTTCTGCTGCTACTGCTGCTTCTGCTGCCGCCTCTACAGCAGCATACCACTCAAGTGCTTGCTCCGTGTAAGCAATGAAGGCTGGGAGGCTGGGCCTGAGCTTGGGGTCTGCTTGTAAGCACGCTGCTATTGCTGCTCTTAAAGGAGGGCAACGCACACCGCTGAGGTCTGCCTTGCGCTGCAATGACACCAAAAACCCTGCCACGGCATCGACCAACTCTTGGTCTGCTGACTTAGCCAGATCCAGCACCAGCGGATGGGTAGCTTTGATTTCCATAGCTGTAGCAGCCTCTTCTGCCACAACAGTAGGCTTCAGAGCACGGTAGCTCATGATGCCCAAGCTGCCAACATCGCTGGCTGGAGAAAGGGCAAAGCCCATGGTAGCGGTGTCACAGTAAGGGGCTAGTAAGTCATACAGGTCGGGGTGCTGGCTCAGGATCTCGGCTGCTACACCGGTGGGGTTGTTGCTGCATTCTTCAGGACCGTAGACATTAGAGGCAATCGCCTGAACCGAGATCTCCATTGGTGTCATGAGTGGGGTTGCGCATAGGGTAGCGGTGCGGTTCTCCAGGTCTTCCATAGACGTAACGCTGTGGTCAATAGCCTTGGCATGCCCTGTCGTGGGATCTGCCATCATGTTACCATCCTTCACGTCACCCACAATGGCATGGTGCGCCGTATGGAAATGGTGTAAGGCGTATGCAGTCTGAAGGGACATGTGCACAACCTCCTTCTCACGAGCCAGGGGCTTGGCTGTGGCATAGGGCTGCCTGTGCTCAATAACTTGGCCAAAGCTCATGGTCCCACAGTCTTCGCAGATGACGTCGATGAGACCGTTCTCCCAGACCACAGCACCATAGATCTTCATGATGTTGTCATGGCACTTTTCAGGGTCCAGCTGGTCAAGGGCGATAGCCAGCTCTTGCAACATCTACAAACAAGACACATACCACAGCATGGTCAGAGTCATCAGGGACGACCACGTTTGAAAATGGGTTCGCTTAATTTGCTATGGCATGTTCTCATACTATAATGTTCTTGTTATTAGGTGACAAGATAATAGCCTGCAGCCACTTGAATTGACTGTATGGCTGACAAACCTTGGACCACAGCAGCTTGCCGTGCAACACGCTACCCGAAAGCAGGTCTATGCTCCAATTATACTCGATGTACAGGCTGGCAACCCTCATGGCAATACTTCTAAGCCTCTTAGTACACCTTGACATCTTGCCCGGCACATGGCTGAACAAACAAACAAAAATTTAAGGTGCGGCAACCGCAAAGGGCTGCTAGGTCGAAACGACCAAACACACCATCGGATGGGTCCAAAAACAATGGAATCCATACCACCAAGCAAGAGGAATACCCAAGCAGACATCCAACTACGGACACGGCAAACAAATCACCAGCAGGAGACTGATGGGTGTATCCAAATCAAACACAATCCAGAGCACCAACCAAGCAGGATGTCCAGTAAGTCCACCGCATATGTACCACCCAAGACGGCCAGCACACCAATCAAGGCGAATACCCAAACATGTAGCTATCTAGACTTCAACCAGTTCCTCATCAGACGAAACACTAGGAACATCTGGCTCCGACTCCGAATCAAACAGATCCAAATATTGACCTGCCGGGAGCAAGATATCCGGTAAGTCCACCACATCAGTACCACCGGACTGATGGCAGTACCAACAGACACGAACACACACGGCCACATACTTGACCAAGGCCGAGAGAGGGACACAGCCAGTGGCTGACAGTGCCCAGAAATCAGCATACCTGAGCGAGGACAACGCGGCCACGGGGGGAACCACAGCTGCCAGAAACAAATCTCTAGCCTCAACAATTGTGGGGTGTTCACACATGAACAAACAATGCGCCTCATCATCAACTACTGTGGAGCGACACCGCAAACATGTGCGTTGAGAATGCGGAAGGAGGGGCGGAAGCCAACGCCCAGTATGGATACGCAAATGATGGCAACCAAGACGAAAACGCAAGAAACGTACCAACACACCATGAGACAGTCGACATGAGTAAAAAGAAGGGACAACGCCCAAAACATGTGTACCAACAACCCTGAAATACAGACCAGTACGGGACCCAGGACCATTGACAACCTGGGACAGACGCTGAATGTGCTCAGTGTACCGAGTATGCAATGCCTCATCAATGCCATCAATATCCAAAGGCAGGCAAGCTCGCAAGGTGCGAGTAAGACCACCTTCACGGGGCAAAAGGATCCGTAGCACCTGAAAAAGAGCCCCCACAAAGTTATGGGCACGGGAGCGAGTGGAGAGAGCATCATCAATGTTCTGTTGCAGAGCACTTCGATACACTGAAGCAGCATCCAACTCAACAAGGCAGTTATAAAAACGAACAGCACGCCGAACATAGCAATGCACAAGAGGTTCAGATCCAAGCTCATGTAACAAAGGCAAAAGAGGCACAGACTGAGGGAGCTGCAACCACTGACGGACCAGACGGCACCGCTTAACCTCCAAAGGATCTGTAAGGCTATAGAATTTAGCTAGGGTCCAACCAGACGACCACAAACCCGGAATAGATAGAAGGCCCCAGAGTTCACACCCATACAAACCAGCTGGCTCCATAACAGTGTGCAACAATTTCAAGAAGGCTGGGAGTGCACAGGGAAAGTCTGGTGCCGCACGCATCTGAGCAGTAGCAGCATGAAAAGAAGAGGAAAAACAGGAGGCCCTGTGAGCTGCCATAGTGCCCGCAGAGGCTGCTGTGTCATAAATTAGGCCAAGATAGCGTGTCCCCTCAGTAGGTGAAGCTGATGCAAGGGGCGCGGAACCAAGACTCAAAGAACATTCACCAACTGGAGCTCCCGCCTGCAAACCCAAAACGAGTCCGATACACTTAGGCACTGACAGCTTAAGATTGCGAGCAGCGAGCACGACATTAGTATGGGTCAGCAAAGCCTGCAAGTCGGGGAGGTACTCTGCCATGAGAGCAGCATCATCAGCATAATGATAGTCCGGATGGCACCCAGGAAGACCAGGGAAGCATGGCCCCTTATCAAGTGCACTTAATGCTCCACTTAGTGGCTGGACATACAAATTGTATAACATGGGGCTCAGGGGGCATCCTTGCTTGACCCCAATACCAACATGGAAAGGCTCTGCAACAACTCCATTGGTAACCACCTGATAGCGCAAACCCTGGTACATGCCTGCAATCCCTCGCACAAGATGTTCGGGAAACTCCAACTGGAGGAGAGTTTCCACCAATTTGCCATGATCAGTAGTATCATATGCGGCCGAGACATCCAAGAATACCACATACATGAGACGATTGGTAGTGAGCGCATGATGAGCCAAATGCTGCACAACAAACATATTATGAAGGGTACTCCGATCAGGCAAGAACCCTGCTTGCCGGGGGAACATGTCACCATGCTGGTGACTGTACTGAGTGTGGGCCACATACACCCCAGAACCCAAGCAATTTGCATATAACTTGTGGAGTAGTGAGGACACCACTATAGGGCGGTAGTTAACCTCCTGAGAATGGTCCCCACGCTTATATATAGGATTCAACAAGGCAAGACTCATCTCAGCGGGCTCCTTGCCAGCTAAGTGCACAGCTCGTAGAATGGATTGTATCAAATATCGAACAGGGTAGGCAGCCAGAGCAGGCACTGGGAGGCCTGTTTTACCAGGAGAGGCCTAATTCCTCGCGCTCGGCTCGGCCATGCCACCTGCCATTGTCGCAGGATTGGGGCATATAATGAAGAAGCATACCTGGCGAACTCTGCTGTCGCATGATGGCAAGCACTGCTTGATGATGTAGCTGAGTGTGCCATCAGTGGTGCGGAACACGTTCATCCCGGGCGGCCTGTCTATGAGGTCGTCGGCATTGGGTTGCCTGCGAGGACGGCATGGCGTGTTTGTTAATCAACGTATACATACAAGCATATTCAAGAAACATCTATATGCAACGCCGTGCAGCTGCAAGCAATCCCTTCGCTTACCAGTCTGGAAGCAGGCAATCACCTTTCACGAAGATGGGCTTCAAGTAAGCCAGGTTCCTGCCGATGATTTCGCTGGCTAATCGTATCCGGTCATCTAGAGAAAATGCAAAAGCAGACATGCTTCACACAACAGATCCCCAGGGCCACTTGTAAAAACTGAGAGGCTCTAAGCTCGTTGCCGATCGATGGGTCACGCTTAGGCGAAGGAGGATGTCCAATCCTATGTATAAAGCTTGCATTGCCTTTGAGTGACTGCTGTTTGAAGCGTTCCGGTACTAATGACCTTGCTAGAGCAATCGGGGACTACATCCAGATGAGAAGTATCACTCCGCCAGCCTCCGAGTCACTCAAGTCGCTGCTGTCACTAGTGTCTGGCTCCGATCGGATGCACAAGACCCTGCCAAAACCCTAAGTAAACCTTGTTTCGAAAACATTACAGACATACGGATGAATGTCCTGGTCATCTGTATCGTGAAAGAGTACTTTGCAGCAGCACTAGGGTCACGAGTGAGGGTTAAGTAATTGCTGCTGCCAAACCTGCAACTAATATGTTTTGCTTATGTTTCGCATGTTCGCTATGGCAGCCTGCCCAAGGTTAGTGGTCTCTGGATAGTCGCAAGGCACACTGTCTGTACTGCAATTAGCTTTGTTACTGTCGAGGTGTCTGCATGTGGTGTGTTTCCTTGTTTCCATGTCTACTGTTTTCATCTAGGTTAAACTCAGGGTCTGGCCTTTCTCAACCAGATGTTTACCATACATGCTCTCTGGAGCCAGGCGGGTGGTGCTGCACGTCAACTGAAAGCTGTCTTTGTACGGAACTGAATGATGCATCTATGCTATAAGCACCCACTTGCCTGTTCGTAGTTTGGGCATATACAGGGTCTCACACTGGCTGCCAGCAAACCTCCTTTAATCCCTTGCTAGCCAATCTATGTTGAACGTAGCCCGGTTTGACTTGCCATGCGCTCACCACTTCACCCAGCAAAACTCAAGCCAAGCAGATCTTGATGGCCTTGCTCACTCAGGGCCAGCCAATGCAACCGCCTAAACACCAGCAGATCCACGCTTGCTGATGACTTCCTCCTTCACGTGTCAATCTGTGCTGCAACTAAGACCTTTGGTGCATGTTTGCACCTTTGCTGCATGCATATGTCCAACCAACCACAACCAAAGTGACATGCACCAAACTGCTTTTGCCAAGATCTTGCCAGTGACCATCCAAAATCACAGCCTCCTTGCATGCTTGCTGCATGTTTGTAGTCGAATGATATCTAGACCACATCAATGTGCATTTCTGGCAGAAGATTTACTCTTCTATAAGGCAAGCCACATGGACTGGAAAAGTCCCTCAATGCATATTTACGTAACAGCACCTGGCAGTGCTAAACATACCCTCCTTGTCCTGCAAAACTCAGCACTCACGTGTAGCAACCGAACATGAAGACTGCATACAACACTTTGGCAGGCCAAGGGCAGGCCAAGGAGGTCTGCCAGCCACGAGAGCAAACAGCTTTGTCAAAGCAAACAAACACACCAGTGATATGCCTTCACATGTTTGCTGTTTGTTTGTCTGGAAACCAGTGGCAGCTGCTTGCAGATGCAGCAAACTCCAAGCCTATACTAGCTCTTTCCCACAGAGTATCATCAGCCAAAGATTTCTGACCTGCAGCACATTCCAAAACATGTGCTGCAACTTAACACCTATACTGAGGGACCCCTGCCCCCCCAAGACCACAATTCCTCGCAAGTATGCATTACGTGGTTCTGGAATTCTGTCCCACGACAGCCAGTGTTCATCCAATAGTGCCTAAGAATTTTGATCAACACAAAAATGCAGTGTCTCGTTTTGGCAGTAAGCCAACCTGCACCATAGCAGGATACAGGGAAGATGCCCGTTATCACCACTGCGATCTATCCCAAAGTAGCCAGAAGAACTTTGTCTCTCTCTTCATGCCAGTCAGGAACTAAATCAAGATTTGCCCAGACCTGAACCGCTGGTTGTGCCAGCTTGTGCTAAGTTGTCTCCTCATGAGGAACGGCTGGTGGTGGTGGTGGTGGTGATGATGGCCATGTCAAGTTCCTAAGTGTTGGCAGCATCCAGCCTCTGTCTTGCAGCCACACTCTGCGGCATGCGGTAACCCTGGGGACAAAGCAAAAGGGAAGTAGAGCACATTGGACGCCCTGTGAGGGTGTGCAGAACAGGTGGCAGGGTAGGAGCCAGGACACCAGAACAGTAACGAACTGCTTGGGGAGATTCAACAATCTGATAACCAATATTTTCCAGGTCGAGATGGTCATGTCGCTCGCTATCCCTGCAAAATCTGAAGCTACAGCACTGTTACAGTTAGAATGAACACCACTCATGCATCAATAAGCAGTGCTGCAGTAATATTGCTGAAGGATGAGAGCTCCCGCCCCTGCTCACTTGACAAAACAATTTACAAAAGAATTATCAGCAAGTTAGGAAACACATGAAAGCTCACTGCAAGCGTTGCTGAGACAGCAAATTCTGAGCACAGCGTTGATTTGAAGCCTGCTCGTGGGTGCTTATTAAAAAGCAACAGAAACATAGAGCAACAGCCCCCCCAGGCCCCCTTTGTTCTCTCGTTAAATGCAACCAGGTAATTGGGGTTACCTTGTCCATGATGCTGGTCAGACAATCTTCTAGGACTTGTTACAAGCACGCAAGACTTTCTTCCCAGCCTCCAACTCCTCCTGGCCCTTCAGCATGCTTGTTGACAAGCTTTGGAGGCTGCGATTGACTCTCGCAAGCTCCTGATTGGTCAAGATGCTGTATTGCTCTGCATTGCTAAAGTGGGTCATGGCAGCAGCTAGCTGGTTTGTGCTGCTGGCTAACACAGTATCCAAAGCCTGCATCTGGAGGTAGAGGAACACAGGGAGTGGGCAAGCTGGATGCCAAGCAACTCCGCATGCTAATTCTGAGCTGATTCATCAACAGGGGGACAACAGCAGGGGGACAACAGCAGGGTGGCATTGCAGGCAGATGAGCGGCACAAGTATGACTGCAAGGAGATACAAAAGAATGTTCAGGTGTATAAAGAGTACTGCCCACAATTAGCAGGGCAGTGCCAATGATTACATGGTTACATAGTCTACGCACACACCATTTGTGGCATACAATTAAGGAAGTAGGCCTACTTAGTGAGGACCAAGTGCCAATGAGGGTTGATAGAGCAGTGGATACATCAATCAGCAGTAGTGTACAAGAAAGAAGGCGCGAAAGAGGCGGAGGGAGGTAGATGAAGTTATAGATCTCCATCAATGTTGAGTTAAGGTGGTCCAGTTTCTATTGGATGTAGTGACTGTCAGCTGCTAGAATATCTCATCCTTCCTGCTAAGCACGAGCAAAGTAAAGGGACAAAGGGTACCGTTCTGGTCCCGGTTCAACCATAACATATATACAAGCACTTATCATAGCTTTTTGTTCCAGTCTCTGAACCCAAAACATATTTTGAGCTCTGTATGCCCTCCTGACCTGATGGTCTTTTGACTCTCCGCCAGGTCCTGCCCTGGTTGGACTGCTGCCGCCACTGCTGCTCCCACTAGTAACACTGCGGAAGTTCGAGCCGGGGCTGAAGCCAAAGCTGGGACGCGATCCGGAGGTGGCAATGCCGGCCAGGCTTGTCGGAGTGGGGACTGCGCCTGCGGTCTGGTTGAAGTGCATCATGCGCTCTCTGGCAAGCTTGCTGGGACTGACAGAACCAGCCTACAGCATAAGAACAGAAAGGAAGTGGTCTCAGAAAGGGGGAGCTTATGATGTGAGCATGCATGTGACAGAACCATCCCACAGCATAAGGATAGAAACGAAGTGGTCTCAAAAGCTGGGAGCTAATGATGTGAGATTGTGGCATGTATGTGAAAGAGTGGGTACATGATGTATGTACATGCTCCACATGCTGCTGCTGCTGCATGCAACTGTCCTCCCTGCTGCTGCATGCCACGGCAGCTGCCAATTGAGCTGCCGCAAGCAGGTGAGAGTATGTGAAAAAGCGGCACGGACGCATTGATGTACGGAGACCTACTGCTGCTGCTGGACGCTAGCTAGTGCGGCTGCTCCGGCTGCTGCTGCACGCGGTCTGGTTATGGCAGCTACTTAGTTAGGTGTGAGCTGCTGCACTGCACTGGCAAGAACTCAGCCAGTGCATGCATCAATTGGCAAGCTCATTACGGATTCATTTCCCTGGCGAGCAAACCTTGATCCCTCTACTATATCGCATTGCACACAGGGCAGCATGTACTGTCCTCTATCAGTCCCAGCAGGGCCAACATACCTGGAGTTGCTGGTCCGCCATCTCTCCTGGCCCACCAGCATCGAGACCAGATGCTCTACGACCCACATCAATGGGGGGTGGCACGGCTGCTGCTCTAGGAACTGCAGCGCCGGCACCCTGCTGCTGAGAAGCTCCTGATGTGCTTGTTGGCTGCATTCTCAGCGGCCGCTGGTAAACCACTCGTTGCGTCGACTGAGAACACCAAAGTAAGCAAGTTCTCAAAGCAGCATAGTCCTTGGCATAAAGGGCAGTTGAAAAGCCCTTGCCTGAGCTGCAGACCCAGTGGCTGCAAATTGCCGGCTTGCCCTGCAAATCGACCCGACCGGTCTGCCTCAGGCATTGAGCTGACACGTCTAGCTTCATTGCGGCAAGCGGGCTTAAGGTCTGCATGATCTGTCACAATGTTGGAGCAATCCATTGACGGCTACCTTTTCCAAGGGGCGGCTACCCTTTCCAAGGATCAGCAGTCATCATTGGCTCGCCTGCCGGCGCTTGGTCAGCATCACAGCTGACGTCACCGGAAGTACCTTGGCAGCAGTACGCCCTGGCGGCGGGTGAGGATGCAGACGATAATGCGTATCAAACTAAATTTCGATCCCCGGCCAATCTGGAGCAACAGCCCTTGACACTAGCCGAACGGTGTCCTGGGGATCCTGGGGCTGCATTGTTCGCGGTCAATCAAGCCTGGCAGACTCGGGACCGGTCACGGCCACTGGGGTGGTACATCCCAATCCCAAAACGGCCCCAAACCTATCCCAGGGCATCCCATAGCCTCCCAAGAGTAGACTGAGAGGCTTCCCATAATTGCATGAGCTGGAGTTCGATATCTGGCAGCAGCAGACCCAAATGTGACCGTACTTCATTAGAATAATACCATCTGGAAGGTCAGTACCCAGTAATTTACATGTAGGGTTGGGCCTCGCCTGCCATGGCCTCCATGTCGACCCAGCAAGGTTCAAAGACCAGACTGGGAACACTCTCAAGTTCTTTTAGGCCATATACCGATCCTATTCATCAATGTGAGCTGCTAGATGTAACCTGTGGCAATGCACATGGCGAAGGGCTGGCTTGAAGGGCTGGCTTGACTCACTCGAACGGTGTGAAGTGCGACCGGGTGTCCACAAACGCCACAGCTTTTTGCTGTCCCCTTACATGCTAGCCTGGAGCACAAAGTTTTGCAAAAGCCCTGTGAGGATGGGATGGCTTAGGCGCACGTTCGTTGGGAGCTCGCATCGGGTCCGGAGGATCAACATATCTTGTTTACGTCTTGCTTGCGGCTTAGTGCAGAACTGTCACGTGCTGCCATGTATAATACGTGCTATTCAAATGAAGTGTTAAGAGGCTCAACCTGATTGGGATGCAAGCTAAGCTCACCCAATACTTACATGGGTGGTAGGAGCTGGACAGGAGGGCAACTGAGGAAGTAAGTTGGCCACCTGCCAGAGCTGCCCAGTGCTGTCAGAGATCATACTGGACGTATCTCCTCTCAGTCAGTTGCTTACACAGCAGCATGCAATTGGCTCAAGCACGTAATTGCAAATGGCTCCAGCCCCAGAATCTTGGTAGCTTGAAGCAGCATCTTCGCATAACATGCTTAACAAGCTTGTTCAAGCAGCTTCAAGCAGCTCCAGGAATTGTTTAGGTAGCTTCTGTAGGCAGGAGGTTCAAGCAGCATTCTTGCAGGTTCAAGCAGCGTTTAGGCAGCTTCAAGGAGCAGCTAGGCAGCATTCACGCATGTCCAGGCAGCATTTAGCCAGCTCTAAGCAACAGCCGGTCAGCTTCATGCAGTGTTTACGCAGCTTCAGGCAGCATCCTTGCATAACCAGATTTTCCCTTTCTGTGTGCGAGACCACCACCCAATGTTCTCAGCAAAGTAATGTGTAAATGCACCGTATGGGAGAAGACTAATAGCCTGCAATCCTTCAATGTGCAGATTTCCTCTGAACAATGAATGAAGCTACCAGAGAAGCTTTGCTTCAAGGCCATCATTAGGGCCATGTGCAATGTGCCTGCTGAAGTAGGGAGAAGGAGAGGAGAACAGATCATCAAAGGTCAGTGGGTGAGTGCAGGATTAATGCATGCAGGGTAAGGATGCATGTATGCAAGCTGACAGCAGGGCGAGGGGGGGCGACAGAGGGGGGCTGAGAAGGAAAGGGGGGGCAGAGAAGGAAACGGCTACAAGATGTTGTACAAGGCTCATTTCAGTAGTGTGCATGTAGAAGGTAGGGGTGGTGTGGGTGGGTGGGGGGCAGACGGGGCTTGGGCGCTGCAGTCAACATCGACCGCAGTGCTTGCCCCTTGGGTTTAGGATACTTTAGCATGTATAGAAGCTAGGAGGCAAAGGGTGGATTGGAAAGGGAGCAGCCACAGGAAGTTTTACAGGGCTCATTTTGGTTGTATGTATGTAGCAGACAAGGGTGGGTGGGGGGACGGACAGGGCTTGGGCGCTGCAGTCAACATCGACCGCAGTGCTTGCCCCTTGGGTCTAGGACACTTTAGCATGTATAGAAGCTAGGAGGCAAAGGGTGGATTGGAAAGGGAGCAGCCACAGGAAGTTTTACAGGGCTCATTTCGGTTGTATGTAGCTAGCAGATAAGGGTGGGTGGGGGAACGGACAGGGCTTGGGCGCTGCAATCAACATCGACCGCAGTGCTTGCCCCTTGGGTCTAGGACACTTTAGCATGTATAGAAGCTAGGAGGCAAAGGGTGGATTGGAAAGGGAGCAGCCACAGGAAGTTTTACAGGGCTCATTTCGGTTGTATGTAGCTAGCAGATAAGGGTGGGTGGGGGGACGGTCAGGGCTTGGGCGCTGCAGTCAACATCGACGGCGGTGCTTGCCCCTTGGGTCTAGGACACTTTAGCATGTATAGAAGCTAGGAGGCAAAGGGTGGATTGGAAAGGGAGCAGTCACAGGAAGTTTTACAGGGCTCATTTTGGTTGTATGTATGTAGCAGATAGGGGTGGGAGGGGGCGGCCGCAGAAGGGGCTTGGGCGCTGCAGTCAACATCGACCGCAGTGCTTGCCCCTTGGGTTTAGGACACTTCAGCATGTATAGAAGCTAGGAGGCAAAGGGTGGATTGGAAAGGGAGCAGCCACAGGAAGTTTTACAGGGCTCATTTTGGTTGTATGTATGTAGCAGATAGGGGTGGGAGGGGGGACGGACAGGGCTTGGGCGCTGCAGTCAACATCGACCGCAGTGCTTGCCCCTTGGGTCTAGGACACTTTAGCATGTATAGAAGCTAGGAGGCAAAGGGTGGATTGGAAAGGGAGCAGCCACAGGAAGTTTTACAGGGCTCATTTTGGTTGTATGTATGTAGCAGATAGGGGTGGGAGGGGGGACGGACAGGGCTTGGGCGCTGCAGTCAACATCGACCGCAGTGCTTGCCCCTTGGGTCTAGGACACTTTAGCATGTATAGAAGCTAGGAGGCAAAGGGTGGATTGGAAAGGGAGCAGCCACAGGAAGTTTTACAGGGCTCATTTCGGTTGTATGTAGCTAGCAGATAAGGGTGGGTGGGGGAACGGACAGGGCTTGGGCGCTGCAATCAACATCGACCGCAGTGCTTGCCCCTTGGGTCTAGGACACTTTAGCATGTATAGAAGCTAGGAGGCAAAGGGTGGATTGGAAAGGGAGCAGCCACAGGAAGTTTTACAGGGCTCATTTCGGTTGTATGTAGCTAGCAGATAAGGGTGGGTGGGGGGACGGTCAGGGCTTGGGCGCTGCAGTCAACATCGACGGCGGTGCTTGCCCCTTGGGTCTAGGACACTTTAGCATGTATAGAAGCTAGGAGGCAAAGGGTGGATTGGAAAGGGAGCAGTCACAGGAAGTTTTACAGGGCTCATTTTGGTTGTATGTATGTAGCAGATAGGGGTGGGAGGGGGCGGCCGCAGAAGGGGCTTGGGCGCTGCAGTCAACATCGACCGCAGTGCTTGCCCCTTGGGTTTAGGACACTTCAGCATGTATAGAAGCTAGGAGGCAAAGGGTGGATTGGAAAGGGAGCAGCCACAGGAAGTTTTACAGGGCTCATTTTGGTTGTATGTATGTAGCAGACAAGGGTGGGTGGGGGGACGGACAGGGCTTGGGCGCTGCAGTCAACATCGACCGCAGTGCTTGCCCCTTGGGTCTAGGACACTTTAGCATGTATAGAAGCTAGGAGGCAAAGGGTGGATTGGAAAGGGAGCAGCCACAGGAAGTTTTACAGGGCTCATTTCGGTTGTATGTAGCTAGCAGATAAGGGTGGGTGGGGGGACGGACAGGGCTTGGGCGCTGCAGTCAACATCGACCGCAGTGCTTGCCCCTTGGGTCTAGGACACTTTAGCATGTATAGAAGCTAGGAGGCAAAGGGTGGATTGGAAAGGGAGCAGCCACAGGAAGTTTTACAGGGCTCATTTCGGTTGTATGTAGCTAGCAGATAAGGGTGGGTGGGGGAACGGACAGGGCTTGGGCGCTGCAATCAACATCGACCGCAGTGCTTGCCCCTTGGGTCTAGGACACTTTAGCATGTATAGAAGCTAGGAGGCAAAGGGTGGATTGGAAAGGGAGCAGCCACAGGAAGTTTTACAGGGCTCATTTCGGTTGTATGTAGCTAGCAGATAAGGGTGGGTGGGGGGACGGTCAGGGCTTGGGCGCTGCAGTCAACATCGACGGCGGTGCTTGCCCCTTGGGTCTAGGACACTTTAGCATGTATAGAAGCTAGGAGGCAAAGGGTGGATTGGAAAGGGAGCAGTCACAGGAAGTTTTACAGGGCTCATTTTGGTTGTATGTATGTAGCAGATAGGGGTGGGAGGGGGCGGCCGCAGAAGGGGCTTGGGCGCTGCAGTCAACATCGACGGCGGTGCTTGCCCCTTGGGTCTAGGACACTTTAGCATGTATAGAAGCTAGGAGGCAAAGGGTGGATTGGAAAGGGAGCAGTCACAGGAAGTTTTACAGGGCTCATTTTGGTTGTATGTATGTAGCAGATAGGGGTGGGAGGGGGCGGCCGCAGAAGGGGCTTGGGCGCTGCAGTCAACATCGACCGCAGTGCTTGCCCCTTGGGTTTAGGACACTTCAGCATGTATAGAAGCTAGGAGGCAAAGGGTGGATTGGAAAGGGAGCAGCCACAGGAAGTTTTACAGGGCTCATTTTGGTTGTATGTATGTAGCAGATAGGGGTGGGAGGGGGGACGGACAGGGCTTGGGCGCTGCAGTCAACATCGACCGCAGTGCTTGCCCCTTGGGTCTAGGACACTTTAGCATGTATAGAAGCTAGGAGGCAAAGGGTGGATTGGAAAGGGAGCAGCCACAGGAAGTTTTACAGGGCTCATTTTGGTTGTATGTATGTAGCAGATAGGGGTGGGAGGGGGGACGGACAGGGCTTGGGCGCTGCAGTCAACATCGACCGCAGTGCTTGCCCCTTGGGTCTAGGACACTTTAGCATGTATAGAAGCTAGGAGGCAAAGGGTGGATTGGAAAGGGAGCAGCCACAGGAAGTTTTACAGGGCTCATTTCGGTTGTATGTAGCTAGCAGATAAGGGTGGGTGGGGGAACGGACAGGGCTTGGGCGCTGCAATCAACATCGACCGCAGTGCTTGCCCCTTGGGTCTAGGACACTTTAGCATGTATAGAAGCTAGGAGGCAAAGGGTGGATTGGAAAGGGAGCAGCCACAGGAAGTTTTACAGGGCTCATTTCGGTTGTATGTAGCTAGCAGATAAGGGTGGGTGGGGGGACGGTCAGGGCTTGGGCGCTGCAGTCAACATCGACGGCGGTGCTTGCCCCTTGGGTCTAGGACACTTTAGCATGTATAGAAGCTAGGAGGCAAAGGGTGGATTGGAAAGGGAGCAGTCACAGGAAGTTTTACAGGGCTCATTTTGGTTGTATGTATGTAGCAGATAGGGGTGGGAGGGGGCGGCCGCAGAAGGGGCTTGGGCGCTGCAGTCAACATCGACCGCAGTGCTTGCCCCTTGGGTTTAGGACACTTCAGCATGTATAGAAGCTAGGAGGCAAAGGGTGGATTGGAAAGGGAGCAGCCACAGGAAGTTTTACAGGGCTCATTTTGGTTGTATGTATGTAGCAGACAAGGGTGGGTGGGGGGACGGACAGGGCTTGGGCGCTGCAGTCAACATCGACCGCAGTGCTTGCCCCTTGGGTCTAGGACACTTTAGCATGTATAGAAGCTAGGAGGCAAAGGGTGGATTGGAAAGGGAGCAGCCACAGGAAGTTTTACAGGGCTCATTTCGGTTGTATGTAGCTAGCAGATAAGGGTGGGTGGGGGGACGGACAGGGCTTGGGCGCTGCAGTCAACATCGACCGCAGTGCTTGCCCCTTGGGTCTAGGACACTTTAGCATGTATAGAAGCTAGGAGGCAAAGGGTGGATTGGAAAGGGAGCAGCCACAGGAAGTTTTACAGGGCTCATTTCGGTTGTATGTAGCTAGCAGATAAGGGTGGGTGGGGGAACGGACAGGGCTTGGGCGCTGCAATCAACATCGACCGCAGTGCTTGCCCCTTGGGTCTAGGACACTTTAGCATGTATAGAAGCTAGGAGGCAAAGGGTGGATTGGAAAGGGAGCAGCCACAGGAAGTTTTACAGGGCTCATTTCGGTTGTATGTAGCTAGCAGATAAGGGTGGGTGGGGGGACGGTCAGGGCTTGGGCGCTGCAGTCAACATCGACGGCGGTGCTTGCCCCTTGGGTCTAGGACACTTTAGCATGTATAGAAGCTAGGAGGCAAAGGGTGGATTGGAAAGGGAGCAGTCACAGGAAGTTTTACAGGGCTCATTTTGGTTGTATGTATGTAGCAGATAGGGGTGGGAGGGGGCGGCCGCAGAAGGGGCTTGGGCGCTGCAGTCAACATCGACCGCAGTGCTTGCCCCTTGGGTTTAGGACACTTCAGCATGTATAGAAGCTAGGAGGCAAAGGGTGGATTGGAAAGGGAGCAGCCACAGGAAGTTTTACAGGGCTCATTTTGGTTGTATGTATGTAGCAGACAAGGGTGGGTGGGGGGACGGACAGGGCTTGGGCGCTGCAGTCAACATCGACCGCAGTGCTTGCCCCTTGGGTCTAGGACACTTTAGCATGTATAGAAGCTAGGAGGCAAAGGGTGGATTGGAAAGGAAGCAGCCACAGGAAGTTTTACAGGGCTCATTTCGGTTGTATGTATGTAGCAGACAAGGGTGGGTGGGGGGACGGACAGGGCTTGGGCGCTGCAGTCAACATCGACCGCAGTGCTTGCCCCTTGGGTCTAGGACACTTTAGCATGTATAGAAGCTAGGAGGCAAAGGGTGGATTGGAAAGGGAGCAGCCACAGGAAGTTTTACAGGGCTCATTTCGGTTGTATGTAGCTAGCAGATAAGGGTGGGTGGGGGAACGGACAGGGCTTGGGCGCTGCAATCAACATCGACCGCAGTGCTTGCCCCTTGGGTCTAGGACACTTTAGCATGTATAGAAGCTAGGAGGCAAAGGGTGGATTGGAAAGGGAGCAGCCACAGGAAGTTTCACAGGGCTCATTTCGGTTGTATGTAGCTAGCAGATAAGGGTGGGTGGGGGGACGGTCAGGGCTTGGGCGCTGCAGTCAACATCGACGGCGGTGCTTGCCCCTTGGGTCTAGGACACTTTAGCATGTATAGAAGCTAGGAGGCAAAGGGTGGATTGGAAAGGGAGCAGTCACAGGAAGTTTTACAGGGCTCATTTTGGTTGTATGTATGTAGCAGATAGGGGTGGGAGGGGGCGGCCGCAGAAGGGGCTTGGGCGCTGCAGTCAACATCGACCGCAGTGCTTGCCCCTTGGGTTTAGGACACTTCAGCATGTATAGAAGCTAGGAGGCAAAGGGTGGATTGGAAAGGGAGCAGCCACAGGAAGTTTTACAGGGCTCATTTTGGTTGTATGTATGTAGCAGACAAGGGTGGGTGGGGGGACGGACAGGGCTTGGGCGCTGCAGTCAACATCGACCGCAGTGCTTGCCCCTTGGGTCTAGGACACTTTAGCATGTATAGAAGCTAGGAGGCAAAGGGTGGATTGGAAAGGGAGCAGCCACAGGAAGTTTTACAGGGCTCATTTCGGTTGTATGTAGCTAGCAGATAAGGGTGGGTGGGGGGACGGACAGGGCTTGGGCGCTGCAGTCAACATCGACCGCAGTGCTTGCCCCTTGGGTCTAGGACACTTTAGCATGTATAGAAGCTAGGAGGCAAAGGGTGGATTGGAAAGGGAGCAGCCACAGGAAGTTTTACAGGGCTCATTTCGGTTGTATGTAGCTAGCAGATAAGGGTGGGTGGGGGAACGGACAGGGCTTGGGCGCTGCAATCAACATCGACCGCAGTGCTTGCCCCTTGGGTCTAGGACACTTTAGCATGTATAGAAGCTAGGAGGCAAAGGGTGGATTGGAAAGGGAGCAGCCACAGGAAGTTTTACAGGGCTCATTTCGGTTGTATGTAGCTAGCAGATAAGGGTGGGTGGGGGGACGGTCAGGGCTTGGGCGCTGCAGTCAACATCGACGGCGGTGCTTGCCCCTTGGGTCTAGGACACTTTAGCATGTATAGAAGCTAGGAGGCAAAGGGTGGATTGGAAAGGGAGCAGTCACAGGAAGTTTTACAGGGCTCATTTTGGTTGTATGTATGTAGCAGATAGGGGTGGGAGGGGGCGGCCGCAGAAGGGGCTTGGGCGCTGCAGTCAACATCGACCGCAGTGCTTGCCCCTTGGGTTTAGGACACTTCAGCATGTATAGAAGCTAGGAGGCAAAGGGTGGATTGGAAAGGGAGCAGCCACAGGAAGTTTTACAGGGCTCATTTTGGTTGTATGTATGTAGCAGACAAGGGTGGGTGGGGGGACGGACAGGGCTTGGGCGCTGCAGTCAACATCGACCGCAGTGCTTGCCCCTTGGGTCTAGGACACTTTAGCATGTATAGAAGCTAGGAGGCAAAGGGTGGATTGGAAAGGAAGCAGCCACAGGAAGTTTTACAGGGCTCATTTCGGTTGTATGTATGTAGCAGACAAGGGTGGGTGGGGGGACGGACAGGGCTTGGGCGCTGCAGTCAACATCGACCGCAGTGCTTGCCCCTTGGGTCTAGGACACTTTAGCATGTATAGAAGCTAGGAGGCAAAGGGTGGATTGGAAAGGGAGCAGCCACAGGAAGTTTTACAGGGCTCATTTCGGTTGTATGTAGCTAGCAGATAAGGGTGGGTGGGGGAACGGACAGGGCTTGGGCGCTGCAATCAACATCGACCGCAGTGCTTGCCCCTTGGGTCTAGGACACTTTAGCATGTATAGAAGCTAGGAGGCAAAGGGTGGATTGGAAAGGGAGCAGCCACAGGAAGTTTTACAGGGCTCATTTCGGTTGTATGTAGCTAGCAGATAAGGGTGGGTGGGGGGACGGTCAGGGCTTGGGCGCTGCAGTCAACATCGACGGCGGTGCTTGCCCCTTGGGTCTAGGACACTTTAGCATGTATAGAAGCTAGGAGGCAAAGGGTGGATTGGAAAGGGAGCAGTCACAGGAAGTTTTACAGGGCTCATTTTGGTTGTATGTATGTAGCAGATAGGGGTGGGAGGGGGCGGCCGCAGAAGGGGCTTGGGCGCTGCAGTCAACATCGACCGCAGTGCTTGCCCCTTGGGTTTAGGACACTTCAGCATGTATAGAAGCTAGGAGGCAAAGGGTGGATTGGAAAGGGAGCAGCCACAGGAAGTTTTACAGGGCTCATTTCTGTGGTGGGTATGCAAAGGCAGTGGTGGGCGGGGGAATGGACCGGAGCTTGGTACTGCACTGAACATTGACCGCACTGCTTGCCAATTGACGTTAGGAAACCTTGGCTTGTATAGATGGTAAGAGAGTAATGGGTTTTGGACATGTGATAGTTACAGGAAGTTTGACAGGGCTGAAAGAAGCTGCTGCTGTTCCTCCTGCTTCTGCCATGCCAACCTTGCCGATCCTGCGCTGTGACCACTCCTCTTATACTGAAGCTTCCTGGGGTGTGGGGGCTTTCTTTACATATATATCTGTTGTAAAATTTGCAAGAGCTTGCTGCAGGGCCTACTGTGATGAGTTTTGGGGTTGCTTTCTCTGCTGCTGCTGTTCCTCCTGCCCTACCTCTGGCTACACCCGACCCTGCGCTGTAACCGCTCCTCTTATACTGAAGCTTCCTGGGGTGTGGGGGCTTTCTTTACATATATATCTGTTGTAAAATGTGCAAGAGCTTGCTGCAGGGCCTACTGTGATTAGTTTTGGGTTTGCTTTCTCTGCTGCTGCTGTTCCTCCTGCCCTACCCCTGGCCACACCCGACCCTGCGCTGTAACCGCTCCTCTTATACTGAAGCTTCCTGGGGTGTGGGGGCTTTCTTTACATATATATCTGTTGTAAAATGTGCAAGAGCTTGCTGCAGGGCCTACTGTGATGAGTTTTGGGTTTGCTTTCTCTGCTGCTGCTGTTCCTCCTGCCCTACCCCTGGCCACACCCGACCCTGCGCTGTAACCGCTCCTCTTATACTGAAGCTTCCTGGGGTGTGGGGGCTTTCTTTACATATATATCTGTTGTAAAATGTGCAAGAGCTTGCTGCAGGGCCTACTGTGATGAGTTTTGGGTTTGCTTTCTCTGCTGCTGCTGTTCCTCCTGCCCTACCCCTGGCCACACCCGACCCTGCGCTGTAACCGCTCCTCTTATACTGAAGCTTCCTGGGGTGTGGGGGCTTTCTTTACATATATATCTGTTGTAAAATGTGCAAGAGCTTTCTGCAGGGCCTACTGTGATGAGTTTTGGAGATGGTTCCTCTGCTGTAACTCCTGCTTCTGCCATGCCAACCTTGTCGATTCTGCGCTGTGACCGCTCCTCTTAAACTAAAGCTTCCTGGAGTGCAGGGGTCTCACTTACATGTATAACTGTTGTACAGTGTGCAAGGGTTTGCTGCAGGGCTTATGGTTGTGTGATGAGTTGCAGGCTGAGAGCTCCTGTAGAACAGATCGCAACATGTTTCTCTGCATGGGGGTACTGTATGGGGGCCCAGGGTTGCAGGGTTTAGACTTTCTTGCTTGGCTTACCTTGGCTTACCTTGCTTCATGCCTGTCTCTTGCAGGCCATCAAGTGCAGCCAGCAGCAGCTCCTCCAATGCAGCTGCCTCCAAAATGGTTATAGGTGAAGAGCACCGAGCCAAGTCAACAGGCTGGTTAGCAGGGTGCTCTGCAGGGGGTGCAATGAGGCCCAGATTGCAGGTCTTGCCCAGCAACTAATGCCCACATGTGTGGCCCGGAGCTGCAGCAGCAGTCGCAGGAGCCATCCCGCCACTAGCAGCAGCAACAGCAGTCGGTGAAGCAGTTGGAACTGCAGGAGGTGGTTGTTAGTGCCTGAAGGTTGAGTCTGTAACTATAACCATCATTGCTGCTGGTTGGAACAAGGGTAGGATGAGGACTAATGGTAGAATATTTTAATTATGAAGTGGAATCTTAGTTGACTGGTCTCAACCTCGGGTTTGTTACCATGCGGTATGTCTTTGTCCCCAGGGTGTTTGCTGTGCCACGATGTTGTCATATGGTGAACTGGGTTAGAGGATTGGTGATTGCTTATTGGAGGTAACTTGGAATGATGGCCCAGTTTGCCACCAGATCCCTGGGCAGTACAGCTTCACACCTCTAGAATACATCCTGGCAGGTGGCGGGTGTTGCACGGTCCAAGTGCATTGTGACCGATCTCGCATGAAATATCCAGCCTGGCTATTGAGAATAGTGTTGTTATCAATCATGAAAACGCTCCTGGTTTGCTGTTCTGTGTTGGATTGTTACATGTTAAGAGAGATCACTGTATGTAGTACAGCTCTTGGGCCGTGCCGGCAGCGCACGTCGGCATTATTCCAACCGGTTGTTATGGTCCTCTACAGATACTCATAGGTCAAATGCAGTCAGCATGCAGAAACCTCTAGTCAAATGCTTTGACGTGAATGGATGGAGGTCAGCTGGGCAGTACTTCATTTGGGGAGTAAGCTACAGCTCTACTGGCCGGTGCCGGTTCGGCAGCGACACTTTCATCTGTCATCTGGCAGATCAAATGCGGCATCCTAGAGTTGCTAGCAGTCAATTCATACACTGTTTGAACCGAGGTTTCCAATTGCATCGGTCCTGTGTGGTAGCCAGAGCAGTGCTTTGCAGCAAACTGCCTGTCCTCAGTAACATGGCTGTGTGTGAAGCAGTAATGTACGGCGCAAAGACAGATGCTACTGCCTGTTACTCTCTCTCCCGCTGCATCACCCACTAATCTTGCAAGGTCGACGTCACGAGGTGCTATTAAAGCCACGTTTGATGGGCACTATAATCCAATACACTGGCCAGTGAGATTTGAGGGAGCTGGTGTTGGATCTGGTACGTTGACTGGCACGTGTGGCATGTTTCAAGAGTGGCTGACCAACTGGTTTGGTCGAGTACCCTGCAGGTTAAATGATAATGAAGGCAAGCACAAGCTCCATGGCCGCGCCAGAATTTATATTCTACTCCTAATATGCTAAGGCACGTTAATATACTGGCGCTTCTGCAGATTACACCGTGTTCGCGTCCCCTGCGTTTGTCGATGTGCCTCCGATGCGTGCGGCCGCTCAAAGCCAATCAGCTGGATAAGGCGAGACCCAAAGACAGACAGGCATACATATTTTACTGCTACAGTGCAAGTGATTCAGTTTGAACAATATTGAGTGGGGTCCATTGCGCCTTTAACGTAATTCACATGCAAGGCCTCTACAGGGCAGCAGCCATGCATCAGGTTCGTCATTGTTTGCCATGCCATTGCAACCGATGGAGGAGTGGGTGGTGTTCTTGATCATGGGCTCTGTCTCGATAGGAGCGTTGCCTTGACTTTGAGGGATTGATTCGGCCACATCCATGGTGGCCACATTCCATGGTGGTTGGGTCTGGTTGCATATATCCCTCTGTGGTTGAGTTATTTGCATGGTTCTTGTACATCTCCAGCCCGTGGTAATCGTCATTGTTTGCCATGCCCTTGCAACCGATGGAGGAGTGGGTGGTGTTCTTGATCATGGGCTCTGTCTTGCCTGGATACATGTTTCGGTATCAGTACTGCTTGGTTGGTGGTCTGGAAGCCATTGTGCTTGGATCCATCCGATGGTGTGTTTGGTCGTTTCGACCTAGCAGCCCTTTGCGGTTGCCACACCTTAAATGTTGTTGTTGTTGTTGTTGCCTATCAGAGTGCCCTCCAAGGCGGTTGACCAGAGAACCGTTGGCTTCCAGCTAGTAACCACTGCAGGCAGGCTGCTGTTGCAGTCGCTCACTAATAACTACGGTTATGCTCCATGGCTGTCTGTATAAGTGGGAAGGATGACCACATGAATATCTACTGCCATTGCAGCAGCCTTCCTATCTCATGTATATGTGGCCCCTCAGTGCAATGGCTATAGGAGAGAGAGAACTACGGCTATAGGAACACTGCTATCAGAGTATTCACCTACGCGAGTCAGAGCTTGCTGCCGGATAGCCGAGCATACGACTCCACCCACTTGGTCATCCAGGACTGAGCAGTCCTAGCCTCTGCATATTATGGATTCCTCTCTCAGATCTTAATTAAACAACATGCCCACCATGTCATTTTTTGTTATGGCATATCATGAAATGTCATAATAATGCCCACCATCATGCCTTTACTTGCTGCCACAGTCAACCCACCCAAATATTATCCTTGAAAGTCAGGCAGGGCTACAGCGAATGCACAACCGTAGGTCAGCATATCCCAGAAGCCTGCCCCTTGCTTGCCCACAAGTACTGTACAAACTTCACAGACAATCAACAGCCCCGTCCAGGACACAAACTGGTACAGATACATGCTTGATACATACATAACATGGCTTACGTCACACATGATACATGGGAGGAGATCTGCACAGAACTCTGCTTAGCGCAGAGGCATGGTATTGATACACATACGTACACCTACCAGCTGGAGGGGCTTTACAGAGATCCCCATGCATTATCATACTTTACAGACCAGCCCTCCTGCTGGGCTTCTACCTTGCTGCCCACGTACACCAGCTTCAAGCTGACATGGCCCAGGGTCACAGACACAGGGTATTTTAGATGAGCTGGCTGAGCACGACAGTACACCCAGGAAACGCACCAAGTTGATTGCCAAGGGCTCAGGGCATTGTCATCTAGGGCCACCCTGTAAGGTCAATAGCAACAGCAAAGCCAGCGATTAAGTTAGCGAACATAAAGAAGCAGTCATTGACTATCTAAGCACAAGCAAGGGAAAGTTGCATACACTACATCCTGCTGATGCTGTGAAGGTCAGAAGCTCCGATGCCCTTGCTGCACCGGCTGCTAAACAGTAACCCATCCCGCCTACAAGATTCAGATGTGGCTTGGCTCTAAAGCTTCAACTGCTGAAGTTAGCGCTCGAGCCCACAACATGGCCAAACCCATTTCCCTCCCATCCTGGAGAGGCCAAAGCTGCTCTGACAAATACCAACTGCAGCTCCCTTTCATCAACCCCTCCTGCTTCTAAGCTACCTTACATGGCAGGGCTTCCATACCTACAGTCTCAGATGCTGCGTACGCAGGCGTCACGTAAATAAGCTGAAGCTTCACCACAACCCCAACCAGCAGCACGTACCAGAAACACAGAAGGGCTCTCACAAGTACCAGCTGCAGCTCCCCTGTTACAACCCTACCTCCCTGCAAGCTTCCTTACATGGTAGGGCTTCTATACGTACAGTCTCAGATGCTGCGGTCACATGCGCCATGCAAAAAGATAAAGATCTAGCAAAATCCCGCACCAGCAGGTGGTACTGTCAATGCAGAAGCTGCCCTGACATGTACAAGCAGCAGCTAAACTCTTAACACCCCTTCCTGCATTGAAGCTTCCTTACATGGTAGGGCTTCTCTACCTACAGTCTCAGATGCTGCGGTCACACGCGCAATGCAAAAAGATGAAGGTCTAGCAAAATCCCGCACCAGCAGCAGGTACTGTCAATGCAGAAGCTGCCCTGACATGTACCAGCAGCAGCTAAATCTTAACACCCCTTCCTGCATTTAAGCTTCCTTACATGATAGGGCTTCTATACCTACAGTCTCAGATGCTGCGGTCACACGCGCAGTGCAAAAAGATGAAGGTATAGCAGAATCCCGCACCAGCAGCAGGTACTGTCAGTGCAGAAGCTGCCCTGACACCCTTCCCAACCTCTCCTCCCTGTTAGCTGCTACATCATGATCCCTTCCTCCTAAGTGAGCAAAGCGATGATTGGTGCACTTTGCATCCCTGTACTTACCAGGACTTTGTAAACCAAAAAATCAAAGGCCACTGCATAGCTTTGTTCAGCAATCCAACAAAAAGTATTCTGCTGCTGCTGGTGCTGCTGCTCCTGCAGCACTTCATCTTGGCATGCTCGGCTCATTTGCTGCTATTGTTTGCTCTTTGCTGCTGCTGTTTGCTGCAGCTGATCCTTGCTCGTGCAGCAGCTGCTAACTGAACTTGCAGCTGCTCGCCCACTGCTTGCCCACAGCCGTACACCCCGAAATCATAAGAGATGTACCTGTGCCACAGGACATATGATGCTGGTGGTTAGTTGCTACAGCAGTCATGTGTGGCTATGGGAAGATACCCATACACAAAGGTGGAAGGCTCATTTAGGCAGTCAGTGTCTCCATCCAGTACCTAGCTTCATCAACCAAGCTTCATCCACGCAAGTGAATAACAGGCACATGCTTGGGAGGCTGACCGAACATCTGCATCATCTAACCTCATGCCTGAACCAACACAGCTATTGTTGGGCAGAACCTGCTGCACACTACCTCGCAACGGGGCGTTGTACTGCTGATTTATCCTGTGTAACTTCATATCATGAACAGGCAGCATGTGCTAGCATGAAACGCCCAAAACTAACGCCCCTTTCCTATAATGACCACCGTGTTATTACGCTGCTATCCCTTCTGCCTGAATGGTCTGGGGACTAGGCCTGACAAACCACAGTGCTGTCTTCATGCAGGACAGCAGGGCAGTACGGCAGAGGGAACCGATGCAGACGAGCTGGACATGCAACATGACGAGTTGGCATTAAGGAATTATGCAACTTAGTATGAAGAGCAGGTGCGTAAGCACTAAACCTGCGCTCAGCATGCGCAGTGGGCATTGGCAACGGTACATACCACGGGGAAGACAGATGGTCCACGAGCGACACTATCAGGTGATACCTCTTCTCCTCTGACGCCTCAAGGATCATCTCTGGCCACTCTATGCACACCTCACGCCCCACTGCCGAATAAGCACCCCCCACCTTTCGACCTTTAAGATACTAGCGAGAAAGGTTTAAACAATCCACATCAAGATATGTGCTAAACACCGACAGGCAACCATGTCAATAAGGTTGACGCATGCCAGGAGGCTTGGTGGAAGGCAAGGTTGGACGGACGTACGTGAATGTTACTAGGTAGCACCCCCATGCCCTCATGAAACAGTACCCAAGCTTAATGCTTGCCTAGCATATCCAGTTCAAATCGTGGGACAAGTGTTGAACGCAGGAAGCCAGGATCATTGCCTATTTGTCTGCAAGTGCAGCGGTCACTCTGCCAGGTCACTTCTAGGGCTTTGTCAAGGGCCCGCGATTCAAGCCTGACAGTTCATTAGTTCAGTTCGTCGGTAATGTTGTCTCAGCCTTCTGGTTCTGTCCAGGTGCATCAGTGCTCAACGTTCTACAGCCAGCTTGTGTCTCGGGAGAGTGCATGACAGCACGCCAGCTGTATGCTCCTGTTTACAACAAACTTGTGATCACGCCGCAGCCACAGAAAAGAGTCCGGCGGTTATGGACTTCGTCCTCCGCAACAGCAAGGGCGCATGTGTCTCCTGGTCGTGCATTGGGAAGAAGATGAGCAGGCTGTTACACAGATCAAATTGATCCTGCCTTACTGACAGCATTGCGCTCGCCGAGGAGACGCACGCACCAGGTCAAGTGCACAGCGAACATGGTGTTTTGCTCCGTCTGGTGGACATTACAGTCCTTGCCCTCCAGGGCTGTGCACAGGGGCATACAGAACTGGACGAGCAAAGGTTTGTTGAGTGGATCAGCAGTTAACAATGCAGATGTGCCAAGCCAGCGTGTTGGCAGCTTGCATACTGTGTCAGCTATATCGAAGCAGCAGCTGTGTGCTATCTGGCTATCCAATAGGGTTGTGCCTGACACAAGTTTCGTTCCCCGCAGGGCGCGCATGCATGCTCGACTGAGACTACCCTCTGGAGCCGCTAAACGGAGAAACTCACTGGGGGTTTCGGCTTGTTCTGTCCGTTCCATCGAAGCTATGATAATCGCAGCTGCTTCTGACGAAGGGCAAGGCCGCTAATGCACGAAGGCATGGTAAGTTACCTCCAGCATCGGTGCATTGTCGCCATGGCACCGTAACAGTGGTCTTACGCTTAGACGTAATGTGCCAGCATGGGGGTGCAAATCTCTGGCCCTTTCCCAGAAGATGGCATCCTGGTAGCCCCTACCTGCAGGCCCTGCTTGGCACAAACCTGCATTTGCATCTGAAACTTTTGAGGGTTGACAGATAGGGGTCTTATTTCTTACATATTTCTTACAGGCGGGAGCGCAGTCACTGATGATGCCTCAGAAACCTAGGTTAAGGTGCCTGACCACGTCCGCGAAGCCGATGTTGGTTATTTGAAGTGCTGGTGGCCCAGGATCACACTGACAGAGCTGGTGAGTCTTTGTATGTGATTATGGACTGCAAGGATGAAAAGTATGATATGCTGGAACTGCTGCACCTGGTGGGTTATGTCATGGCATGGGCCAAGAAACATCTTAACAAGTAGCTGCAACGTCTTTGGTCGGAGCACAGGGCTAAATTGAGCATTCCATGCGGAAAAGCACCTGTAGCTGAGGCCATTAGGTTGTGACACATGTTAGTGGGTTGCTGTCAAAGTTGAGGGCATACAAGCCAGATGTCTTTTGCCAGTGGCACTGGCACATCAAGTACTGCAAGGAGATTATGCATGGATTCATGCATTGCTTTTGCAGCTATAATGGCAGAAGGGCAAAATCTGCTCATTTGTGCATTTGTGTTTGCAAAATTACGCACGCTGTTTTGGAGGAGTCATGTTCAGGCCAGTTTCTTCTTGGAGACCTGAAAGGGCAAGGCCATGCTGGGTTAATCTTGTAGGATGGAGGAGACACCATGCACTCTAAGGCAGTATGGTGATTGTTGCAAGGATGGTTTGAGAAATGCAGGGAGTTTTGCAAACAGCTGCATGTATGCAAGGGATCCACCACAGGTCTGATTCTTTGCCAAGCCTTGGGCAAGGGTTCCTGCTGCTGACACAGTGATGGTTAGCATGCATGGTGTTTGAGGCACTGCCCTCAGCCAGTGAAAGCTACTTGCACGCAGTGGATGGAGCCATGGGGAGGTGCAAAGTAAGGGTACCCCCTCATGCTGAGGTTCTGACTGGTCAAAATTTTGCATTTTGTTATTGTGTGGCAAAGTGCCAATACCAGCAAGGATGGAGCTGGCTTGCATGCCATAGCTGCATTACATCAAGGGCTATCCACCACCCCAATTCAAGAAGCAGGAGGCCACCTTGTCAATGTATGCATGGGGATCCAAGGCCATTTTCTTAGGTCCGAATTTGTCACTCACAGCTTTGTTTGTCCGTACCTAAGGGAGGTACTGGGCCGAGGGGGTACAGCGTAATCGCGTGCTTTTAATGTTTGAATTCCGTAGTGCCTTGAAGGTGCTTATAGTACTGCTCGGTGCCGACCTCCAAGCATAAGCCAATGTGCATGCTAGCTTAGGCGCACACCCCTTCAAGGTTACGAGCTAGCAGCTCCATGTATGTAATCCCGTGAATCTTTGCGTCGCCAAGACTTTGCACAAAATTCCCCGCGATCTTACCCCAGGATGTATCCCGAGAGATACCGCAAGGCCGCTGTGGCCGAATACTTTGACAAGGGCAAGAATGCAAGCCAAGTTGCCCCGCATTATAATGTTCATGTCAGCACTCTGTTGCGCTGGGTTGAGAAAGAGTGTGGTGCTCCCGTTCCTGAAAAACACCATCGCGGCAAATACGCGGGCAAACTCTCTGTCGACGATGTCCAATACAGCAAGAGAGCAGCCTCTAAGTATCCCATTAAGACCGTCACAGAGTCTGTTAATGCAAGAAGGGCCGAGGATGGGAAGGGACCGGTCTGTGACCGCACCGTCCGGAGAGCAGTGCAGGGTAGGAAGCATCCGATGAAGGCACTGCTCCCCATGAAGTCCAAGCCGGTATCCACCGCCAACCGGCGAAAGCGCATAGTGTACTGCAGCAGCAAGGCAGCTTTGGTGGTGCAGAACCGTGTGTATGTGGACAGCAAGACTTTCACAAGAGCATCATATGCAGGGCAGAGCAAGGCACTGTCCTATCAGTATCCAGGAAAGAGAAAAGTGGCCACCACCCTCCGTGCTCAGCCAATCAGCCACGGGTATGCTGGAGTCGGGCTTGACTTCAGAACCCCGCTGATCTTTACTGCGCTAAAGACAGTAGCACAGATAGCCAGCAGCGAGGGGATCAAGAGGGCAAGTGTTAGGACAAAGCCGTTCAATTCCAAGCACGCAATCGCCGTGTTCAAGCAGATCCGCGCTCACTGCCAGGAACATTTCAAGGGGCAGCCGTACAAGATTGTCTTTGATAATGCCTCTCAGCATAAGGCAGTAGATATCAAGGCATGGTTTGCCCGCACTCGCTTCCCCTTGCTGCAAGGATTCCCTCCAAGCAGCCCAGACCTCAATGCTATTGAGAATGTGTGGTCTATGACCGACAGTCAGCTGAGGCAGATGCCTTTGGGCAAGCCTAGCAAGTGGGAAGACACACTGCAGAAGGCCTGGCAGAAGGTACCCCAGCAGTCTATCAATAACACTGTCAAGGCTTTGCCCAAGCGTGCTGAGATGGTGTTGGCAGAAAAGGGCGCACGCTTGAGCAGTACTCACACAAAATAAGAGGTGAGGCACTGGGGCCAGTACTGATGGGCGGGCCTTTGATAGGGATGCAGCTGAGGTATTGCAGAGATAGTGTGATGTTGAAGGCCCAGGGAGCTGATTATCAAGAGAGACAGATTGCACAGAGCACATTTGAATGGTGGCCAATGGCAAAGGCTACTGTCAACTGCATGAGATTCTTAAAGGCCAAAGCACATCCCCATAACTTCTTATTCTTTTTGTGGGAATTGTATACCACCATGTTGCTGCCAAAGACATCTGCTAGAACATTACCTAAAGCAAATTCCCTCTGTGGCTGCTGCTGCTGCAGAGCCAACCCAGGTCGTACCGCTGCAGTACATCACAGCAAGTTGGTTGCCAGCTCCTGCCAACCAAGCCGCCGCAAGCTTACAGTCAGGGCATGCAGCAGTTGCTTGCAGCATGAGGAGTTGCAGGATCCCTGTGATTGGTTGTTAAGAACTGCCAATGCTAATGTAGCAGTGCCACATGAAGGCCTTGCATGTGTAACTAGGATGGGCACTTGGTCACTATTCACTTGTTCAGCATTGCAAGCACTGGATATCTAGACCTCCTGTGTTTTCAGGGAGGCCAGGGGCTGTAGTTTAATGCCACTGCTGCTTTGTTGTGGGGATGTGCTTTGGATGTAAGAACTCAGAAATGAATGGTCCCTGCTTTTAGGGCTCATGTAGCGGAGAGACCAAGGTGTCCAGCTCTGAGGTAGTAAGTCTGCCACCAATAGCAGTTGCATCAGTATTCGGCATCAAAGTTGAATAGGTCTGCTTGTTGTGTGTGTGGCACTGTGGCATTGAACTGCAAACAGTTTAGCATTAGGGGTTCGTGGTGGCGCTGTCGAACATGGGGTTGCTGTATAGGGTGGTCTGTTGGGTTCAAATCAGACTTGCAGGGAGCAAAGTCATGTGCTTTGCAGGGTGCTTACAAGAGCTGGAAGCCCACCTCCTGTAGTGCAGTTATCCAGAATCCTCAGCTGCATTGGATAAGTGCAAGCATGCATGATGTGGGTTTGTGATGTGGACATTGTCAATTTTACGCCAAGGGGCACTTTACTTAGGTTGTGACACATGTTAGTGGGTTGCTGTCAAAGTTGAGGGCATACAAGCCAGATGTCTTTTGCCAGTGGCACTGGCACATCAAGTACTGCAAGGAGATGATGCATGGATTCATGCATTGCTTTTGCAGCTATAATGGCAGAAGGGCAAAATCTGCTCATTTGTGCATTTGTGTTTGCAAAATTACGCACGCTGTTTTGGAGGAGTCATGTTCAGGCCAGTTTCTTCTTGGAGACCTGAAAGGGCAAGGCCATGCTGGGTTAATCTTGTAGGATGGAGGAGACACCATGCACTCTAAGGCAGTATGGTGATTGTTGCAAGGATGGTTTGAGAAATGCAGGGAGTTTTGCAAACAGCTGCATGTATGCAAGGGATCCACCACAGGTCTGATTCTTTGCCAAGCCTTGGGCAAGGGTTCCTGCTGCTGACACAGTGATGGTTAGCATGCATGGTGTTTGAGGCACTGCCCTCAGCCAGTGAAAGCTACTTGCACGCAGTGGATGGAGCCATGGGGAGGTGCAAAGTAAGGGTACCCCCTCATGCTGAGGTTCTGACTGGTCAAAATTTTGCATTTTGTTATTGTGTGGCAAAGTGCCAATACCAGCAAGGATGGAGCTGGCTTGCATGCCATAGCTGCATTACATCAAGGGCTATCCACCACCCCAATTCAAGAAGCAGGAGGCCACCTTGTCAATGTATGCATGGGGATCCAAGGCCATTTTCTTAGGTCCGAATTTGTCACTCACAGCTTTGTTTGTCCGTACCTACATACTCCCATTTACAGCCCAGTCCTACTTTAGCGTTCGACATGCTAACATCAAAACATCTCCAGGTCTTAAAGGTGCAAGTTCTAGGGTTGATTTGCCACAACGTTTGTCCTAGAGCCAGTTATCGTGTAGTATGATGCAAACACTGGCTGCGGAAATTTTGGAAGATATATGCAGCGCAATAAGGGTATGCTTGATTCTGCTATCTCCCTCAACAAACCAGTTGGCGATAGGAGCTGCAGATCCATGCGATTGCAGGAAAGGGGCGATTTGCTCCCGTTGCTACTGTTCCTGCCACTTCAGCCTCGTGACCAAGTGCTTCATTTGTTGCATTACACTCTATGGTGTCAGTGAAGCAACATCTCATGCCTTGTTCTTGCTTATGCTGCACTTTCCTGCACAGGGCGAGCAAAGAAGAAAGCGGAGCTTGCCAATACATCCAAGAAGAAGCAGCAGCAGCAGAAAGAGAGTCAGCAAATCAGTGTAGCTCCCCAGAGGCCAAGTGCCACAAGCATGCAGGCAAGGCTGCTCAGGATTAGATGCTGTTGGTAATCAGGAGACGGCGCAATGAGAGGATGGCAGGCCTGCAAGTAGTACACGGTGAGTGAAGGGCGCTTGCAACAATTGTGTTGGGGGGCAAGTTCGAATTATGGCCATTAGATGTTCAATATAAATTTTGCAGGTAGTATTATCACATTTCATGATATGCCATAGAAATAAGTGCCATAGGCCCCGCAATTTGCAGGTAGTACATGGCAAAACTATCGGTAGGGTATACACTGTGAGGCTTTGCACTTGTTGAATTCATTTAGTTGTTTATTCTCTGCTAGTAGCTTTCGTGATCTTGGTTGAGAAGTTTAAAGTGGTATGATAAGCACTTTTTAGTCCTTGTTTGTACATCTATATAAACTTTGACTGATACTTCAGGTTCATGCTAATCCATGGGACTAATGTGTAAATACCCTACTGCTTTGCAGTAGTACTAGCGACTGGATTTTAGGAATTAGTGCTGAAGCCCTATTCCTATGGCTTAGTACTTTGTCCAGCTGCTGCCCAGCAGTATTGCGTACCTGATCCTATGAATCTTTGCTCATTTCCTAGTGCTTCGGATTGGTACCGCATCCAGCAGCTGGAGAAAGTACTGATCCATAGGGTTGCTCCCACGCAGTCCGTCATACAGGACTTGCAACATGCTGCTTCAAATGCAGCATTGGGTTTTGCATCAGTGCTCCTTCCTCTAAGCACATAATGCCATGTCATGTTGTGGCCACAGCGCTTTTGCTATGTCTGCCCATACACATCTTCTACTGTGATGAGATCAGCTATAGTTAGTGCTGGTGTGGCTTCAGTTGCATATTTGCACAGTAAGAATACATACGATACTTTGCTTGTTTTACTGAAAGTGCATGTGCATGTGTGCTTGCAGGTACCTTTGAAGAATAGAAGGTCCCTCGAGAGATCAACGCGTTGTAGGTTAGATGATAGTTGTGTCGTATGGCTTCTATAGGGTGGCAGTTGATTGGGATTGGCAGCATGCTGCAGCAGCATTGGATGAGGCGCCATGCTGAGTACCTACGTCCGTGTACCTCACATTATTCTGACGACGTCGTGAGCAGAATCTGATGGCATGTGCTTAAGTGCTTGTTGTGGGTCTAAGCACTCTGTTTGTTGCGATGGCAAATGCAAAGACTTGTTCAGGATATGTGCTCAGAGCTAGGGTGTGGTCTGTACAGTGCGGTTGTGAGTTAAGAGGGATGTTAGACATAAGAGGCCCTGCCCAATGGGTTTTGGCTGTTAGGTCTGATTTTTGAGCTGCTATTGGGACATGCCCATGAGATTTTAATGTAAACTGTCATGTTTGATATATCTATATCATGCCTGCTGAATTTGGAGCATCAAATGGGTGGGATTCCCATTTCTAGAACCCACTCAGTGACAGGGTATTTGGGAGGTCCCATGTATGGGAAGTCCTTCGGAGATCCCAGGCACAGCTCCCATACCCGTCCCATAAGCATCCCATTCTGGTCCCAGCTTGGGAGGTGTTTGGGAATGGGACTGTTCCCCAAAAAGATAGCAAGTGCCGAGACTCCTCCCAATAGCACCTCCCAATTAACTTGGGACTTCGTCCCAGGGTCCCAGTTTTTATGGGAGCCTCTACCTCCCAATCCCAAAATGATCCCATATCGGTCCCATTTCGGCCCCATATGCATCCCAAGTGGAGACCATTGTGAGCCCTTTGGGATTGGGAAGTACTAGTGCAGTGCGCGGCTCAGTGCCAGGAAACAATACCAATTACCAATTACCAAATGGCCCTGTCAAAGCAGGGCGCCGGTGGGGGCAGCGCCACCCACAAGGAGCCAACTTAGGCTCCAACGGCATACTCAAGTTCCTGAAACAAGGCCGACCTTTGTTAGTTGCGTGCTATATTGCAGCCGGACCAGACCGCTAGATAGTTCAAGCCACCCAGCAGTTCAACTGTACATCTTGTTTTGGAGGCTTGCTCTCGAAATCTCATTTGGAGCCTGCATTGCATGTCTTTATTTGCAGCTTGCAAGCTGTGCCGGCTGTTCAGATGTGGGCCTGTTACGCCTAGAAGTTCCAGCTGGTCGTATACATTGTCAACAGCATGCCCTTTTGTTATGATGGCTGGTGCGATGGGGAATCAGGCTTGCTTTTCAGATGAAACTTCGACACCTTGTGGTGTTGATATTGCCAGACAGTGGCATGGTCTGTTCACTTCTGTCATCCTTGTACAATGACAGAAGTGAACAGACTCAAGCCAACACCCCTCAACTTAACGACAACTTGAAATGTTGACCGACAACATGGCCCGCTCCATCTTCACTCCACTTGCTTCACCGCAGGTGAGGTGGGGAAGATATCTTCTTGCTGGAGCGCGAAACCCTTCAGTACCTCCTTGCAAGGAAGCACCACGCAGTAGCTGGCCCGTTATGTGATGTTGCCAGTTTCACTACCATGCCCTGCCAAGGTGCACCCAGGCCAAGGGCAGCTGCTTGCAGATAACCATTGCCTTAGTGTCAAGGCTCTTTATCCATCAAGGGACCATGCATGCCAGCTTGACATAGTGCTGGGCAGCCAGGTAGGGAATTATATGCTTATCGCCATCTGCTATGTGAAGGCCTAAACTGGCTGCTATTCTCAGGCTTTGAGCACTGGACTGGACAATCCCGGCAAAGTGCAGGCAGAACTGCTTTGCAATAATGGGACAAAATTGCCGCACCGTAGTTACATGCAGGGCAGTGCCAAATAGTGCTGCATGTCATGCAGCTGACTGAAGAAAAATACTGCTGCATGTCATGCTGCTGTTGCTATTGTAACTGGCTCGAAAGGGTTCAGATTGAAAGCTTAACTAAACCCAAAACCCTCCAAAACCCTAAACCCTAACATCAAAACCCTTGACCTTGAACTGTTTTGTTGCTGGTCCTGCAGGGATGTCAGCTTTGGCTGAGGACTGCTGACCCACCACATCCACATGGGAATGGTACAGCAACCAGCGACTCATGGACAAGGCAACATTCAAACGCAATACAGCCTGCCCAATACACAACGTTGTCGCTGAAGGTGGGAGGCAAGCAGCCTAAAGTTGTAGGCTCATCTCTCTCTTGGGTTGGGACAGTTCCTGTCTTAGGACAGCCATGCACAGCAAGAGAAGTGAAGTACCGTATGGCTGTGTATGGCTGAAAGGGTGCTGGGCAATGGGTTTGCAGCTGCTGTCTAGCACGCTGTATAGGCTCAGTGCATGTAGATGTGGAGTATTGCTGTTTAAGGTTTTGATGCTTGCTGGCTGTGATGGACAAGCGGCATGTCCTGTAGAGCTGCAGGGGTAATTTCTTGGTAGCAGAGGGTCATATGCATTGTATGGCGCTTGCTAGATTACTGTGTTCTGGCGCATGTATGAGTGGGAGATACTAGTGGCATGCATGACAGCCTTGGAAGGCCTGAAAGCCCACCCTACCTGCGTGCTAGGGTGCTAGCTAAGGAGAGGTGTCAGGACTGGATTTGGTACCTTGGATGCTTATGAAAATGGGTGTACTGCAACCCAAGCAAGAACAGCGATGCGTGTTCTGGTGATGCACGGTGCCAGCATGCATGTGTGCTGCTTTTTTGGCTCCAGCACAGTCTACATAATCGCTTCAGAGTGCCATTGGATGCAACATGGCCTTTGTCTGTTCATAGAAGATCAGGCTATGTAACATGCTTGGCAGGCTATGGAGCCCTGGCCTGCTTAATACGTGCTGTGGTCATTTGTGTTGGTGTCTGCGCTTGTGGGACTTGTGCGACAATGACCAGGCTGGTCCACTCGATGTAGAGCTTGGGTTCCTGTTGTGCATTCATATGTGGACCAGCGTTCCAAGTTCTTAGCTCATACTTATGGGATCCAATGCTATGTTATGTTCGATTTGGCGCAGATGCTGGCAGAAGGCGGGATAAAAGTCGTGGGGCATGTTAGCTATTTTGAATCACATGTTAGTTCGCAGCTTGCAAGTTGGCGGGAACTGCTTGGTATGCTTCATGACAATCCGATGTCGAAGGGCAGGTGTCCAGATGTGGTGTGCTGGGGACTTGCAGTCATCCATGGATCGATGTTGGCTCCTGACCAGCACCTCGCTTGGAGCCGTGCAGTATTGCACATGGTGTTTGGGTGATTCTAGCCAAGGAAGTGATGCCTGGTGAGCAGGGAATTTCTCAAGGAACCCCTGACATACATGTTGCAGCAGGCAGTCAACACCGTGTTGTGGGGAAGCCGGCCCCCATGCAATGGCCCACCCGCCAGGATTACCTGCAGAGGTCATGTGCTTCATGCTCATTGGGCGCTGGCTTGGATCCTAATGCTACGGCTCAGGGTGTGCAAAGTGTCCCTGAATGTGCATGTATCCTTGGCGTCAAATCTAGATAGTAAGGCCTTGGAGTAAGCCTTGGCAGCATGAGTGGGGTTGTGCTGTGCTGGTTAACTGCTGCGTTCTTTTGCATGCATGTAAGTGCTTGAACCGGAGGTATCCAGGAGCCAACAGACATCATTGTCTGTGTTCTATGGGCGTTAGTCAAAGTTGTTTACAACTGCTTGACGATGGTAGAGAGGGTGAAATCATGCCTGAAGTTTATCTCCCCTTTGATTACAACCTATGGCGGATTATGGGACATGATATAGATTGATTGCATATGACTTTCATGTTACTGGGCACCTCTTAGGCATGGCTATGTACTGGTTAATAGTCTGTGTTAATTCTGGAACTGCTGCTGCTCTGCGATTCTCCACATCTGGGTGAGAGTATTTTTGGCATAAAATGTATACAATGTTCTGATGATATATGCTGTTGCGTTGCTGTTTGTTTGCTGGATGTACCCAAAAAATCAAAAACCCAAAAAAATCAAAAAATGAAATTGTGTGTGCACTTTTCCAGGGCCAGTATTCTGCATCATTGTATCTGCTTGGACATGCATGATCATGGAGTTCAAACTGGTGGATGGTGTTCAGTTTTTCCTGGTTCTATTTGTGTTAGTGGCTCTGCCACCCCTGTGGTGAACTGTGGCACCGCACGCGTGCCGATGGGTTTGCCAATGTAAGATTCACACACACACACACACACACACACACACACACACACACACACACACACACACACACACACACACACACACACACACACACACACACAGTCAATCACGGAGTCAGTAGACAGAAGCCAAAACCGTGTTATTCTTTGTAGCCTTGCAGGCGGCGTAGGGAGTGGCATCTTGTTGGTTGGATGCCATGATTATGCGATTGTTTGGTGGATGGCTTGTTGCTGGGGTGGGGTCTTGGTGGGAGTCATTTTGTATGCCATGGGATCTTCTGCAGTGTACTGCTTGCCATTACTAAGTAGCATCAAGAGGTGTTTGCACCTTGAAGGTGTGTTAAGTTTCTTTCTTTGATACTTGCCTGCTTTGACATTACGGTACTTAGAGCGTGATTGTTTTGTTTATTGGACGCGCATGATTATGCTTGGCATTGTATGTGTTCACGGGTGTCTAAGCTCTAAGCTTCATATCAGCCGATTTCCTGGCTTGTGGGACCAGGGTGGTGGCTTCGCGTATGTCATACCTGTGCCAGCAAGCCTGTAAGGTGGGTTGCTGTCTCCAAGCCACTGCGTGGAGAAGTAGGGTGGGCGGTGCCACTGTATGATAGAGCTCTGGTAGTGAATTCGTCTTCTCAGTCTGATGGCTGGTGGTATATGAGATTAGTCGGGATGCCGGTCGGGTTTTGCATTTCAATCGGGACCGTCCGTGGGGTCAAGCCAGATATCAAGTGTAATGCCAATGGCACTGCTGCTGATGAGTGGAAGGCTACATGCTGATTGGGATGGGAGCGTTGCTTATTCGAGGAGGTATATGCCTCATCATAGTTGGATGAGCACCCCGCTTTCCAGTTTAAAGCCTCGTCAATCAGTCAAATTGGGATACCGCTTCGGCACTCGGTGACACCTGTACTTCCGACTAGCCAGCAAGCAGAATCGCAACCAAGCTTCTTCACACATATCGCTGCTTGAAAGGTAATAGCTATTACAGTGATGGTTAGTCATGGAAGCTAATGTCGATGCGTCAGCGTCACTGTGGTGCCAAGCGCGTCCATTCGACCTAGGGCCTAGGGAAACATAAACTATGGTGAAGCAGTCCCAAATTAAGGGCCCCGGAATTGACATGAGGCACTCATAGCGTGTTGCTGCTTCCTTATGCTGCCAGAGCATCATATGGTATCTATGGCTGCTTAGGTCTTGGAACATGTCGGAAAGTATGCTCAAGCGGGGCCGTGCCCTGTTCAAGTCTGCAAGTCACACAGGTAGGAGACCCGGCGCGGAATATGGTTCTTGATAGTTATACCAGTTTCATCATCTTCGCAAGGGGTCATGACACTTGCCAGCAGCTCATCCAACCCCCTTCGCGTTCGCTGCAACCACCATGCAACCACCATCCAAGACCACGCCCGGTTCACTGCTTCGCAGGAGATGGGTCTGAGAGTAACCACGTTTACAAGATGCCCAAGAAAGAAGATTACCAGCCACCATTCGCACATGGAGCCTTCCCGAAGTCCAGTCAACCTCCTACGGCCATTAGCAGGCCTCTGCAGGGTCCTCATCAGCTAGCCGCTGGATCGCTGCACATGCCCCTGGGCCGTGCGGCTCTTCCCCAGTCGGAGGATTTCTGGCATGTCAATGGCAGTATCCTTCCAGCAGCGACCCAATCACCGGCCAGCACAGCAATGGGGCACCCTCCTTACCCAGCCTTGGCAAAGAAGAGCACCAGCATTATCATACCCAAAAGACCCTCCGCAGCAGAGCTCTCCCCAGACGTATGTGACCCTGGTGAAGCAGCAGCTAACCTGCAATCAGCTCTATTGCGCAGCATCTCCATTCCCCAACCAGCAGAGGCTAAGACAGCAAGTGTCATTAGCTTTGTACAATCAGCTGCATCCAGGCACGCACCAGCAGGCATGCCAGCACCCCCTTTTCTGGACATGAGCATGCCTCAAGTGCCTATCAATGACTCGGAAGCAGATGTAGGATCTCCTACTGCAACAGCTTCTACCGCAACAGCAGCTCCTCCGCTGCCAGGGGCAGCGCCAGGTCCCTCAGATTCCCCACTACTATCAGCTAGCCAGCTGAAGCCTGCAACAGCAGCCAAACCCCCCAGCAGCACCATTAGCAGCACCAGCCACCCACCAGCAGGGCCCCCAGCACCACCACCAGCACCAGCAGGGCCCCCCACTTCTGCAGCTGGTGCCGTGACACAAGTTCTAGATCAGACTCCGGTCTTTGAGATGTACACGGGGAGACTTGAGCTCACAAGCAGGGACCGGGCAGAGCTCAGGAGAACGGGCCTCAAGTGCAAGAAGGACAACTGGCCCCCCTCCCGCTGCGTCAATGTGGCTTGGCTGCACCACAGGGGGAAAGGAAGGCAGTTCAAGGTGTTCAGGGAGTTGGCCCATGCCATGCAGAAGCCGCAGGAGCAGGAGAGGGCACAGGAGCTTCATGGCTTGCCCTTTGGTGATGCCAGCATGACCCTGGAAGAAGCAGGTGTGGTCTAAGCAAAATTCTACTAGCAAGATAAGAAGTGAGCTTGCAGCAGACCAAAGTTCCCGGTGCTTTTCCAGTACAAACCTGGCTGGTGTGTGAATAAGTTTTCTGCAGCTTGCAGTGATCAAGCCTGCGTGCAGCTTGCATGTTAGTAAGGCTGACTGGACTGGTTAAATGGTCAGTTTGTTTCATCTTGGCATGCGAGTAGCTGTCTGATGCAACTGATCATCTAATCGTTCAAGGAATGAAGCGCTCCATTCCCTGAAGTTACTGCAGATGATCCAGTGCAAATTGTAGAAGGCATGCCTGGGTTGTCACCTAAGGGAGCATGAAGATTTTTGCAGGTCATAACTCCTAATGAGCGTGAGACGATACAAATGCTTCAATGGTCATACTTTTTTTCTACTTTTCTGAGCTACACTCGCATCTTTATATAAGATATCTAAAAAAATTAATTTCGTTTTAAACTGCTGCTACAGGTTTTAATTTGATGAGCAATGTGGCTTCTCTTCCATGCTTTTTGCCTTGTTTATCTCTTACTGCGCCAAAACATGGCTAGCTGAGCGTGCTATTATCTTCCCCTACCATTGGTAAATGGTATTAATTGTTTGCACAGACAGGAGCTATGCAGGTCTGGACTGCAAAACAAAAACATCTGCTTCTCCAGGTCTTCTCCACCACCTTTGCTCAACATTGCAACAGTACTAAGCTATGCAGGCAGCTGATACGAGTAACACTTGCAGTCTCATGCAACTTGTCGTGATAGTCACTGCTTGCACTGCCTTACGTCCTGCAGGGGCCATCATCCAAGCCTGGCGGGACCAGATACCAGAGCTGCAGGCAGGAGTGCCAGCTGCCCAGTGGCTGAAGAATGCGCTGGAGGGAGATGAGTTCCTGAAGGTGCAGGATGGCAGGCTCATCCTCAAGGCAGAGCTCCTCAAGACCAAGGTCCAGCTGTGGGGTGCAGGAGAGGCACATGAGCTGGGATTGCCTATGGAGCTGTGACCTTATGATGTAAGTTGGGTATGCTTTGGGCTTTAAGGTATAGTTCCAGACATGGTATGAGAACCAGCAGGTGCTCACTTGGGGCTCTCTGCATTTGGCATCAAAGCAGAGCTTTGTTTGGGGTTTTGTTTGGGCTAGGTTGAGATGTATGGTCATACATATGAGCTTCAGGCCACTGTAGCTGAGCCTGCCCCGTGTGTCCTGGGCTGTGTAAGCTGTAGCTGGTGTGCCGTTGCTGGCTTCACTATTCCCCTGAAGCAAACTGATGGGGGATTGCCAATGACGTGTGAGCACATAGAGATTAGTCTGTCCTGCAGTCCTCTCTGCGCTGCAGCCTTGTATGGAAGCTATTGCAGCGCACTGGAGTTATCTGTTACTAGTAGCAGTGGCCACCGGTCCCTATTACAAGTCCTGGGAGGCCATGTAACATTCAGAGCACAGGCTTAGAAATCGCTGAAATGGTCAGTTCCAGACATCAAACCGCAACCACCAGGTGGTCTCTTTGGGATCTATGTTGGGCATCTTCTAGAGCTTGGTTTGTGTGGGCTTCTTTTGGGCTAGGGTGAGAGTGTATGGTCATCTGGCCACTGTGTATGTGGTTGTGTGCTTCCGAGCACATGAGCGTTTGAGCTGGGCTGTGTAAGCTATCTAGGTTGCTGTCATTGCTGGATCCGTTATTACCCGGTAGCAACGTGGTGGCGCATTCCAAGTATCACTGCACAGATCAGTTAGTCTGTACTGCAGTCCTTGTGCAGAGCAACATGTAAAAGCCTACTGCGCTGCACTGAAGCTATCTGTTACTAGTAGCAGTTACTTAGCACGAACCGAGGAACTTGTAATGTGGAGAGCCAGCAAGATCCAGCAAGTACGGTTGGTCAAGAACGAAGCAAAGCTACCCTGCCCCGATGCTGGGTAGTATCACCACCTTCTTGCAAAGACATAGTCGGTATATGCTTGAACCCTGCACCGTACGCGTGACGTCAACATGTACATGGTCCAGACAGCTGCGCACCTCATGCCGAGACTAGCTATGGCCCTTGAAGGGACTTTGCTGAACAATGGGATTTAAGCACCACGATTACATTCAATCACAACAGCACTGTTACACGACCAAGACCCTGTTCCAGAGTATCACCACAGCATGGTAACAGCTGGAAATAGATGCAATGTCCCAACAGTGTGTGTGCACAATGGGCCCAGCTTACCACAGCATGGTAAGCTTCCCTTAGCACAGTGCACAATGTTACAACCTCAGCATGGCATGCAGGTTATGCGATACAGTGCTCAACAAAACTTGCAACAGCATGGCAAGTTACTATGCTGAACCCAGGAACTGGACACAGCAACCAAACAATCCTCACAAAAACTACTATAACAACATAGTGGTGCAAGACAAGCAAACCCTGGGGTGGTACTTGTCAACTTGTTATCACATGTTCTCCTAGATCACCATTTCATGAAACCTGCCAACTCAAGCAGCTTGGAGACGAATCTGCTTCGCCCAGCCTTATGGCCACCCACTCCATGCGCCGTCTCTGCTGCTGCTGCTGCTTTTGTGCTGGTACCTCTTACTGCCAGCTGTGCTTTCAGGTTGTCTGCAGATAGCTCTGTATGCCCTTTGATTCGCCCTACTGCTGTGCTGCTGTAATATACCCATGGTAAGTCCTGCACAGCCTCGCTTAGGGCTGCCAGCCCCTTGCTCTCACTGCTGCTGCTGCTGCAAATGGTGCCGCTGAACTTGCAAGCATCTGGTAAACTCACCCCGAGCACTGGGGCTGCTGTGCTCCCGCTTTGATAATCTGGAGAATCCCCTGTCAAATCCCCCCTGCTGCTGGTGCTACTGTGGTAAGAGCAGGCATCATCACCTCCCTGTGTTGGCGTTGCAGGTTCGCTGAGTTGCCCATCCATCCCTGCTGCCCACCCCTTTGCTGCTGCTGAAGCCTGTGCACCTCCAACTTGTAAGTTTGCCTTAGCTGCTGTCTGCATATCAAGCAGCTGAGCTTGTGTCTCAGCGAGAGCTGCTTGTAGCCTAGCCAGTTCAGCTTCCCCTGCTTCCTGCTCTGCTGCCACTGCTGTTGCTAGCTTAGCAGCTGCAGCCGCTTCCCATGCCTGTCGTTCTGCTGCCACTGCTGTTGCTAGCTTAGCAGCTGCAGCCACTGCCCATGCCTCTCGTTCTGCTGCCACTGCTGTTGCTAGCTTAGCAGCTGCAGCTGCTTCCCATGCCTTTTGTTCTACTGCCACTGCTGCTGCTAGCTTAGCAGCTGCAGCCGCTTCCCATGCCTTTCGTTCTGCTGCCACTGCTGTTGCTAGCTTAGCAGCTGCAGCCGCTTCCCCTGCCTCCTGATCTGCTGCCTCTGCTGTTGCTAGCTTAGCAGCTGCAGCCGCTTCCCCTGCCTCCTGATCTGCTGCCACTGCTGCTGCTGCTGCCGCCTCTACAGCATCATACCACTCAACTGCTCTTTCCATGTACGCAATGTAGCCTGGGAGGCTGGGCCTGAGCTTGGGGTCTGCTTCTAAGCATGCTGCTACTGCTGCTTTGAAATCAGGGCAAAGCACACTGCTGAGGTCTGCCTTCCGCTCTAATGACACCAGATGCTCTGCCACTGCATCCGCCAACCCTTTGTCAGCTGACTGGCCCAGATCCAGCACCAGCGGATGGGCAGCCTTGAATGCAGCAGCTATAGCATCCTCTTCCGCCACAGCAGCAGGGTTTACAGCACGGTAGGTCATGATGCCCAAGCTGCCCACATCGCTGGCTGGAGAAAGGGCAAAGCCCATACTGGGGATGTCACAATACCGGGCTAGCAAGTCGTACATGTGGGGGTGCTGGCTGAGGATCTCTGCTGCTACACTGTGGGGGTCCCTGGCGCACACCTCACGACCATAGACATTAGAGGCGATTACCTGAACAGCGACCTCTGCTGTTGTGAAGCCAGGTGTTACCCAAAAGGCCTCGCTGCCGTTCTCCAGGGCTTCCATAGACGTAACGCTGTGGTCAATGGCTTTGGCATGCCCTGTGTTGGGATCTGCCATCATGTTACCATCCTTGACGTCACACACAATGGCATGGTGAACCGTATGGAAGTGGTGCAAGGCACGCGCTGCCTGGAGGGACATGAGCGCAACCTCCTTCTCACGGGCCAAGGGCTTGGCTGTGGCAAGGGGCTGCCTGTGCTCAATAACTTGTCCAAAGCTCATCGTCCCACAGTCTTCGCAGATGACCTCGATAATACCATCTTCCCAGACCACAGCACCATAGATCTTCATGATGTTGTCATGGCACTTGGCAGGGTCTAGTTGATCACGAGCAATCGCCAACTCTTGCAGCATCTACAGACAGACACATACCACAGCATGGTTAGAAATGATCAGCGTCAGGTTCGAGGAAGGCTTGCATCCTATGCACGTGGCTGAAACTGATCTAGTAAAAGGAAGTTCTATTCAGGCGAGGTGGCTAGAAGTCGGTTACTAGTCAGTTCTATATATGGTCCTCGTAGTCCGCCTACGAGGACCACCTCGCTTTTCAGTTGCATAACAGCTTGAGGTGCGGGGCCTATAGCACTTAATGCTATGGCAAATCACGAAATGTAGGGAGAATAATAGCCCGCTAGCCATCAAGCTGACAGATGGCATGGCTGACTAACCTCGGACAGCAGCGTGCCATACAAGTTACACCGTGAAGTGATGCTCAGGCTCCAATGATGTTCAATATACAGGCTGGCCAACAACACGAGATACATTTACGCCTGTTACACCGCAACGTATTGCCCGGCACATGGCTGACTCCTCGCAATCCATGGCATTGCCACCTGCCACTGCCTCGGTGATGCATGGTCGGGGCCTTTATGATGAACTTCACCTGAACAACTCTGATGTCGCATGATGGCAAACATTGCTTGATGATGTAGCTCCTTGTACTATCATGTGTTCGGAACACGTTCATGCCGAGGGGTTGGGCTATGAGGTCATTGGCGTTTGGCTCCCTGCATGCAGAGGACAGCATGGTGAGTTGTCGGATCAATGTATAGATACGCGCACGTATCGCATGCACCTGTGACATAGCTACTGTGCAGCTGAAAGCACTTGCTCCGCTCACCATGCTGGAAGCAGGCCTTCGCCTTTTACGAAGATGGGCTTTAGGGGAGCCAGGTCTCTGCCTAATACTTCGCTGGCTAATCTTATACGTTCATCTAGGGAAAATTCAAAAGCAGACATCCTTCACAGAATAGAGCCCCAGGGCCACTTGTTGACAGTGAGAGGCTCTGAGGTCGTTGCGATCGATAGTCACGTCGAGCGACGGAGAATGTCCAATTGTGCATAAAGCTTGCACTCAGTTTACATGGCTGCTCTTTGGAGCGCTCCGGTAATAATGACCTTGCTAGAGAAATCGGAGGCTCCAAGGAAAAGACTATCACTCCTTCAGTCGTCACTTAGGTGGCTCACTCGATGCTTTCACTAGTGTGTGGCTCCGATGATGCCCTATACCCTAGCAAAACCCTAACTAAAGGTTTTTTTGGAACGGTTGCAGAAGGTCGGACGAATGTCCTAGCATTGTTCGGTGAAATGAATAGTGGTTGCAGCAGCAGGAGCAACAAGAAAGGTCACGAGCAGGGCTACGTAGTTGCTACTGCCATCGCTTTATTTTATGGATTGCCTACGACAGCGTGCCCTGAGGGTACTGTGGTTGTTTCACAGTCGCAAGGCAGACGTTCTCTACAGAAGTCGTCCATGTTAATGCTGTTGAAGGCTCTGCATGTTTGTCTGTCTCCATCTTCCATAAGGTTGGCTCTGGCACTCGGTCTCTCCTGCTCAGCACACTACTTCCCACAAAAACTATGGGAACAAGCTGGAAGCCGCTGCACGTCCAGACAGCTTTGCAGTCATACTTCTGATACATGACAAGAACTGGATGCATGTATGCCGTGCTACAAGCACCTCCTTGTTTGGACATCCCTATGCGGGTCATACTCCATGTTACTGTTGCTAGTACTAGGCCAGGCCACGAAAACACCAGCTCTATTGCCCAGTGCTTGTTGCATGTCCTGGACCCTTGGGAGTGGTGCATGTATGTGCCACCATCTGGCCGCATCCCAGATACACAGCTAACGGTGCCGCCATGCGCCAAACTGCTGGCTTTGCAAACTTCTTATGTTGCCATCCATCCAACATCACAGCCTGCATGTATGAAACTTCCACTGTACTGAGTGGTAGCCAAACATGTCAACAAAACTGTCCAGACGAAGGTGTATACTACCACAAGGCAACCCACATGGACTGCAAAAGGTGCTTACTGCAATGCACCTCTAGCAGGCAGCAACACCTGCCCAACATACCTACTTGGCCTGCAAAACCAGAACCACATGGCAGCCAACACAAAACTGCGCACAACACATTGCCTTAAAAACAAACAAAGAGTCACCTGGTTCATGCAGGCAAGCGGAACTGGGCTGGTAGGCCAGACCAACCAAACACGCCTATCTCTAACAGACCAAATCAAAGAAGCTTCTTGCTGGCGTACAATAAAGCACAACAAAGCTGAGCACTAATAAGCTGCTATACTGATCTATCAATCTCCTATTCCAATCAGTGAAACTTCCAACAAATGCGTTCACCAAATGCACATGGTCGTTTTCAGGTTTACAGACCTAGCACCAGCAGCTGCTGCCGGTGCATTTGCAGCAGCTAACCTGCAAGCGGCTGAACTAGCTGGTGCATACCATCGCGCATTGATCATTGCCGACGCTACTGATTGAGCCACAACAGTAGATCTCAGGACATGTGCTGCTAAAAGGACTGATACTTGGCATGTTGCCTCTCCAGATTCGGTCTGGATGGGCCTCACTGCGAGAATCTGCTGGGACCTAAGCCACTGGATCTGTGGCTAGCACCTAGGACTTCGGCAGGTTGCGCCAAGGTGCCTGCTAAGTGTGCGCTGGAGGTGGCAGTGGTGGTGGCCTCTCCTGCCTGAGGGTTGCTGTTATCCAGCTTCTGCCTTTTCGCCACGCTCTCGGGCATGCCCACACCCTTGGGAGAAAGCATGGGGAAAGGAAAAAAAACATATCAGGTTGTGTGTGCATAATTCAAGGCAGGATAGCTAGGGACATTACAACAGCACTGTAACTGCTCCTATAATTGCAAGGGTTCAACAACCTTAGACAGCATTTTCAGCTGTCAGGTCACGAAATGTCACCGGTTGTCACTCACTGCAGACTCTACAGCTACATCAATGAGAACCAGAAGAAACAATACTCTTGACTTTTCTCAAAGAGTCGTGCTGAAATATCCCTGCTAACTGCATGATCTACTCAGATCCCTGCTTTTGCAATGAAGAATGTTTCTGCTCGCTGACACACAGAACCTGTGATGGTTGCTGAGACAGCACAGTTTGAATGCAGTAACAGAGGTTACGCCCCTTATATATTCCCTTCCGTGCTACTCCATGTTGCCCATGTTCAGTCTCTTTTAAAACTATTAGGTCCAAGGGTCAAGTACAAGGATAAACTTAGATCAGAGCAGCATTCCACCTGTTAGATGCCCAAAACCATACCAAATTAGACTACGACAGCCTACTCATAGCCCTTATGTCATAAGTAGACCAGGCTTCCTTGCATGTTTGTTTACTGCAAGCAGGTAAGGGAGCTGACCTTGTTTGTGACCATGCTGATGACTTCCCCATTTGCCTTACGACAGGCATCCAAGTCCTGCTTCCCAGCCTCCAGCTCCTCTTGGCCCTCCTTCACCACTTCTGCCAAGCTCGTGATGCTACTTGCCAAGCTCTCAAAGTTACTTTGAACCAACAGAAGCCTCTGTGCGGCGGTGATGTTGCACTGCTCCGCCTTCTCAAAGTGGGTGCTGGCATCGGACAGCTTGTCCATGCTGCTAGCCATGAGAGGATCCAAGCCCGGTATCTGGAGACAGGAAAGGTAGCAGAAACACAAACAATCTGAGTGAAAGATCTGGCTGTCAAGCATGCAACTGAGTCCGCTATTTCATTAATACTGGCATGAATCAAAGCGAGGGACAATAGCAGCTGGCATTCCAGACAGATGCGTGGTATAAGTTTGCCATGGAAGGTATATGAGAGAGTGTTGAAGGGTTAGCAGTGATGCCTGCAGCTAGCAGTAAGGGCTGACACAGCCAAGTGGGTGGGTTAGAGAGAGAGGGGTATGCAGGGAAGGGGTAGGTTAATCAGAGGAAGGCAAACAAGTACGTAGAAGGTGCAGGAATATAAACATTCCTGAAGCAAGGTGGTTCACTTTGTAGAGAGAGAGAGAGAGCTACGCAAGGAGGGGCGTGAGGTGCCCTCCCGCGTAAGATTAAGGGAGGGGCCCATTGGTGTAAGGATTACACTGGGCCAGCCTACCATAGGATAGTTACATCCGTGGGTGGGCTTCCGCCCACCCGCCTTTGTTAGCTTACTTTCTTGTAGTTCCTCCTGTGCCATTGAGGCTCTTTGGGCTTTTCCAGTTTTCTTTTTGTTGTGTATATGCTGTGTAAGGACTTAACTGCTGCAGTATGTACTTCTGAAATGCATTGCTTTAGAGCTTGCCCTTTGATACCGAGGGCTTGAAGATTCATGGTGGTACTGTTGTATATGGTGCCTGCAACTCCGACAAGCAAGGGATAGTACCATACTTTGGCAGTGGGGTCTATGTCTTTGATTTTGTCAATGAGTACTTGGTGTTGATAATCAGCTTTGCTTTGCTGGCCTGTTGGGTCTGAATCCCTGCAGATCTTGACCTCTATTATCCAGTACTCTGCTGGGTTGTTTCCATTCTTGGGTTTGTAGAGCATACCATCAGGGCGCTTATCGGTGGTGCCTTGTGCTTGTTGCACTGCCTCCTTTAGTCCCCTTGGAAGGAGCTCCCAGGGGATGTTTCTAGAATGGTGGGCCATGATGCCGTCTTCTGCACAATTTTCAGTTGATACAAGGTCCATTTGAATGACAAATGCTCCTTTGCGTCCCCTTAACACTCTTGTCATGATTAGTCGGCCGACCTTGTTATGCCTGTTGATGTACATTCTTTTCAAAGCTGGGCATCCTGAGGCTGTGTGGTGTCCGCCATCCTCGTCACCGCACAGGAGACATTTGCTACTAGGTGCATGTCCACACCTATAGGCCATCTTCCTTGTCCACATGGTCCCGTACCGGTTGCGCAAAGCGGTTTTTCGTTCTGCATACTTGATTTTTCCCGAGGTCATGTACTCGTTGCTAGCAGGCAGGTCCAGTCTTTCCTCAATCCTTTTAAAAGCCTCGAAATAACAGGTAGCTCTGTTTGCCATCCCAAAGCGACTTTTTTGGTGGCAGTAATGACGTACCGAGTCGTGAAGGTCTGTCGAAGGGTTCACCCGCTTGAAACGGTCAATCAACGTGCGCTGCCCATTGGTCCGTGACCAACGATTGTTCCATTGGGTCTTGTACGGCCAATATTGGGTCAACCTGTTGTTACTAGGACTTTCGTACTTCTCACATTCCTCATAGTCGGAGGTGTCCCCTGTCGCAGCCGCCTTAGCGATTGCGTCCGCTTTTTCATTACCGATTATGGAAGCATGGCCCTTGACCTTGTGAAGGGTTGTCCTCAGTCCCCTGTTGACGATCTCGGTTGCTATCTCTTTAATTAGCTCACAGTGCTGGTGATTTACGAGATCTTGTGGGCGTCTCAGCATCTTTTTGATTTGGTACATTGAGCTGAGGCTGTCGGTGGCTATCATGTGGGCTCCATGCCTCAGCGCAGCAAGGATACCAACCAGTTCTGCTCTGTTTATGGTGTTCTGGGGATGGCTGTCGCCTGCAGGGACGGTTCACTTTGTACTGGGAGTGACTGTCAGTGCTTCAATTTTCATCCCCCCTTCTAGCCAGGAGGAAACAAGAGACATACGGTACCAGTCCAAGCATACTTCACCTTCCAACATATAAGTCTCACTTCATTTGAAGCATTGCATTCTGCCCCTTGGAGCTCAGAAAATCTTGCAGCTTTGCACTTCTATGCAGTCACTCACCTCAAGATTCTCTCTTGTTCCTCCTGCTCCTGCCTTTACCGGACTCATCCCACCAGAAAACCAGCCACATCACGGAAACTAGGGCCACTGCCCGGGCTGTAGTCACCACGAAGTGATCCGGAGGTGCCAAGGCCTCCAGGACTTGTAGGGAGAGCTACCGCACCAGGCTTGTCAAACTGGCTCAGGCGCCCCTTGGAAAGCTTGCTAGGACTCTCGGGGAGTGGCTCAGTCTGACCGCTGCTGCTTGTCCTCACAGCAGCTAGAGCCTACAGCATAAGGACAGAAAAGATGTGCACTCAAACCCCGGAGGCGATTATGAAAGTGTGTGAAGGAGCGGACCCATCATGTACCTACTGCAGCTGCTGCTGGTGCTCCTGCTGCTAGTGGCTGCTGCTGCATGTATGGCAGCTGCCTATTGAGCTGTATGCGAGCTGCACTGCACTCATGCAAGTACGGCATGCACTAGGCAAGCTCGTCCGTCACAGATTCCAAGCCCGGCGAGCCCAGGGATGCAGCGTTCATGCCTCTATAAATCAGACTGCTCATAGAGCATGCACCGGGCGTACCTGCTGGGCTTCTTGGTCCGTCCCTGCTGGTCCACCTGTCACACCAGCATCGAGACCAGATGCTGTAGGATCGGCCACAATGATGGGCGGTGGCACTGCTGCTGCTGCTGCTCTAGAGACAGGGACTGCACCGCTGGCAGTCTGCTCCTTGGAAGCTCCTACGCTAGCTGGCTGCATTATATCACTTAGTCAAGCCACACGGCCCACCTTGTCATCAGCATGCCCTTGCTTTTCGAAGCCTGGTTCAATGGGGAGTCAAGCTTGCTTTCAGATAGACCGGCACCTAGTCTGCAAGAGATTGGCAAGTGGTTTGGGGGATGGTTGGCATAGCCGCCTGCAGTTGATGGTAATTATAATTGCAGATCAAATTTGCATCGATAAAGCTTTCAAAGGAGGAGAAAGAGTCAAAGTCCGGTCACTTGTTTGCGAACTCTTGACTGTTACGCCGCGTGGAGAATGAAGCGGCGGCAGGGTTGCTACCATACATCGTTTCTGAGGAGGCCGATCGCTACTGTGCGTGCCTCTGTGTTCTAGTGTATGTGTATGGTGTTACGTTTTAGATATGTACTCGGGCTCAGAGCGGGCCAGCGGGCCTTGGGAGACATCATAAGCACAGTAGCTGCCTCTTACATACACCACTTGTAGGTATGATGTGGTTTCAGAACAAACATGGTTACTTTGCCATCCAGCAACCATCAGCAGGACTGACAACCAGCAACCTTGTTACACACAATGCCACACATGCAGCAAGATTCGTAGCGTGAATGCTGTTGGTATATCCCCCATTGCTGCCATATCCCCAGAGTATGTAGTGTATGTCCTGTAAATCCCTGTCCATACTTTGCATTTAAACATCAAACGAACATGTACAACGGACAGCACTGAAGGGACTAAAAGCCTGCAGAGGGTTGCACTACACACAGTGCAAAAACTTACTTCTTGACACACCTGTACTGCATGCAGCCATGGGGAACCTGGTCCAAAGCTCATGTTCACCAACCACAACAACACCCGTAAGGACCCGTAACCATGCTGGAATCTCAGCAACAAAGTTAGGCTTCACAGGGGCCTGGACCTCTGCCCAGTCCACCAGTCACCCCCTGCATACTCCAAATAATATTGTGACTACTGCTCACACAGTCTGTACCTGCAGCCTGCATGGGCCAGAACCAACCACTTCCCATTTGCTCGCCCTAGCCCCTGGTCAGTAATCAACTCTCAAGCTTGGTAGTTACTGCCAGCCCCACATGCTGCCGGCGAGCTTGTCACCCGGCCAAGGTATACGCATTTCTCACTTCTCAAAGGGAAGACCAGCGCTCTGTAAGTCCCTCCAAAAAGCTGACACACAGCCAGTAATTATTATCACCTTGCAATACCCTTTTGCAAACAGCATCACTGTACAGTTCCGTTGACAACTTTGGCACCTTACCCTTCCAAGAAGACATCCCACTGGTAAGGCTGTGCCAGTGCTACCTCCCAAAAAGCCAAAAAAAGTGCCAGTGGCGGCCGTGCACCTGCAACTCAAAATCTGACACAGCAGGGCTGCATCATATGCAGCTGCGCATATCAATTGCTTGGCACACAAACAGCACCACTGACCTCTCCTTCATGCACAGCTTCAGATGCCACCAAGTATGCTCTTATTTATACTTCTGCCGAATAATTGAAAATGAGTCAGGCTGCCCAAGCAGCAGATCTCTAAACCAATCCCCCCTTCCCCTTCATCTTCCTGAGAGCATGTTTGCTAAATTTGGCACCTCGGGGTAAAAAGCATGACCTCTTTTTAGCTATCCTTTGGAGCACTTGTGCCTCATGAACTGTTGCGCTGAAGAATGATGGACCAACTTGCCTACTCTCCAAACCAAGGGACCAGTGGTACCTTGCCAAAGATTACTCGGTGCAACAAAACCCAGAGAAGACACAAAACTCAATTGATTGAGCACCAGTCATCCTATCTGCATCTCCTCAGATTATGAAGCCTCATCAAGTATGCCCTTTGCAAACAAATGCTCAAAGCCGGCCGTGAATGTAAACCAGCAGTTGCCTTAAGACCACAATAAAATGACCCGAATCAGTGTCACTGGAGGAGCGTAGCGAATCAGTGCGGCCCCTAGCAAGCACACCAACAGCAAAACACACAGACCTGGAAGCACATGCTGTCCAGCAGAAGCATGATTGAGCACCAGCCTATGACAGACGCAGCTATGCCCTTAGCATCTGATTACACCCCTGCTAAGAAAACCTGCTTCACATTGCTGCAACTGTTGTTGAACGGCACCGGCTTAATGAATGCAAGTTCCAGGACACCCTCCGCCGCCATATGGCCCCCATGGCTAGAGGGCACTCTCAAGCACTCCACTTTACTCTGCCTGAGGCTGCAAGCTAGGTACCCCACATCTGCTTACTCCCATCCGCTTCCAGGGGCATGCTGGTCCAGATTTTGCAAAAGTGTGCACTGCTCATTGCAATAGCTCTGCAGCAATAAACCAGGAGGTGCTGGGAGGTGCCCAAGGGCCCTTTAGCTGCAGAGCACTCAGACTCTGACGACATACTTCAAGCGTTGTTTTGGGTGATTTTAACCTAGCTGCTGGACCTCATGTCTAGGCATATGTTGTCACCCATGCCGAAGATAACCCGTATTCTATTCAACCTTGCTGTTCTTTGTGACAGCTTCAGGTGCGGGGCCTATGGCACTTTTTGCTATGGCATATCACGGCATATCATGAGAAGTAAACAGAGCACTCAGACTCTGACAACATACTTCACCCCTGCAAGCGAGCGCTGCGTTCAACATGCTCTCAGGCCATCAACCCTCCAGCCCCGACATTGGCTAATATCCAGCCACGCACTTCTATCAATGTTACATGCCATAGCAAAAAGTGCCATATGCCCCGCGCGCACCTCAAGCTCTCACAATCAACAGCCAGGTGGAACAAAATATGGGTTATCTCAATCAATCACGCGCTTCTATCAATGATACATGCTCAAACTTGCCAGAGGCAACTGCAATGATCCAACCCACCCATGGAAAGTACGCTGGCACCACAACAACATCACCAGGCTCCACAATGTGTCTCCGCGCGGTTTTGCAGCTGAGCTGCAACATAATGCCCCGATTAGCACCAATCACAACTCCACGTCTGTGCATAAAGCGAGCCAGACAGCTCCGTACACACTAGCTGCACACACAGTCATGACAGACCCATGCAAAGCCCAAGAGGCCGATGCTTCATGAAAGTAAGCCTCAGCAAGAGGTACACATACAATTGCCTGTAGGGACCAAGTCTGACACCAAATGATATATGATGGACTTAAACTGAAGACAGTGCAGCTCCCAAACACACACGCGCTTGTTCAGCAGGAGCCTTAGACTGGAGGCACACTAAAACTGGAGCATATGCAGTACCACGCTTACTCCCCCTCCTTCCAACACTCAGACAAGGGTCCAAGAGTTACTGGACATGCTTTGACTTATAGACATCAATGAAAGTTCTAGGATTAAGTTCAAGCTCGCTAGTGCATGCATCAGTGGCACCAGCTCCCGGCGGTTCAGTACTGGTATACCATTACCCTCCTGACCCCCCCTGCCAGCACCACCTCCTTAACATTGCTATAGTTAATCTTCACATCAGCTGTGGGCTGGATGTGTGGCAGCTCTAAGATCTCTTCTTTCACACAGTTGCAACCTCCAACATAAACCTTCGCTAAACCCCCGGTCAACTCTGCTAGAGGCTGCAAGCTGGTAACCCCACACGAAGACACATACAGCTCCTGTAGAGAAGAAAGCTTCTCAAGCACAGACAGCTGCCTGAAGCTTTCACATAGACTTAACCTCAAGGACTGCAAAGAGGTGCTCAGGCCGCCCTCAAGACCTTCTAGGCTGGTCAACGGGCAACTGACCACCTTCAAGCTTTGCAGACAGCTCAGGCCAGCTAGAGGCTGCAGTGAGGCAATTTCACATGTATACAACTTAAGCTGCTCCAACACCGTCAGAACGCCAATGCCAGAAAGATCATGAAACCTTTTAGCATTGGATATGGACAAATATGTGATGGCTCCACTGATACCTTCCAAGCTCACCAAGTTTGGAGCATCCGAAACACAGAGGCACTCCAACCTGTTCAGCCCAGCCAAGCCTTGCAAGGAGGTGGCCTTAAAAACCTCAGAAGACAAGAACAGTCTTTCCAGCTGCCTCAGTGCACTGAGGGGCTGCAAGCTGCTGAAGCTGAAAGGGACGGCATCCACATCCTGACCTCGATAACTGCTCACATCCAAGAAGGACAGTCTCGTGAGCTCAGAAAAGACTGAGGGGTCACCATGTGCAGACATGCTCACAGTAAGATCTTCCAGACTGCTCAACATGGCCAAGGTTGCCAATGGGTCCGCAGCTGTAGGATCTAGGTCAGTCAAAGACAGAGATGTGAGCTTTGGCATGGAGATTAGGGTGTCAAAATTTCCCACTATTTGGCCTAGTCCCCAGCTTTGCTTCCCTTCGATATCTAACTGAACCAGAGAACCCAGCACAGGAGCAAGGTCCGTCAAGTTGAGTAGTACTTGGTCCTCATGCCTTACAGTGAGCTGGATGGACCTGCAAGGCGCCGCTGCTTCACAAAACTCCCTCAAGGAGAGACACCCTGCCGACACCTCGATCTCTGCTGTTAGGGCATCCATGAGGTACCCATGTGGCTTCAGCCATTCCTCCATGAAGGGCTCTTCCCCGGCATCAATGGTGCCAGTACAAGAGACAGTGAGGTGGAGGCCAGGAGTGGCTGCCAGCGTCTGCAGAGGCTGCATCCACTCAGGATCAGGATCAGCATCATACTCATCCACAGTAGAATCTACGTCCACCTCTACCTCCATCTTGAGGCCAATAACACGGCCTTGTCGCTTTTCTAGCCACTGCCAGACGGGGTGAACCGAGCTGTTGATGATCTGACGCACATGGATGTCGCGGTAGAACACGGCAGAGCTCTCTGACAGGGCATGGAGGGAGCTGCAGGCCTGGCTGAGGGATGCTGCACTGGCTAGACCTCCAGGGCCTGACGCAACATGCTGGAAGAGGTCCGCAAGCAAAGGCCTGGGCAGGTCCAGGAGCTCACATGATTCTTCCTGGCTCGCGCTGGCAGACATGTTGCAGCGTGATCTGCGTATCGCTGCTGCTCCTCCTTCACTTTCTGATCACTGACTGGTACAACAGAGTTTCAAACACGCGAAGCACTCTTCGTGGCAGCAGCTCTACGGTTGAATGCAATCACGGCAGCATGCAGATGCCTTTTGTGTCGGGGACGTAATACTCAGGTGGCAAGTAATTGACCTGCAACCCTGAGATGAGATGCCAGAAGACTGAACTGCACGTATGCATGCTGGGACAAACGTAATTGAAGAAAGCTGGGTCATATAGAAATATCTATAGTTGTATAGATGCTGATATCATGAATCTGCAGTTTGGAATGACTGGAGCTTCTTGTTGGTGCCGACGTGTACTTCTTGAGCAGTCCTGGGCTGGCCCAGCTGCCACGCGGTTGGGTTCAATTAAACGTGGTCAAGCCCTCTGCTGTGCGTTGGTTGCTGAAGGCAGAGCTGCACCTCAACCGCTATGATCGGCCCAGTCATGCTGAAGACCTGTGCCATACAGACACCTCCAACACCCGATCAACTACATTACGCAGCAACGCGGACTAGCCGGCGACAATCTAGCGAAGGGGGTTACCTCGTATGCAAAATAGCTGACCTGTGTGAGTCATGAGTGTCCGCGTGCATGACAGGACCATCAGGGAGGCAGTCATTATGACACATTTCCGAGTCATACGGAAACATCCCTCAGCTCCGTACCTGTACATATTGTTATAAGTCCGCTATAGCCCCTACGGTACCTTTGAGAGGATTACTCCTTCTGCCTGGGCCGGTACCACTGTACTTCGCCTACACCAGCTGGATACCAGGTGCAGGGTATTTCTTGCCGCTCTAGAGTGGCAGTTTCACCTGCCCGAGCCTCTTACCGCCAACATTAAGCCCTAGATCGAACTACAGCGGGATGTCGCAGAGACCGAAAGCTGTATTGCTTGATATCAATGGCACCCTCTTCCCAGTTGAAGCTGCTGGGCCAGTCTGCAAAGACCTTGGGCTAGATGAGAACTTGGTCAAGGCAAGTTTGTGCTCACTGCAAATGCAGCTTCAATATTTTTCATAAGATGGAGAAGATATGTATGTCCCCTGAGGCCGACCATGGCTAGCCAGGTGGTGTTCGAGGTCGCCCTCAGCATTTGAATGGAAGCACAGCTGGGCCAGATGTATAAAAAGCCCGATTGATCCCAGAGATTCTTTAGGGTTTTAGTAGCTCCCGGGAAGGTCTCAGCCTCCTGACCCTAGTGCCTGGCTCTGAGATTGCTCTGAGCCACAGAAGTGAAGCAGCGCAGATGATGGTTAATGCTACTGCCCTATATGCATGCTGTGTTATGTCATACAGGCCAGTCTGAGATTCATTGTCTGGGGGTTCTCTTTATTGCTGCAATTGGGTCCGGTCGGCAATGGCATGACAGCTGACCAGTGCAGTCTATTCAAGCAGGCTTGTGTGCCAACTTCCCCATGCTCATGGCATGATAATGTGCTGTGCACATCGTCATGTAAGGCAGCCTGGAGGAACTCATGGACATGTATGACCTACTGTAGTAGGCAAAAACAAAGCACCCACCAAAACCCCATCTGGGGATGCCATAAGCTTCAATGTTCCCTTCGAGATGTTCTCATTTGTCCACTCTTCGCTTTGTGATATTCTCTGTTGCCGACAGGTCTGGTTCCATAACATGCTGAAGGATGCATTTGCAGCCCAGATGGCAGGAACCTTCATTCCACTGAAGGAGTGGGGTGCATACCATATTGAGATGCTTCTGAAGGAGCACGGAGTGCAGAACAGGTAGGTTTTAGGGTAGGGTTTAGGGTTTAGGGTAGGAGTGCACACCCTTGCGACATTGAGCTCTTCAAACTCTCATGCAGTGCAGTTTTGTGCAGTGCAGGAGACAGTTAGGTTGACCACAGGCTGCTGTAAAAGCACATTCAGTACATGGATATCCAACTGGCTGCCAACAGCATCCCTGCATGGCATACAGTTTATCTCCGGACCCTTTACTTGGCAGGGGATGCCCGAACAATCGGCAGCTCCCCTGAATACAATATTATTACATGTTGTGCGATGCCATAGAAAAAAGTGCCATAGGCCCCGCCCATCAAGCTGTTCTGATAAAAGCGAGATGGGACAGAATACGGTTTGCCTTCTGCATGCAACCAGAAATGATAACGTCTGCCAGACAGTGAATAAAGTACCTCAGCTTTATATAGTCAAGGCACCAGAGTGTGCTTCTATACAACCATCTGCACCCATCACTTCTTGTGCATGGGGTCCAATGGCAGACAATTGTATCGTAGAATGTGGGATTAAGTTCCTGCCATGCAGACAGCTAGTTTAGCACGTCATATACGTGTTGAAAAAACGTTTGCAGATTGCCTGACTCCTCTTAACTCCTGCCTTTGGAGGGTAATGCAAGTCTTTTGTTTCACTCCAGAAAAGCTGGTCAGGAAGCCCCTGAGGTGACACTAGTGGTATCTCCTGTTTTCCTCACTACCATAGTGTATCAGGCTCTGAAGCTATGAAGCAGCTGGCAACTGCTTGGAGCAAAACAGAGGCTATGTTTCCAGATGTGGTGCCAGGTATCAAAGCCATGCATGAAGCAGGTATCAAGGTGAGGGTGTGGAAAGCGTTTGGACTTGGAAGGTCAAGTGCAAAGAGCTCTTCTCTTCCACTGTGTCTGCACATACGGCTGCCATTCTCCTCCTGCTCGGATCTGCTCGGTGCGGATCGTATATTACATTTCATGATATGCCATAGCAAAAAGTGCTATAGGCCCCGCACCTCAAGTGCGGACCGTATCACATATCATGATATGCCATAGCAAAAAGTGCCATAGGCCCCGCACCTCAAGCCGTTACAAAAACAGCGAGCTGGACAGAATACTGTGTGAATCTTAAGCTCTGTCCTTCACCAGGTTGCATGTTGCCGTCAGTGGCTCAATTGCAGGCGGAGATGGGCACAACGGGACGTATTGCTGCAGGGGGGGGGGGGGGCAAAAAAGATTTGTTAAGAACCCCACGTCAAAACTTTTTGAAGGGGACCCCTCGGACCACCCACCCACCCCCAACCTCTTTAAAACCCTTGTCTTTGGGCCCCTGAGCACTTGTTTGAGTAAGTAAAACCCAGTCAGTGCCAAAACTGCTTGGAAAGCCAACTTCTGCATAGAAGAAGACTGACTGAGACTCATAAGTATACCGGGTGACCCTGGTTTAGGGTGTAGGGTTTAAGGGTTGGGAGGGTTAGGCAGTTTCAACCCTGTACCGATCAGAAGCATCTCTCCCAAAGCCTTCATTCACACTGTCCTCTGGAGCATTCTGTGTGCTATGGTAGTCTGTTTAGGGTTTAGGGTTCCCCAGGACCTAGTCAAGGCGGATGGTTTAATGCCATGGGATGCCCAAGGGGTACCAGACATGTAGAAAATGGCTAAATATGGTCCCAATAGGCTGGTACTGCATTTTGAAACAACCTTAGCTCGTAAACAATCAGTTACGAGTGTAAAATCACCCCTAAAAAACTCATTGGTAGAACTTTTTAGACAGGGCTTTGGCACCCACCACCCACCCACCACCTCAAAAACCCAAATTTTGACCCCCCTAAAAACTTTGCTGGAGGGCGGGAATGGAAGAAGGAACCCCTAAAGTCCTTAGTTACAGAGTATTGAAGGTTTTTGGGACGTGGGGTCCAAAATTGACGGCCCTGCCCCCCCCCCCCCTGTGTTGCTGCATTGTTGCTTGCAAAGAAACACGGCAAGCACCTTGCATATATCTCCTTATGCTTGCAAGCTGTTCATATAGTGCAGAAACATTGATCGACGGATTCCTGCAACATCGCAATCTCCTCCTCAATCCCAATTGAACCAATAGATTTAAAATTGTTTCATTCCTATGCCATACCGGTGGTTTCCCCATGGGCTTTGCTCTCACAGGTAGGTGTGATGACCAATGGTGCAGTTGACAACATCATCAAGCCCCTTGTGACTGCAGCAGGCTTGGAGGACATTGTTAAACCACTGCTGGACATCAACATGGCACAGGTGCGTACCTTAGATTTACTCTCTGCTGCTTGCAAAAATGCTGTCTAGCTACCTTTTTGCCAGCTGCAGCCCCCGCATGGGCAGTGTTATCATGTTGTAGAGGTCTGGATACTAAGCTATGTATATAGCTGCTTTTCTGCATTTCTTCAGCCGTGTTGAAAGGGGTTCCTTGACCTGTCTGTGCAGATAGCTCCATGAGACAGTGCTGTGCAGCAGCAGCTGAAGATAGCTGTTGACCACCCAGGCAGCAGGATTGCAAAAGAGTTGAAGCCCATGGGGTGCATCAAGGTCTAAAGCTGCAAGGGAACAATATTTGCTTTGCTGTAGTAGGAGCCGTGTGCATATATACACTTTACAGCCCAATGCGAAGCCCAGGTTGAAGACTATTAGTGGGCAGCCTCTGCTGTCCAAACCATCAAGAGGCTGCTGTGGTTGGGCAGGGTTAAGGACACACTGTGTAGTTTAGGGCTCTTCAAACTAGTTCTAAGGGCCACAGTCATCTTTGAATGTCTTCACTTCTTCTTTTGTTAATATTCCACTGCCTGTCCTACCTTCTTCTCTTGCAGGCTTGGAAACCAATGCCTTCCTCATACCAGTACGCTGTCAAACAGTTGGGGCTTTCCCCTGGCGAAGTTATGATGATTGCAACTCACCCTTGGGATCTTTATGGCGCTATGCAAGCAGGACTGAGAGCAGCGCATGTGCAAAGGGTGGCAGTTGATGCTTGGCCACCATGCCTGCCCAAGAAAGCAGAGTTTATGACTGCAGATTTTTTATCTTTAGCAAAGGAACTGGCGGCACTGCCAGTCAGTTGAGCAGGCCACAGTAGGTCTGAGGAGATGCAAGCTTGTCGCCCATGGCCATGGAATACATTCACAATGTTTTGAGTTTGGGACACGGTTGAGGGCTGCTTTTGCTGGCCGTTGACGAGGAGTTGTGCTTCAATGGCTATCATGGGTAGCCTAACCCTTTGACTACGTACCTTGTTATGGTTGGATGATACGTGTCTCAAGCAACCAGGATGTGGATTGAAATTTGTATTGCTTGCTGCCCTAAGCGGCTGAGTGTGCCTGTTACTTTCTTACGTACTGAAATTGAAGACGGGAGATGGCTTATGGTGCAACATATTGCTGGGATATGAGATCAAGGCCGGCTGGGCGCACTGTGGGCACTGAAGTGCTAATTTCATGCCACCTCTTGGGTGTGACTGAGGTCGTGCATACCTTCTTGTAACGACAGCCATGGCATACAGAGATGTGGGCCCTGTAAGCGTGCCTAGGTAGCAAATAGGAGAACTGGAGAGTGTAGTCTCAGTACGATCGCTGCTTCAATTCAAAGTGCGTCAGGTCGGCTGTGAGAAAATGGGCTGTCTTCCATATGAGGTAATTTCATGAGTATTAAGGAGGGTCTGGACGGACTAGAGTAGCTGTAAACAGAAAACAACGCGCAGTTAGCACTAGTCCCGAAGTGAGACACTTCGCATGCCTTGCAAGTAACTGTCTGCATGGTGGAGATGCAAGGAGCTGCCGCACTCTTGAAGTATGTGGGGCTTTGCAGCAGTGTCCCACCCTGGATGGAGGGCGTGCACACCACCAAAGTACCAAACCCAATTGTAGTGCCTCATACTAATAGACACCAGAAGTATCAGAAGTAGAGAGCCAAACTTGATGTGATTTGAAGCTCGCAGTTTTATCGGTTTTAGTAGAGCAGCCAGTACCATTAAGACGCTAGCTGTGCGGTGTGCGGTGCTCTCGAGATTAAGCTCGTGTAAGGTGTCACATCGCTCGTTGACTACAAAGACTTGCATTGATACGGTAACAACCAGCCCTGAGCTGAAAGAACATGAATGTATGCCATCATGTACAGTTCTGAGCTTTTAGAGCATTCTAGGCAACATACGAGTCCTAAATCATCCACTGGATAGCCCGTCAGGCGTCAGCTGTAGTGGAGTCTGGAACCATAGTATAGTCGCTTTGGGGCGAGGAAGGAAAGTCCCCACCAGCTCACGACGTAAGGTAAGCATGTTCCACACGCAGACACCAAGCATGCAGTACTACGGTATAGCCCGCATCTCTCGAGTGTACCTCGAGTTGGCTTCCCTTAGCCTTGACACGCTGTGGCACCCCTGCATGTCCCTTGCCATGAGCCAATAAGACCAGTCATGCAACAACACGCCATGTTGTAATTGTCAAAAAATTTCTCTTTGATAGATTGACAGAATGCGTTCTATCCGTCTACAGGAGCTATGGCTGCATCAAGTGACACCACTTTCCCCAGCCTGCCCCTGGAGCTTCAGGAACTTGTGCTTAGCCAGGCCCTCGAGCAGCTGGACAACAAACACAAGTTCGGCATCGCCCCATGTGTTAACCAGCAATGGCACAGCCTCTCCCTCAGCACCTGCCGCACCCTCAACCTAGAAGGCCACCTTCAGCAACATGTTCAGCCTCTAAGAAGGTGGATGTCCAAGAACAAGGGTGTACTTGCAGACATCACACTGCGACACCAGGGAGGCACCTACCATGGAGTTAAAGAAAAGCTGCAAAGCGCAGACTTGGTGGAGGCCATCTGCGAGAACACTCAGCTCCAAAGCTTGGCATTGACAAATATATGGTTGATGGAAGCATACGGTCGGGGGATGTACAGCAGTGATAACAATATAGCACGTAATCTAACTGACCTGACAAGCCTCACCCGTTTGCGGCTTAATTGCTCTCCCCAGATGTCAGCTGCAGTGGCCCAAATCTTTCAGCTGACAACCTTGCGTTCGTTGCAGCTTCGGGATTCGATTTTCAGTACTAATGATGAGTTTGTGATTGATGATTTCATCAACGGAATCGGCAAGAACTTGAAGCAGCTCACCAGCCTGGAGGTGTCTCTAACTCGGGAATGCATAATGCTCGACCGCTTCCCCTCCTCCCTACTAAGCCTTCAGCACCTGCAGCAACTGCGTATGGAGGGGTTTATGATTCTGCCTAAGGATCTGCCCCAAGCAGCCCGGTTGCCGTGGGTGGCTATAGCAGTACGTGTGCAGCATGACCAGCGATGGGCTGAAACTACCTATCAGCAGTGGATGCAGCAGCAGAGCCTATTGCAGGATCTGTCCTTGAGATCCCCCAGCAGAGGCCCCACGCTTCCAGCAGCCATCACCACTACCTACCTCTCTTGCCTACCATCAGCTCCCATGCTGCGTAGCCTCCTAATCAGGAAGTGGGACTTGGTGAATGGTGGTGCTTGCCTCTCGGCCCTCACAAATCTCACTTCGCTGTCGCTGGAGTACTGCACGTTAGCACAGCAGACCCTCAGCCATATTGCCAGCATGTCCAGCCTGAAGGTGTTGACATTACTAGGCAATACTGTAGCAGCTGACTCAGAACACGACATCTTTAGGTCCATGGCTGCTAGCTGCCTGCAATCTTTCACCATCAGCAGGCAACTCCTCGTGTCCCAGGACTTCCGAGCCATTGGCAGCATGCAGCAGCTGACTAAGCTGAGCCTGGAAGGCATTGTCCCAGTTGAGGCCCTGAGCTGCTTCACTGACCTTACCAAGCTTGTGACGCTGGAAATCGGGGAGCTCCAGATGCGCAGGAGGAGACAGACTAGTACAGCTGTGGCTGCTATCAGCAAGCTCTCCAATCTCGAGTCCTTGTGCATTACCACACAGGATAAGAGGTTCAGAGCTGAGGATGTGATAACACTCATGGGACTGAAAAATGTTACCTTTCTCCAGTGCACCTGTAAGGACATCAACCTTCCCATTGAGGCAACCTCCCATAAGGTAAGAGTGCCCAAAGAGGGGCATACCCTTACTGAACAGTTGGCCAACATTTGTCACTACCAGGGCTCAATAGAAGATAGTTGAGCACGTGAACAGGGCTGAGTATAATCCCATTGACATAGCTGGTGACTGGTATCATGGATCAACCCCTTGTTGAATCCAAGGTGCTTCTACTCTGTGGTAGATTGCATCTATTGAATGAAGAGGGACAGAGAATCCTAAGTCACAAGTACGTTATGTGGGGTTTAGGCACATCGTATATATGGTGCTCAGGAACGTATATCCCTAATCTTTTCCCTTTACCGTTCTCTCTATTCTCTGCCACTGCAGAGGTTTTGAAGGAGTCACATATGTAATGACATTAACTATGGGTGGTGGTTGTTTTGGGCCTTCCTCAGGCAGGAATCCTCTGGCAGAAAGTCCTGTTTTTCCATGTGCCTATCATGGCACGTATGCTGCTGGCATCTGGAAAGCTAGAAGAAGTGTGCATCAAAGCGCAGGAGCTGCACATTGAAGAATTGGCCCTGGGTTGGGAGGAGCTCCAGGCCAGCAAGGACAAATATGGTAAGAACTCTGAAGATACCTAGATGATCAGCTTCAAAAAGGGCTGATTGTGATTGCTTAGGGATTGCATTGATCTGGACGCTATGAAACATTGACAGCTGGTATGCTGCAAGAGTACTATTTAACTCCTGATTGTACATGCCTGACTGCGCCTGTGGAGGTTGACTACAAGTTCAGGTCTGTGTTTATCCTGTAACGGTAGTAGGCTGGCTAGGTCACTGAGGACTTAACTGTGGAATTGAGCCCTTTGCTTTGGCAGCTGCAGGGCTCAGAATCATTACAATGTTTATAACTCGAATTTTGTATCGTATTCCCAAAGGTTCAGGACTGGGATCTCTTAAAACAGATAGTATCATGTCGTGTTCCAACAGGCAGAGGACTCGCATTCATCGGATCCAAGACTTATACTGTATTGTATTCCTACAGGCATTGTTGCCCTTGATGACAGTCAGCTGCACAATAAAAACAGCAGTGCTTTGCTCTAATTCTGCAAGTTAGTGATTTGTCCTACAATTTGAGCTGAACCTTGGCTTGGTCGCATCTACGCCTTTTTGTTTTGCAGGTCCCGGCAAGAGAGTGGCGCGGTACAATAGCACCTACATTGCCTATGAGAAAGCCAAAGCAGAAGAGATGGCATGGAGGCTGCTAATGGTAAACACAATTGCAATCTTGAAATGTCAAAGATAACTAGACCTTGACTTTGTCTTCTGGCTTGGAGCTTAATTTCTCGACATGTCGTGCGATTGCTTCCCCAAAAAGGCGAGGAAGAAATGCCTCGCAACCATGTGGGTGGGTACACTAGGTTACCTAACCCAGGCAGCAGTGGGCAAAGGTTGGGAGCCATCAGACTGCCAGGGCTACATGGCATGCAGTGCAACACAGCACCCTGCTGTTCCAGTAAATATTATAGGTGCTGCTCTACTGAAGACATCTAGTGCTTGAAGCGAATTACTCTGAACACTATCTACCGCCTAACCTTCAAGTCCAACAGCATGTGCATATTCCCTGGTTTGCTTGGCTGGATTGCCTGATTTTCAGGTTGGAGCCACCAACCTAAAGCCACCAACCAACCGATGTCTTTAATCCTACTTAACCCATGTATGTTCCTTACTCACACACAGGTCCGGATTGCAGAAGCTGTGAAGTACCTCTACCTCCATATGCTGGAAATACAGTCAGAACAACGGCTACAGTATGGACAGGATGTGCAGCAAGAGCAGGAGGCAACAGTAGATGATGGTCAGAAGCGCCAGCAGCAGCAGGAGCCAGCAGGCACAGATATCTCACTGAGAGACAACGAGCAACAACAGCAGAAAGAGCAGGAGAGTGCCACAGCTGTCAACCAGGGGCAAAAGCAGCAGCAGCATGAGGTGCAGGGGGGAACTACAGGAGTTGCACAGCGTCAAGCTGCTGCAGAGGGGGCATGTGTGGGGAGCAGCTCTGTGGCGCCGCACAAAACCCAGCACCCAGATGCGGCCAACACTTCTGGTCCCAGCAATCATCATCAACAGCAGCAGATAGCCATGCAAGGGAATTCAAGTACAGATCAGCAGGCATGGGAGCAGCTCATAAATGGCTTGGTTGCAAAGTGGTGGGATATTGCACGCCCAGGAGCTTATGTCGTAGGGTTTGTGAAGGAGTAGATGCAATTGGGAGCAACCATGAGACCAATGGAGCCGACCCTGTGAGCTGATACTGTGGTATGAGGCTGATGGGATAACTGTGGCACCTTTTATGGTATCTGCAGGTCCTTTCCAATGCTGCTGTGACGGTCACCGCCCTGGAGCCTTGGAGAGCTCAGGCATATAAATTGAGCTGCTAGGACCTACTGAGTGTGACATCTTGCCTCTTAGGCTGGTTACAGCAAGCATGGCTGGCTGGCAACCGCTATGATTTGACATGGTGCAAGAGGGGTAGTTTTATGGGGGCTATTGGTGGTCACTGTACCGGTACTTGAGGGCTTGGTCCCAGGAGTCTGTTACTCAGTCCTGCCAAGGAGGTGGAAGTACAATTGCCATTTTTGACTGTTCTACAAGAAATAGACTTTATTTTCGGGTGCGTCAGGCATCGAGCTACTATCACAGTATCTAGTTAAGGCCGGGCAGTGGATAAGATGTGTAGGTTGCTTGGATGCTTGTTGCACTGGCTGGAACTGCTACCATCGTGTCCGAGCAGTTCCGCTGCTATTCAGCGTATGCGGGGCGCTTGATTGTCTGCCTGTCATCTTGTCAGTTTGTTTAATTGTCTGGTTGATGATTCATCTGAAAACGCTCAGATGCGTACATAGAGGGTCTCCTGGCTGGTGGTTTCGACACCCATCTTGTTTAGTGGATGTACTCGATGTGTGAAAGTGTCTTGTCATCAGTGCGACGTGTCAGCCCGTGCCGCGTTGCCTGCACCTTGAATGCTCGATCGGACACGGCATCGGTTATACTTTACAAGCCATACATGCAAGAACCGCCCATCGCCCGGACTCAGGAGCGATGAACTAGTCTAATGTAAGATTCACACACAAGGAGTTGCCATGGCGCCCCGCCTTGCCCTGTGGTGCCGGCCGTGACTGCCCAGTATAAAAACTATGGCGCAAGCAGGTCCGAGTCATACACGTGACCCATATAGTTGTTAGGAAAGGGAGGTTCCCTCAGAAGGCAGCCAACGTGGGTACACTACAGCACCTCACGCATGCGGTATGCTACAACATGCATGTAAGCAGTGACACAGATACTACCTAGCACCATTATGTTGGAATTGGGCTTACCCCCGCTCTGGGACACCAGTACATCAGGCACACACCCAGACTCTTCAATACAGTATCAGAGTACCAACTAGCCCAACTCAAGAGGGCATCCCTTGGAGCCAATCAAAGCTCATTTTTCTCATTAACATAACATAACATAACATAACAAACATTTAAGGTGTGGCAACCGCCAAGGGCTGCTAGGTCGAACCGACCAAACACACCATCGGATGGATCCAAAACACAATGGGTAGGCAGAGCGCTAGCAGGCAAAATGCACGTAGGGAGTGCTGGAAGTCCTGTGATCTTGGCCCTGAATTGGGAGGTGAAGTTGAATCTCCTGAACACTTCTTGTTTGACTGTCCTGTTTACCAGGCACAAAGGCAAAAGCTGTGGGAGAAGCTGACTTCTGACCCTGATGTTGCTGCAAAATGTCAGATATTGGCCCAATATCTGACATTTTGCAGCAACATCAGGGTCAGAAGTCAGCTTCTCCCACAGCTTCTCCTCATCAGATTTGCTCGGAGCAAATCTGATGAGGAGAAGCTGCATAGCATGCTTAATGAAGAGTTCTGGGGTGTAGACCGTCGATGAGGAGTCTGGCTTAGTATATGTTTGAGTATCTAGGTTAGAACAGATAGTACATTACATCGTAGATCACAGGAACGCATCCCGATCATATCTCGAGGCAAACTCTATGTATAGTATGTTAGTATATGGCCCTTTCAAGCATGCATTTAAGTGTATAGCTAAATATGTTTCAGCTGCTTGGAAGATTAGGAATGCTTATGCTCACCCTTCTGATGTGGCGTGAGGTCCAACCAATGGGGTTTGTTACCAACTATTGCTTGCACCCGGGCTTGCAAGCCCTCCTTGCTTTTTTAAGCAGGAGGGAGGCTCTTACCCCCATTGGGGCAGCGGAGGTTTTGGGTGATTTTGACCTAGCTGCTGGACCTCATGTCTAGGCATACATGTGCAAGAAGGGATTTCCCCCCTTCTCTGCGTAGTTCTCTCTCTCTCTCTCTTGTCATACATGTCGAAGTTTACCCGTATTCTGTTCCACCTCGTTGTTCTTTGTGACAGCTTGAGGTGCGGGGCCTATGGCAGAGAGAGAGAGAGAGAGAGAGAGAGAGAGAGAACTACGCAGAGAAGGGGGGGAAATCCCTTCTTGCATATGTTAAGGGAGTGGGGCCTATGGCACTTATTTTATTATTTATATATTTATATATTTATATATTTATATATTTTTCCATATATATTTTATTATTTATATATTTATATATTTTTCCATATCATGAAACGTAATAATAATGGGTTCCATACCACCAAGCAAATGGATACCAGCCAGGTATTCACTCATCTAGAGGACTTCAACCAGTTCATCCTCAGAATTAGCACCAGAAATATCAGACTCCGAATCAAACACATCTAAATACTGATCTTCCGGAAGCAAGATGTCTGGCAAGTCCACCACATCAGTACCACCAGACTGGTGGCATTGTCGACCGACACGAACGCAGATGGCAACATACTTGACCAACACTGGAAGAGGGACCCTGCCAGTTGAATACAGTGCCCAAACGTCAGCATACCTGAGAGACGACAGTGCGGACACAGGTGGTACAACAGCTGACAAGAAGACATCTTGTGCCTTAACAATTGTCGGGTGTTCACAAGAAGAGGCAATGTGCCTCATCATCCACGGCTGTGGAACTACAGCGCAAACAAGTACGTTGAGGACGTAGGAGGGCAGGCAGCTGCCAACGTCCTGTGTGAATGCGCACATGATGGCAGCCAAGACGAAAACGCAAGAAGCGTACCAACACACCATGAGAAAGTCTACATGAGTAAAAAGAAGGGACCACGCCCAAAGCATGTGTACCCACAACCCTGAAATACAGACCAATACGGGATCCAGTACCATGTTCAACCTGGGACAGATGCTGGATGTGCTGAGTGTACCTAGTGGACAATGCCTCATCAATGGCAGTAGCATCCAAAGGCAGGCAATTCCGCAAGGTACGTGTAATTCCACCTTCACGAGGCAGGAGAATCCGTAACACCTGAAAGAGAGCCCCCACAAAATTATGGGCCCGAGAGCGAGTCGAGAGAGCATCATCAATGTTCTGTCGAAGCACACCTTGATACACTGAAACAACATCTAGGTCAACAAGGCAGTTATAAAAGCGAACAGCACGCCGCACATAGCAATGCACAAGAGGTTCAGATCCAAGCTCATTAACCGCATTAACTCATAGAATACACAATGCCCAAGCCTTAAAAGCCTGTGCGTTCGAGCACTGGCAGCTCGTGTCTGTTCCGTAGCACCTTGTGCATCCACAAGCATGCAAATCCCTTAAAGCCTTAGCAGTCACTGCACATCTACTCATCTACAGCAGATACTTGGAGCCTGCATTGGACGCATGCAAACTAATTAACCTTCGCCTGAGGAATAGGGGCCCCTAGTGCTACCGCCAACATGTACCAGTCCATTCATTCCCCAGGCACTTCCTAAGCCAGATCTGACCTTGAGCTCCTTTCAACCAGCATCACAGCTCAACCGTCAACGGCTGCATGCAGTCGAGACACAGTATCACCCTGATGATCCCTGCAACATATTTGCATGTCCAGCTCTGTCAATACACTCAGGCAGCAGTCACCCCAGTAATTCTGGAAGAAAACCAACCAACAATGCCCTAACCTGGCAGCCCCTCACAACAAGCAACTTTCACAGCGTGCCATGGTCCTGTAAACATTCCCTGGCTGCAGGGAATGCCCACCCCTGAGACTTTCCCTACACAACAGCCCCCAACAGCCTAGAGTACAGTACATACAGAAGTGTATTACAGTACACTTCTGCCCTGTCCTTACAAGTTCCAGAAAGAGCAAGCCTACATAATGATACCACGACAATCCTTCCAGCAGGCTGCAGCATACAGCGTGGGCTCACACTCCAGTTAGCAGGACTATTTACAGCCTGAAGTACAGGACTAGTATTGTACAAAGCCCGAGTCCCAGACAGGTAGAGGCAAACATGCTAGTTCAAACTGCTATCACAGCCAGCATGCCCCATGGCCATAGTACAAGCACCCACCCTCACAACATTAAGGCAAGCTGCTCATCATCAAGCTTCACTGAATCTAAGCAACCTAAGCAACAAGGCATGCCGTACCTTGCCAAGCTGGCCTGGTCACTACACAAAGGACACACCTCATGACGATAATCCACAACAGGCCCTAGTTGGGACACACATCCACTTCAAACTGCAGACTCATTACTTGGGCTCTGTATCTGCCCCACTGCTGCCGCTGCTTCCATCCTTGGGTGGCAGGTCCAACCACTTGGGTTCCTGAATTTCAATTTCATCGGTCTTGTGCAGGCCTGTTATGACATAGTCGTAAGGGTAGCTCTGCAGCAGCTTGCCAATGTTTCCCCTGCTGACACGTATGAGCCTGAGATAGCGGACGATCATTTCTATACTGGCTCCCAGTACTTGAGGCCGTGCTAAGATAAGAGGAACAAGCTCTTCTTCCCGCACACCAAGGCTCTTTATGTAGGCAATGTGCGGTACAAGGTGGCTCTTCACACCCAGGCCCATGACAGTGGGATAGCGTTTAATCAAGTCTGTTATCTGTTCTTCCGCCAGGCCCAGTTCTCCCAGGAATTCCAGTGCGGGTAGTGCCTTCTGCTCTACACTGAAGGTGAATAGCTGCGGGGTACGCAGAAGCATGACCTCGAGCTCTGCCAGCTGAAGCCCGTGCCCTCTCAGCAGCTGTAACATTGGCTCTACCTTCTCCTCCACACTTGCTTGTAGTAGCGCTGGATTACGCCTCACAGCTCTCTGGACGTCCGAAGCCTGAAATCCTTGCTGTGTCAGATAGTCAACCAGGTCCGTGCTGCTTGTATTTGCCCCAGCCAAAGACAGGCATATACTGCTGCTCCGACGTCGTATGTGATTTATTCGAAGGTGTCGCCGGTCAGTGTGGAGTTTGGACTGGAGCTGTCTGGAGTCAGAGCACGATACCCTCATGCTGTTTTAGTCACAGACAAATCTGTCCGCGTATGACAGCTAGCAAACGCTAACAGCAAACTGGTGGACTGCTTGTGCTTACGGTGCCCTTTGTACCCTGTAGATGTGTACAACGACACGAAACGCTAGCAGGGCCACAAGTATGGGATCAGGTGCGGTTGGTCACGCACTATGACAGCAACTTACTGCAGCAACGACTAGCTAGTCCTGCTAGGGTCCGACAACGAGAAAGGGCGTAGAGTCCAAGCATACAAGGTTGAAGCTACCTCGCTGCTGACCTGTCAGCCACCCACACCCGTCGTCACTTATGGAGTGCGGTGAGTGACTCGGCCCTTGTACAGCTTCCTGCCATGTCGGCAGAACGCCTGCATAATTAGTTCCAACATACATGTCCAGGATTTGTGGGACAGCAGGACAGGACCAGCAGGACAGCAAAAGGTCTGCATAACTAGCTCCAACATAACTTCTGGGACGATAACACCCTTCTCGACCCCCGGCCATGATTTGATCACGGGCACAGCATTCAGATTCTTCGTCACTCCTGATCGCGCACAATGTACCAGTGTGGCTAACTTAAAGATCTTGTGACACATATCAAGCATGTGGTAAAACGTTGGGAGTGTCTTATAGGTTGCCGCACCTTAAATTTTTGTTTGTTTGTTTGTATAGCTACTGCTGTGAATCTCAGTGGTAGCTATAAAACGCTCCAAACAGCATATGCATCTGCAGCCTATGCTGGACTGAAAAGCAAAAGTAAGTGCCACACTGAGAGAAGCAAGGCCAGATTGCAACAAGAACATGCTTCATACATCTGTCATAGAGAGAGAGAACCACGCAGAAAAGAGGGGAGAACCCCTCTTGCATACAGTAAGGGAGTAAGGCCTACATCTGTCACATATCAAAATGGACATGCAGGTGGACCCAAAGTGCAAGAAGGTACCTGCCAGCTTGTCAGCACAGAACCATGCTTGTCGTTGGCCATCACTGGCAACAGACCCTTCCTTAGTACCCAACCCTACACACTATAACAAACTGGTTGAGTCATGTGGAGGGTGCTGCACGGTTCGCAGGCTGTGCCCTGATCTATCTGATCTCATATACAGTACACCCTGCCAGATAGAGACACAAGATTTATTGGATCACATCAAGAATTACGCCAATGCAGAAACTGTGTCAACCGTCCAAAACAAGCAACATATGCATAAGCCAGAATGGGATCCTGCCTGTGTCCAAAAACTTGCAAGCAAGTCACAACAAATATTGTCAGAATCATTCGTGAAGCTGTTCCAGCCTCATACTTGCCATGCCATATGACGCTAACACATCCAAACCACATGATCACACCACATCGAGGTAATCATTGCAATGTGTACAGGCCACTGAGCAACCAGCACCACTGGCGTATCACAAGCCAAAACAAAACATAAAAGCTTGCCTGGCAAGGACTGCTTGCCTGCGCATCTGATTGGAGCCCAAAATGCAGTTCCTTCTGTTTCAGCCTCTCGTTTTTCCGCGAAGCGAGTCGCTGTTGCCACCTTGTCCCTCCTACCGCTTTCGCTCGTCCTGCAACAGCTGGGAATGCTGTAGCCACTGTTGATGTTCCTCCTCCTGCTGCTGCTGCTGCTGTGGTTTGTGCAACGCCGCCTCCTGCTCATTGCTCCAGCTTGGCCAGGGCTGTTGTGAGTGCTGCTGCTCCTGCTGCTGCTGCTGGGACTGCCATTGTTGCCGGTCCAACGGCCACAGCTCAAACACGCCCTGTGTGTCTTGCGTCTTGTTGCCTTTGCTGGCTGCTGAGCAATCCAGCATGAAATAGGTGTCCATGTCTGGAAGGTCATATTCGTACCCAAGATAGCTGACCTGGGCAAAAAAAAGCCAAGCATAGTCCATTGGCAAGGCACATCAACACAGAACCATCTTCATATCAGCAAGGTAAGCTACAAGCGCGTCCCCAACATTGCAAGATTACCGGTAGCTGTATCTCACAAAATCGAGCAATTCACATACCAGTACGCCCATCAAAGAGGCAGGACAAATACAATCACTGTTATAACTTTGCTTTTTGGAAGCATGGAAGACGGAGCTCTCCCTCAGGCCCCTCAAAGTTACCAAAATTGCTAACACCATGGTATGCCATATCAATAAGTGCCATAGGCCCCGCACCTCAAGCTGTTACAGAAACAGCAAGGTGGAACATAATACGGGTTGCCTTTGGCATGCAGCAGAATCAATGACAACATATGCATACACCCCTCAATGCTAGGTTTGAGACGTCTAGGACAACCACTATGTAAGAGCAGACCTTCCTATCGCCCTAAACATAACCCAGCCATGCAAGCACAGTTCACGCCCGGAAAAGCAAACTGTGAATGGTCCCCTCACCTTGAAGGTTGTCAACAGGAAGAATATGAGCTTCTTTGGGAAGTTGAAGCACTGTGTATAGACCACCCGCGAGTACCCCCGAGGCAGATTAGAAGCATCCACCTTCACCTCAAGCACCTAAGAGACACAAGGAGGGAGCGAGAGCCGTAGGTAGTTGTAAGAAAATGCAGTCCTAATCCAAGTGTTTATCCAGTAGGACCCTGACGTGCCATATTGTAAAATCGTGCTGCTAGGCGAACACTGTACAAAGCCATACCACAGCAAGTCTAGCGGTCCGAGCATACAGTGCCACTTAGCCGCATCCGTTCGTAGGTAAGATGCGCTTGAGTGCACATGATAACACAGCTAGCAAATGAGGGCTTCTGTAAGGACTTGTGGATCCCATTACAACAGGAAACCAACAGTCAGGTCACTTCCAGTTGCAGAAGGCCTCTGCATGCTACTTTCTTCAGGTCGCAGAGGGGCTTTACATGTTACATGCTGCTTGTTTCTCTTCTCCTACAAACACCCAAAAGGTGCCCCTATCCTACCTGATTTGCTGTGCGCTTGTCAATAGTGATGCCATCCACTGCTGTCCATCCTGCTGCAGCATCAAAGAACGAGATGCTCACATTGCCCCATACATGGACCTGTACAGCACATGACAGTACAGCAACCCCAAACAATCAGCTCCTATGCTTGAAGGAGACCTCATTGACTGTGTATATCTTCTTTCCTGGGTCTATGTTGGCCGCATTTATGCTCCTAAACAGCCCCTGAATCTCCCTTATGCAGTGTGTCGTTGATATTGGGATTACATTGGGATTACAACTCATAACATACAGGAGACCCTGTTGACTATAAGGAAGGAGACCTCGATTACTGTATCCGTTGATAAAGCTCGCTTTTTAGGAAGACCTATGTTAATTGGGCCCATGACAAATACTCTAGTATGATTCTAGCTAGTCTAGTAGGGGTTATAGCACTCCCGCAAGGGCTCGAGAGGGGCGTAGTCGAGAGTTATTGCACTCCCTCGAGACTTTGGGGGTGCACTCGAGCGTAGCGAGAGTGCAGCCCAAAGGCGAGAGGGAGTGCAATGACTCGAGCAGCCCCTCGAGAGCTCCAAGGGAGTGCCATCACCCACTTATGCCACGACCAGGGGGTTGCACTCTAGGCACCAGACCCCTGCACTGTAGGCACCAGGCCCTTGCACTATAGGCACTGGAAGCACCAGACCCTTGCACTGTAGGCACCAGACGCTTGCACTATAGGCACCAAAGGAATTCCAGACCTCCTTCGCCTCCTAGACCTGCTAGGCCTCCTTGGCCTCCTTGACCTCCTAGACCTCCCTGACCTCCTTGACCTCCTAGACCTCCCATGCCTCCTTGACCTCCTTGACTTCCCAGACCTCCCTGACCTCCAAGACCTCCTTGACCTCCTTCGCCTCCTTGACCTCCTAGGCCTCCTTGATCCCCTAGGCCTGAGCCTAGACCTCCTAGACCTCCTTGATCCCCTAGCCTCCTAGGCCTCCTAGACCTCCTTGGCCTCCTAGACCTCCTCCATGACCTCCTAGGCCCCCTAGGCCTCCTAGCCCTCCTAGGCCTCCTAGATCTCCTAGCCCTCCTTGACCTCCCTGAATTCCCAGACCTCCTTGACCTCCTTCGCCTCCTTCGCCTCCTAGACCTCCTAGGCCTCCTTGATCCCCTAGGCCTGAGCCTAGACCTCCTGGACGTCCTTGATCCCCTAGCCTCCTAGACCTCCTTGGCCTCCTAGACCTCCTCCATGACCTCCTAGGCCTCCTAGCCCTCCTTGACCTCCTAGGCCTCCTAGATCTCCTAGCCCTCCTTGACCTCCTAGGCCTCCTAGACCTCCTAGACCTCCTTGGCCTCCTAGGCCTCCTAGACCTCCCATGCCTCCTTGACCTCCTTGAATTCCCAGACCTCCCTGACCTCCTTGACCTCCTTCGCCTCCTTCGCCTCCTAGACCTCCTAGGCCTCCTAGATCTCCTTGACCTCCTAGACCTCCTTGGCCTCCTAGGCCTCCTTGACCTCCCGGACCTCCTAGACCTCCTTGGCCTCCTCCCTGCCCTCCTTAACCTCCACGGCCCCCTTGGCCTCCTACCCGGACTTGCCCGACCTCCAAGACCTCCCTGCCCTCCTTCACCTCCTATCTGGGAGGTCTTGGAGGTGAAGGAGGTCAGGGAGGTCCGAGTAGGAGGCCAAGGGGGCCGTGGAGGTTAAGGAGGGCAGGGAGGAGGCCAAGGAGGGCTAGGAGGTCTTGGAGGTGAAGGATGTCTAGGAGGTCAAGGAGGTCTTGAAGATGGAGGTCAGGGAGGAGGCCAAGGAGGCGTTGGAGGTCAAGGAGGCCAAGGAGGTCTAGGAGGCCTAGGAGGTCAAGGAGGTCTTGAAAGTGGAGGAGGTCTAGGAGGCCTAGGAGGTCTTGGAGATGAAGGAGGTCAGGGAGGTCCGGGAGGAGGCCAAGGAGGCCTTGGAGGAAAAGGAGGGCAGGGAGGCAGCCAAGGAGGGCTAGGAGGTCAAGGAGGTGAAGGAGGTCAGGGTAGGAGGTCAAGGAGGTCAAGGAGGGCTAGGAGGCGAAGGAGGTCTAGGCCCAGGGCTAGGAGGCGAAGGAGGTCTAGGCCCAGGGCTAGGAGGCGAAGGAGGTCGATAAGGCCTAGGAGGGGAAGGAGGTCTAGGAGGCCAAGGAGGTCAAGGAGATCAAGGAGTTCTAGGAGGTCTGGGAGGCCAAGGAGGTCTAGGAGGCCTAGGAGGTCAAGGAGGTCTGGGAGGTCTAGGAGGCCAACTAAGGAGGTCAAGGAGGCCAAGGAGGTCTAGGAGGTCTGGGAGGCCAAGGAGGTCTAGGAGGTCAAGGAGGTATGGGAGGTCAAGGAGGTATGGGAGGTCAAGGAGGCCAAGGAGGTCTAGGAGGCCTAGGAGGTCTGGGAGGTCTTGGAGGTCTAGGAGGTCAAGGAGGGCTAGGAGGTCAAGGAGGTCAAGGAGGTCTAAGAGGTCAAGGAGGTCTGGGAGGTCAAAGGAGGCCAAGGAGGTCTAGGAGGCCTAGGAGGTCTGGGAGGTCAAGGAGGTCTAGGAGGCCTAGGAGGTCAAGGAGGGCTAGGAGGTCAAGGAGGTCAAGGCGGTCAAGGAGGCCTAGGAGGTCAAGGAGGTCAAGGCGGTCAAGGAGGCCTAGGAGGCCTAGGAGGTCAAGGAGGCCTAGGAGGTGAAAGAGCTATACTGCAAGCTACACTATACATAATGTATAGTGCATGGTTCTATATATAGGCAATCTATAGTGCATTATGCCTATTAGCTTAAAAGCCTTTGCATCCTAACAAGCCCTATTAACCCTCGGGAGTGGTATAAGTCAGAAAACATCGCTCTGTGTTCTGTATACATATGCCACAATGCTTTACCAATGATTGGAGCCTGCTAAACAAGTTCTACATAACCAAAGGTCCTGCTCCCTTGGACAGGCAGCTGCAGCACAGCACTCTTAGCATTTGCCACTTCCAACCCACCTTTGCATAGTTTGCATTCTGAAAGGGTATGTCAGCCACCAACAGGATTCTGTAGGTAAATGTGGAGGCGTTGAAGGTCATCTTTGTGCTGTGGACTGTAATGGTGCCCATGCTGACTGTCCTTGGCACCACCAGGAAAACCGCTGTCACAGCAGCAGCAGCCAGGAGCAACTGCGAAAGCCAACAGAGGCAGCCAGATGTTCAAGAAAGGTCCCTAAACAGAGTAATGGGCTGGAAACTAAGGTGCACTTGATGGAAGGAAACAGAGCTGCCAAGCAGGTCCTCAGAGGACAACTGGTAGGCGCAAAAGGCACCAGGTCTAGAAAGCGTAAACTCATTGCTTCAATGCAAAACAGCAAGCACTGGCAAATAGCATATACATGCATGCTCTGGAACATGGACCATAGCCAGGCTCACAACTCTCTGAGCCTGATCTCACCAGGATTGACACAATGAGCCTTGTCCTGCGAGGTTTCAATCGGTCATCTGCAGGACATGGACAGTTGCCCCGCAGTAAGAACATTGGCCACAGAGCCTTGTGCAAATGAGCAAAGAGCAATAAGATTGCAGCAACTCCATTCATCCTTCAGGCCAGGGTGATGTCACAGGCGGCTGAAATAAAGGGTTACCTACCTTCCAATGACTGTCACTCCTTGTCATCCTGCCATGACTATTGCAGCAAATGGGGACATCACAGAAGACAGAAAACTTGAAAGGAAGCAACTTGCGGTACTGCATCCTTCAGATATGAACTACCTGTACCTAGAAATCCTATCAGGAAGAGGATGTACACCATGCTCTCTGTCCAAGGTTGCTATTCTGTTATCCCTGAGCCATCCCGGATCGCAGTTGCTGCATCTCGTGTGTACAGCGCCGAGGAGAGACTGCAGTACCAAGTGTCACCCAACGACGCATGCTGTGGAATCACTGGCAGCTGCAAGCACTGCTGCTACCAAGGGGAGATTTATGCGCTTGGCTGCGTCTCACCAGATAAGGGTATAAGTGTCAAGTACTGGCTCTGGAATCGCTCCCGCGGTTGCCACAGGCTGTGCCAATATTGGATAGATCTGACAAGCATGTTGGGTCGCTGAGTGCCCTCCTCAAGGACTGGACTTGGAGGCTCGCTATATGGCTCATGGTTCTCCGAGTTGGCTACTGAGTTGTTGCGGGAGGTGAACGGTGATGGGCTGTCCGTGAACCGCACATAGGCGGACTCTCCAGGAATCATGCCCTTGTTGACTCCCACAGGCCCAGGTCCAGTTAGGGTTGCCAACAAGTAAGGTGGCTTCGCAGAGTCTACTCGGCTTCTTCCAATAAGTAATCGCGACCAGACAGCAATGTCTCAGACACTAAGCCCTAATCCAGTATGGAGATCATTCAGGCCTGTTCCGACACGACCATCTCGGCTGATGACATGCGCCCAGACAGTTAGATGGAGCCGATTGCCACAGATGGGCTCATTCTAACAAGCTCGAAATTTAGCGGTGTATAAAAGTCAAGCAGAGCCAACACGCCGGTGTGCCACTGTGTAGAAGCCACGTTCGTGTAACTTAGGACATGCAGCTCGGCACTTGGCCCCATGCAAGTATGGACTTTGATACGGCCCTTACCTCCAAGATTGGCCAGCACCTAAGAGGCAGTTGATCAACATGACATGAAAAGACACCTGTGTACAGGGTGGTGAAGGGTGGGCGGAAAAGTTGCGGAATACGATCACTACAGGTGAGGGTTCTGGGTCCGTGCATCAAGGGTGTGGGGTTGGCAATCTCTGCGCAAACTGTCATCCATAGCAAAGCCTGGCAATCTAGAGGACCACCTACATGGCAAATGCACCTTATTTGCGCACTGTGGTGGGGCGTGTGCTGCAATTGTTGTTGTGTGGCAGACTGCATGCCTGAGAACCGAACCTTGTCGAATTATTGCAGTTGTCCCTGCATTGACCGTATTGTGCTGCTTATTTCGTCGTAACCAACAGAGATGATGCAGACACGCCAGGCTGTATGTAGCACCAGTGGTCGTGCACCAGTAGTCAGTCTACCGCAGTCCGTGCGTAGACCATCTGTATGCAGGCCTAAGGTGTCTCGACGCACCACCTTGACAGGTGTGTGCATGCCTGACATGTCGACATGCCGTTGTCTGGCGTAATCAAATTGCTTACCTAATTGAAAGGGACCTCTGCCGGACCGTGTCACTGGGAACATCCAGGCCACGAAGACAGCCGTCCTTCTACCGTAACCACTTATATGATATCATTCCCGCAGTGCAAGCAGTAGCTGCCCCCGAGAAGCCCGCCGTGAAGCTTCAAAAGCAGGATGTGGGGCCAAAGGACGCACCCCTCCCATCCCTTTTCCCTGCTGAGCCCAAGCCTCCCGCTCCAGTAAGCAAAACACAGTCCTAAACCTCATGCAATATGTTTTCTGGCTTGGAGAGTTTCCAGCATATAGTGCACTGACGGACAGTACCATGGAGTTGCTATGTGGATGAGTATGCAGCTACCAGCATGAGCTGTGTCCGGCATGCTTAGTGACAGCCATAACAAAGTACAGGACAAAAGGCAGCTGCTTAGTTTCATGGCGCTTTTTAAGCTATTACAGCAGTTTTGCAAGGAAGCAGCAATTTTGCAACACCAACACTTCAAATCCAGCCAGTAGGGAGTTTGACTCTAATGGAGGATCAGCAGCTTCCTCTAAGCAATTCAGCAGCACTTCCACCCGTCAGGCTGTGCTTTGCTGTTAGAACCTTTGTGGAACAACGGCTGTCAGTGGCACTAGATGCATTTCAAGTCCTCTCCGTCTGCAGGTGCCATTTCACACAGAAGCACATTTTCTGCCAGTAGCCTGACCTGCTTGCAGATGCAACTCTGCACAGGACCTTGTGTTGCAACTGCTTGCTTACGAAAACCGATGGGGAATGATTTTATGCACGTACTCTTTCTCATGCAGGGTGCCCCTAAGCTGAAGGTTGCCATTGTTGGAGGTGGGCTGGCAGGCTTGTCTACTGCTGTGGAGCTGCTGGACCAGGGGTGAGATTGCATGGGCACATGCAGGAGGGTCAGGGAAGAAAGAGGGCTATGCCAGCCTGTCATGAACTTCAGTTGTAGTCCCAAGCTTGCACCCCTGTGTTTTTGTATGTAACCAAGCAAAAGGGCTTGAAACATTGATGGACTGCTCAGGTTCCTTCGTGAGATGCTATGCTCCAACGCCCTATTAATGCTTGCGTGCCTCACCAGTTGCTGTAAAGACGTTTTCAGGCTAGTTATTGTTAAACTTAGAGAGACAGCTGCAGCAGCAGAGGAGCTTGGCAGAGACAGGGAAGCAGCAGATGGCATGGACTAGGGAAAGCTATATTATGTGGCTAGAGAGGCTAGATGCATGTGGAATTGGTTGCTGTAAGCGAAGTAATTGACGCTTCGAACCCCGGAAATATCTGTAGCCAGCGAGGGATGGCTGTGGGTGCTGCTTGCAGCAGGCACAAGGCATGCCAGAGAAGCACGCAGGGCAGCAAGAGGGCCTGGGTCAGAAAGGCAAATGCTAGCCCGCATTTCATTGGCTGTATCTAGGCTCCAAATGAATAACAGGTGGTGATGCGCCCCATTATTCCAGCAGCATGTCCTTTGGCTTAATATAGGTGCCTGCTTCCACGCTAATGAAAGCACACATTGGATGCATGTTCCACTTTGCAGCTATGAGGTGGACATCTATGATCAGCGGCCCTGGGTGGGTGGCAAGGTAGCCAGCTTCAAGGACAAGGACGGCAACCACATTGAGATGGGGCTGCATGTCTTCTTTGGCTGCTACTTCAACCTGTTCCGCCTTATGGCTAAGTGTGGGGTGCTGGAGAACCTGCTGGTGAAGGAGCACACCCATACCTTCTGTAACACTGGGGGGGATGTGCGGGAGCTGGACTTCAGGTTCATTGTGAATGGGATGAAAATTGGAGCGCCTTTCCACGGTGGGTGTGACATGGGGGGAGGGCAGGGGCGTGCAATGGAAGGCCTTTACATGTGATTTTGGAGTTGCCTGGGTCGGCTTCGGGGGGGTCTAATGAAGTACTCTTGGCAGCAGGGACCAGCAGTTCGTTATGGGGGACTGAGGCATGGGATAAGCACAGCTTTGTATGTGCATCTTGGACCAGCGCCAGGAGGCAAGAATGGACAGCTGAGGTTGTCAAAGGCAATGAAGCTCTGCAATTACTGTCAACCAAATGCGTAGCATCTTCTGCGGTGCACTTCTCCCTGTCATCACTGATGACGTCATCACATACAGTTACTCGTGCAGACGCGTTGTTTCCCTTGTTATTGTGCATTCATTCCCATACCCTATCCCATACCCTTTTACGCGCGGGTGATGATGATAGCCCCTGCCTGTCATACCTGCTGATGCTGTCGCACCTCGCGTCCAGTGTTTTGCAACCTCAAAAGTTTTTTTTTGCGCAATGGCAAAGGTCCTGTTGATCTGTTATGGTACTGACACATTCTACACTCCATCAAACCACGTCCTGAGCTTGGGAGTATCTATCTTGCACACAGGTCTGAAGGCCTTCTTCACCACCCCCCAGCTGGACCCCAAGGACAAGGTAGCCAACAGTCTGGCCCTAGGCACCAGCCCCATCGTACGTGCCCTATTTGATCCTGAGGGTGGCATGAGGGACATTCGTGCTCTGGATAACATCAGCTTCACTGACTGGTTCATCAGCCATGGTGGTTCCATGCAGAGCATCAAGCGCATGTGGGACCCGATTGGTGAGCAGCAACAAGGGGTTTAGGGTTTAGGGTTAGGGTTTAGGCTAGTCTAGGGTTTAGGGCACACATCAGTGGGGGAAGCTAGGGAGGAAGGGAGGGGAGCAGTGGAGGCCAGGGTAGCAGGAGCAGGAGGGGTGGTATGCAGTGGTTTAGCACAGCGGGAGAAGCAGGGGGGAATTGAGGGAGTGAAATGGGGAGCAGCGGGAGGAGCCGCAGAGGCTGTAGGGCTGTGGGGTATGGGGCCAAGGTGCAAGTAATATGGCATGGCAGCCGATTTGCTATAGGAACCTTTTAACAGTCTTGAAGGGTGGACTGTTACATTGATGTTTGTAATTTATTGGTGCAGCCATGCGCTGTAGCAGAAGTGCTTTCCAGCCCTGAAATCTGCTGCATGCAGTAAAAACACCTGCAGCACTAGACTTGATCTGCAGCTCTCATGATAGGATATGATCTTGCAAGCAGGAATGCTCATTGCCGCTGCAGAGTCGTGCATCCTTGCGAGCAGTAACAATCTGCATGTTATGCCAGATGCATTGCAGCACTGTTTAACAGCTCACACTGTACAAGAAATCATTATATCTGGTTTTTGTCAATGATATGATTACTGAATGATTGTCTCTTGATTCCCTGTGCTGTGTTGTGCATCGTGCGGTATAGCTTTGCTGCTAAAGCCAGCCTATGACTGAAGTCTAATGGTCTCCTCTGCCATTGTTCTGTTATTGCAGCTTATGCCCTGGGTTTCCTGGACTGCAATGACATCAGCGCACGCTGCATGTTGACCATCTTCCAGTTCTTTGCCACCAAGACAGATGCCAGTGTGCTGCGCATGCTCAATGGCTCACCAGCAGAACGCCTGCTGAAGCCCATCACAGATTATGTTGAGGCCAAGGGCGGTCGCATTCATGTGCGACAAGGATGCAAGTAAGTGGCAGTGGTTCATTTCGACTGTCACCAGCCCTATGTGGCCGGCATATGGTACACTTGTCTCATGCGACAATTCTGGTTGGTTCTGAAGCATTCAGGAAAACGGTGGCATGTTGGGAGCCAAAATATAATGTTTGCTAGGCTGCTTCGTTCTGGCTTTTGTGCAGAGACAACACTTTTCTGGAGGGGTGGTGCATGGGAATGGCTCCTCACCCCTAGTCGGCAAGAGATCATGAGAGGTCTTTGACACATGTCCGAAAGCGTCTGTCTATTCCTGAAGCACCCACAGCTTGGGACATGGCCAGACATCCTCCAGTCCCAGCATGCTTTCTCTAGCCAAATTGAGCAGCTGCATAAACTCCCATGCTGTAGCTATGGTCTAAATGTCATCAAATAACAGCGGATGATGCCTATAATTGCAGCTGGCATACGCCACAGTCCTGTTCCCTCACTCATCTAACCCTTTTTGCCATACTTTGCCCGCCGCCTTTCGCAGGGAGGTCATGTACGAGACCGGAGCCGATGGCAAGACCCGGGTCACAGGCTTGCGTATTGGTCGCGAGGGTGCTGAGCAGTTGGTCAAGGCCGATGTGTATGTGGCAGCCCTGGATGTCCCCGGGGCCCAACAGCTCATCCCTAGTGAATGGAGGAAGATGGAGATGTTTGACAATATCTATAAGCTGGTGGGGGTGCCAGTTATCACGGTGCAGCTGAGGTGGGTGGACATCTCATAGATTTGGGGTGGTGGTCTCTGTTATATGCTCTTTGCTCGTATGTGCCGTGCCAGCCTGTCATGAACCCTGCGTTTGTCGCCTAGCCTGCACCTCTAATTTTTGCCTGTACAACCTTCAAGGTGGCTGGGGGGGAAGGGCAGGGCCGTCAGAAACTCTGGGCGGGGTGAAAAGTGAGTAAATGTAAGAGCTAAAGTTTAATACCACAGGCTATAGCCAGACTCTGGGTGGTTGTGCTGATAGAGGAATTCGTAGGGCCATTACAGTGCTCAGTCACAGGCCGCATCCCTAGATGATTTCTCTGCGGCATTCAGCGCCAACTGCTAGACATAGCGCTGATCATACGGAAATGTATGGAGATATACAAGGCCAGTGACATTGTGGTGTCTTTGGTTGGAGTGATTGTGAAGGATGAACTAGCTTGCCTGTAGATGGTGGGCATGGTAGTAATGCGTCTGCCGGAACGGAGGGGAGCTAGTCCTGCATGGGTTCTCTAGCAGATGGATGTAAGCGCTGTGCGGATGACAATAAAGCATATGCTGGAGACCTGGCTGTTTGGTACACACTGTAGTGCAAATTGCAATTGCTTGCCAGTACATGAGCACCTGTGCTGGCTAATGAGAGCGGAGCTCCTGTGCTGTGAAGCTATTGTTGTATATGGGAGGCCTTGGATACCACATGTGAACCTCTGCCGTCATTGCAACTGCTTCTAGTATCCCATGTTTCATGATATGCCATAGCAATAGTCCATAGGCCCCGCACTTCAAGCTGTTACAAGACAGCATTATTGACTGAATTGCTTTTGTTTACGCTGCTGCTGCTGCTGCTGGTGCTGCTGCTTCGCTCACAGGTACGATGGCTGGGTTACTGAGCTGAAGGACCAGAGCAAGGTCAAAGTCATGGGTCAAGCCCAGGGTATTGACAACCTGCTGTATTCAGCAGACACCTACTTCAGCTGCTTTGCTGACCTGGCACTGACGTCACCCGAGGATTATTACAAGGAGGGGGAGGGCAGCTTGCTGCAGTGTGTCATTACGCCTGCAGCACCATACATGCCCTGGACTAATCAGCAAATTGCAGAGGAGACAGACCGGCAGGTGTGTAAGGGGCGGGGTTTGGGAGGGGGTTGCACTGCCGGCTCCACGAGGAGGCATGGCTTCACTGGCGCATTGCATGCGTGTGTGGTTGAGTTACCATATTGTGTGCTCGGTGCAAGTGAAAGGGCTAAGGGAATTGCTAAGCCTGGGCTTGTGATAGTCCCCTCGCATGTTTACATGTCCTCTAATGATCACTATTGTTTCAGCCTTTGTGCGCTTTGCTGCACCTACCATGTAAGCCGTTCTTACAGGGAGAGAACCTGTTATTGTCTTTCTGTTTCATTACTAGTGTTTGCTTGTGCGGCCCTTGACTTCCGCTCACACGGTTGGAAGGGCTAGTGCGATGTGGGATGTTATATACCGGTATCCTTAGCCGCCCCTTAAAGGCAACGCAGTGGAATCACACTGCAGCAGCGGCAACCAATCTGTGCGGATGGTTTCACTATTTCTGCAACAAGCTAGCTGGTAACCAAACCATGGGTATGTTAAGTCACTGACCATCTGGTCCGAAAGCTACCTCATTATGCAATGGGTCTGCCCTCATTCAACTGGTCTTTTTCATGTCAGTTCCTGGAAGCTGAATACAATTGTTTTGTGTTATGATCGTGATCCACAGGTGCGCACCCTGTTCCCATCAGCCAAGCAGTGCAAGCTGAAGTGGCACAGCATTGTCAAGATCGGTCAAAGCTTGTATCGTGAGGCTCCAGGCATGGACCCCTATAGGCCGGACCAGGCCACAGATGTGCCCAACTTCTTCCTGGCTGGCTCTTACACCAAGCAGGACTACATTGATAGCATGGAGGGGGCCACCTTGTCTGGCAGGCAGTGTGCAGGCGCCATCTTGGAGCGGGCGAAGGATTTGGCAGCAGCAGCGGCAGTAGCAGCAGCAGCTCAAGGGGTGAAGGAGAAAGAGCTGGTGGCGTGAAGAGTGACTTGAAGGTATTGCAGCAGTTGAGTAACGGTGATGCTAGTTCAGGGGTCAGTTGTGTTGGGTTAGCCAGGCGCAGGGGTTGGACTCGGTCTTTGTGGGGCAACGGAGGTGGGGTCAAGTGTTGGGGTGTCCCTTGCATTATGAATGAGTTGGTGACTGGATTCTGGAGACCTGGGTAGGGACTATGGGCTCATGGGGGGCAGGGCATGGTTAGGAAGCTGGGGTGAGAGGAAGGGACAGGGCTCCATTTTGGGTATGCCTAGCAGCCATCTTGTGTGGGAGGTCAGTTTCCTGGCTATGGCTGGTTGTAGCATTGCAGGGTGTTGGATCAGGGGTTGGTGTGCTGGGAGCACGTGAAGAATGTAGACAAGGAGGTTAGCATTGTTGAGAAGGATTGGTGCCAGGTTGGGAAGCTATGGAGACTGTTTCGGTGTACCCATGTCTACTGCATGTGCAGTTGCGGGTTGTCACATTATTGATGCATTCCAACAGCTGCCATTGACCACAACATAAAGTTTTAGGTAAGCAGGTTGGCTACTGACCATGCTGACTACCCTTGCGCTGAGTGCCTACTTGGTGATCTAGACGGGGTAAGAGGGACGCTGATCCGGTCTGATCATGTGCACGGCATCAACAGATTACAGATTACAAAGTGGCCCCACAAAGGGGGCGCCCGTAACAACAACAACAACAACAACAAACATTTAAGGTGTGGCAACCGCAAAGGGCTGCTAGGTCGAAACGACCAAACACACCATCGGATGGATCCAAACACAATGGCTTCCAGACCACTCACCAACCAAGCAGTACTGATACCGAAACATGTATCCAGGCAAGACAGAGCCCATGATCAAGAACACCACCCACTCCTCCATCGGCTGCAATGGCATGGCAAACAATGACGATTACCACGGGCTGGAGATGTACAAGAACCATGCAAAGGACTCAACCACAGAGGGATATATGCAACCAGACCCAACCACCATGGAATGTGGCCACCATGGAATTTGTGGCCGAATCAATCCCTCAAAGTTAAGGCAACGCTCCTATCGACACAGAGCCCATGATCAAGAACACCACCCACTCCTCCATCGGTTGCAATGGCATGGCAAACAATGACGATTACCACGGGCTGGAGATGTACAAGAACCATGCAAAGGACTCAACCACAGAGGGATATATGCAACCAGACCCAACCAACATGGAATGCATGTGGCCGAATCAATCCCTGAAAGGTCAAGGCAACGCTCCTAGTGATTGCAGGCAGGTGCGGATGATGGGACACAGCAGTCCTCCAATGCCAGTCCACAAATTGCATCAAAGAGAAAGTTGCATCAACCATAATGGCTGGCCACAAGCATGGAGTGCTATAGACCAGCCCAGCAACAGCTGGCCCCCCTCCATAGGCAAGCTGCTGCTGCGCAAACGGAGCCAAACTAGGCTCCATGGATGATGCATAGGTTTTTGTCTATGATGCATATGATCACTGGCCAGGGCTCCAGGGATGATGCTGCCACTGTGCAGGATTTTGTCAAACAGTTTGGCTTTGACTCCACAGCTGACCGCATTTTACCTGTTCCCAGTGGGGTAGTGTGGGCTGCATGGGAGAAATTTGTTCAGGTAGAACCTTGGGAGAATTTGGAGTCAAACCCCAGGACAGCACCCACGGCGCGTATAAGATTAGTTACGTACAACAATTGGTTTGCTGTTCCCCATGGGACTGGTGGGACACAGGAGAAAGGCTACCCTCCGGGTATGCCCAACTACATTAAGCATTCTGGTGGGATCCCTTTTTCTCAAATTAAGCAGTTGATACGGTTTAGGACTGGTGCACATCATTTAAGAGTGGAAACTGAAAGGTGGGTGCCGGCCCCCGCTCGGTTGCCGAGATCTGAGAGGGTCTGTCAGAAGTGTACTTTGGGCTCAGTTATGGAGGATGAGTATCATGTCCTGTTTGAATGCCCCACATATCACCACATTCGGTTGAAGTATGAGGAAGCATTGTTCTCAAATTTTGGAGGAGTGTCCCGGGCTGCTCGGTCTATGCGGCCCTCTGGGAAGGTCAGTGCTTTCATGAACCAGAACCCCAGGAAGGTTGCTGCCTTTGTATCAGAATGCCTAGACTATAGGCGCTTTGAAGCATCCGACCTTCTACCTTATGCAACTAGGGAGACACTAGAGGAGCTAGGTCTGGTTGGTTCTCAAATTGATACGTTTTCGTCTGACTATGATGATTATCTTGATGAGTCTGGCATGGTGTATGATGCCCATGGAGCCTAGTTTGGCTCCGTTACGGGCGCCCCCTTTGTGGGGCCACTTTGTAATATGTAATATGTAATCCATGGGCATCATACACCATGCCAGACTCATCAATATAATCATCATAGCCAGACGAAAACGTATCAAGCTTCCAGCTCCAGAGGCCACCGCAGTTGAATCAGAATGGACGCACAGTCACCGGACCCAGGGTGTCCGGTGCAGGTCTTGATGGATCCGAACTGTTTCAGTCACTTGGGCGGCCCGGACTTCGAAAAAGCCGGCTGCTCTTATTCTGCTTATCTGGTCATAGCAATCAAGGACGTCTTAATATGCGCGCGATGCATGTGCCATAGCATCCCTCATAGGGCAGTCCGGCTCGTGCAACATGTGATCAGGAAAGTCACTTCCGCGGGGCACAAAGCACTGCAGGGGTGCGGACGCCATGTGAAACCCTTCCTCGCCACAGAAAGATTCCCGCTGTCCAGCACCGGTTCACACAGCTCCTGGAGGATGCATACCACGAGCGGCGCTGGACACCACCAACGTCCAGGCAAAGCATGCACTATCAACAGTTGGCGCTATGACAGAGCCGTCCTTGCAATCAGACCCACATGCAGCAGCAGAAGGGTGCAGAGAGCACCTCACAGACATGCCAGATCGCATATGCTTCTGCTGTAATATGTAAAGACACCACAGTCCAAATATTAGCAAATATTAGCAACTATCTCCCAAGCCTCCCCAAAAGACAAGAAACGAACTGCCCCAAAAGTTCAACATCCTGGCGTACCAAAAGCAGTCTGCACCTCCTTCATCTCGTACGCTCCCTCTCCAGTGACATGATCCTTGCTCTTAGCTGCAACACCAGCCAACCACCCAGTAGTCCCAACACTACCACCAACAATGGGCATGCATGCATAATGCATGCATCCATGACACCCGTTGCAGCTCTCCACAGAAAGAAGTACTTCCGGCCCAAAGTCACGCAAAAGGAGCAACCGAAGGCCAAATGAAGAGCACACTGCCCAGCAGACATGTGGCTTGTTTGACGATAAACACTCAAGACAGTCCTCAGCACCATCAAACACAAAGTCGCTCGTTTCAGACTGCTGATTTCAAAATGGACCTAAGCATAGGGCTTTGGCACAATTGCTTCAGTAAGACCCCTACACAACATCAAGAATAACAGACAATACACCAGTGCTATGACTGGGGCCTGACAATGGTCAAGGTGCAGATATACCAGCAGTGCTACCTGCCTGTCGCTGAACTCGCAGCTATCAGTAGGCCAACATGGGGACGAAATGATGACGCACAGTGCTAGGAACTATCAGGGGCGCCATCAACTGCACACCACATGCAAGCACACTTACAAGGCAGAAGGCAGATCCCAACAACGGCACATTTTGGGTCAAATCTCAGAGATCCAAGCCACATCATAGCGCACCAACGCTGTGTACCTGGAATGAAGCGACAATATCCATGCCCGCCATGTGACTGTCGCACTGCTGCCAGGAGCTGCAGAGTCCCGGGAAGTATCTGCAAAGTGTACAGCGTCCAAACAGGTCCTTGCCCAAGCAAGCATGGTCACCATCATTTAGAAGCAGGATGCACGATCAGGTCAAGGTAGCCACACCTGTCTGATCACAATGCTGCCCTTGCACGAACATGAATACTGTAGTAAAAAAAGTACACTTTTGAAAAAGTCGCCAGCCATATAGCTCGGACCAGACACCCATCTGTCGCCCCGACCCGCTGTCTACCCTTTCAAACCCAACCCTAGACCCAACATCAGCCTGTTTGCTGAGGAGCCCAAATCATTGTAAAAACAATGGAACCCCGCAAAACTGATACACAGCATGAAAATGACCGCAGCAAGAGAAATGAACACCTACAACAAGGCTGGGCCATGGGCATTTGCATGCAGCATCTAGAAAAACCACACGGCAGTTGGACCTACATTCAGAAACATCCTGGACAAGACGCAACACTGAGCAAACAGAATGGAAGATCCAACAAAGGAGAGCGCTGCTGCGCAACTTGTCTCACCACAAAACCAAAACACAGCCTCCAGAGGGAAGGTGAAGGCACTCCGCAAGGAGGCAAGGCAATAACACATGACATGTAATTCACTTGCCACTATGATTGACAGGACGGCCACGGGCAGGAAATAACCATACACCATGGCAACAAATGTCCCGGCTGCAATTCATTCCTAAAAAGACACCATACATAATAACAAGCACTGCCTTAGCTTCAAATCATCCCTGAAGTGTCCTCAGAAAGGATGCAGGAACCTGCCAATTAAGGTGGAGCATCCCCAAAGACGTCTCCAAGCCGTGCTTCCTTCCCTCTTGCTCCTGCCATACTCTTGCTTCAGCCCTCTACTCTGTAGTGGCTGTCTACATTATTATAAACATCATGCTCACCATGGAGCATGTGCAGTACTGCCAGAGCAAGGACACAGTGACACATCTTCAAATTCTCTGCATGCGTGATCTACAAAGCACACAGTGACAGGTGCCCCACAACACCTCCTTTGCCTCGCCTGATATTGATGGTGGCACCTTCACTTACGGCCATTTCCGTTGCTGCTGCTGCTGCCATCTTCTGCTGCTGGACTGTTGCCAGTACCATTGCTGCTGCTGCTGCTGCTGTTGTCAATGTTATACACCCTCGGTACCGGCCGCTTCTGCAGCTTGCCATTCCAGAGCAAGGGCCGTGCTATGATCTGGTGCTTGTCTGGATCATCTGGAGTGAACCGTGCCGTCGTCCTACGGACAAACCCTGTGCAGCAGTGAGAACAGCAAGGCATGGTTCAGCATCTTCGTCAAGACAAGTTGCATAGCACAGAAAGAAATCTCAGTACAATGGAAGTTGCTTGGCTACAGTTTGCCAGACGCATGTCATTCCTTCCTTCTCTGCAGGCGAAGTCTACATGTGTGCAAGGACCCCATCACATAGCACAACCTAAGCTGCAAAGCAGCCCCTGTCTGTGCATGGATAACCTGCATGCATATGAAACATGATCTGCCATGCATGTTGTCTCCTGGCCACATGAGCTTCATATCAGCATGAAGCACCACACATGGGATGAGATAAGCAGGCACAAATCACTCACCCAGGCCATGGCAGCTAACACAGGTTGCTAGGTGGCCTCTGCGTCCATTAGATGGTAGTCTGGACCAACCAGTCCCATAGCAGTGAGAACACTGAGTCTCATACACATGCAAGGGCGTCTGCAACCAACAATAGCCGTTAGGGTCGTGATCTGAGACTAGGAGGCCTTAAAGCGAGGTAGTTGTGCACTTCAGGAGTTACCTTGCAGGTCTCCTCCTCGGCATTGCACATCTCTTCCTCCAAGGGCACCGTCTGTGTAAAGATTTCCAAGCTGTCATGGGAACGTGACAGACTACAAGACTAAGAGCTGCTCTATGCCTTCAGCGGCCAAGCTTACCGCTCCGTCTGGCGGCAGTTTCTTGTAGGGATGAAAAAAGGAGAGTTCAAGGCCTTCCCCACTGCAAAGAGCATAAGCGTGCATCACTTTCCGGAAGATGTGGCCAAAGGCTGCTCTCTTTAATGGCAGGCTGCCGGTCAAGGAGGTCCTACTGCTGCGCGGCTTACGAGGGGAAGCGAGAGCTGCCTGGATCATTATGACTGCTTTTATAATTCACGGGTTGGCACAACGTTCTACGGACTGATACATAACGTGGTCGCTGAGGGGCTACCGGTGTGGCTTCGCGAAGCCCGCTGCATAGTCGCTGACAAGACATGACCACGTAACGGTGGAAGCACTCGTTCTCGAGCACAGGCACCGATCCTGACTACAGTATATAGCGTGGATGTACTCTGGACGTGTTCACGATGCACCAAGAGGTTTCTTCCGTGGCCTTGGACAGCAAGACGCAGCGAAAGCAGAGCGATGGAGAATAGCAGATAGGCGCCAAGTTTCAGCACTGAGCATCCTGAACATGTCTTTGTGCTTGTGAACAGTTCTAACTGGCCTACCCAATCATGACCGCCCTCTCTCGAAACTAGACTCCACAATTTGTGCGCACGTGCTTTACTGAAGTGACGAACTAGTGAGTAGTAGTGACCTGCGTTCCTGCCGTGGGCTCTGCTAAGCCATGCTAGCGGCTCACCTGGCTCGATGGCAACGGGTACTGGCAGAGTGGCAGTGGTTTCAGTCGCCTGCCCTCGGCCTCATTCATATAGCCCCGCTTGCAAAAGCTATCAGGTCCCAATTTGAAGATGGCCAAGTCAGTCAACTATCGGGACACTTTGTCCAAGTTGCCGGGAGAGTTGTGAACTGCACATAGGACCACAAACGTCGTTTTCCATGCGTAGAACATTATAATCTAGTAAAAGCGGTTTGCAGAATTCCCCCAACCCAGTCTAGTGCAACTAAAATTCGTAGTATTCCACCAGATGAACAGCTCAACAGCTAGCACATATCAGATGACCAGGTTACCACATGGCCCCATCAAAGCGGGGAGCCGGTCAGGACAGCACCACATCCACAGCTAGTTTCAGACACCAGGACCAGCCCAGCACCACTGATCTGCCAGCAAACACGCATGCATCCCTTGGCATAATCATGTACGCCTCATGCCTGCCAGTCTCCCATGCTATACTGATCGTCCCCCTCACTACATTCTCAACGCAATTTGGCCAAACACACAGTAGCTTGATACGGACATTCAGACACGCTGTGCTGCTTTCCTCCTCCTGCGGTCCACCACTTCAGCAAATGCTTCTGAGTTCTCCCTGGCAGCTCTATGCAGCAGCATATGCCTCCTCACAATGTTCTCATGCTCCTTCTCATAACCCCCTCCTATAGCACAAGCTACAGGAACTCCTGCTGCTGCACACATAGCAAACACCATGTGGTCCCGTTTGTGTATGCCTTCACCAGTCAAAGCCAGCAGACCCAGTGCATCGTCCTTATGTACATCTACTCCTGCATTGTACAGCACCAGTTCTGGTTTTACCTCCTCCAGCAGCTCTGGTAACGCATTAGATAACACCTACAGCACAGCACATGGGGCATGGACAGGTAAGTGTTGGAATTGGTTTTTGCGACAGCTACATGAGCTTGTTTCTGTAAATACAGGAGTACCCCAGGATGCAACGTCTTTATGCTGGAGAGACCCTAGGGCTTTAGTTGGTCATTCTAGGGTTTACCAAGTCTAAAAAAAAGTCAATCTATCAAATTAAAAGCAAAAACAGCTATGCCAAAAGGTCACTCAAGACCAAGCAGCACACAACCCGGGCATAATGATTGCAGTCACACAACCCCATGCCGGCCAACCATGTAGCATTCCATGAAGAGCTTGCTGGGAACATGGCTGCCGCACAAAGCCCACATTTGAGGAAAGCAATAACAATCGTGCTGCAGATGTGACTGTTCTGCTATTCCTCTGAGCAAATGCACAGGCCTCCTCTCTTCACTATAGCAAAATCCACTACGTGATCAGGCAGTTGCAGCACTCAAAGAGTGCCTGCCTACCCACCAGCTTTGCACAATGGCTTCATGTACCTCAGGATTGTCTAAACTTTGAAACTGTTCTATTGAATCCCATGCTGGCCAAATATTGGAGAAGATTGAGGAGTTGGCTATACTCTCTAACTCTGTAATCCAGAGAAGATCAAGCATATGCTAAGCATCACAAGTCAAAGCCACATGCCCACATACGGTATATCGAGTGGTGAAGTATGCAAGAGTGCGACTTCTGTGTCAGACAGGGTAAAGTGTGATTTAGAAACCCACAAAGCCAAATGCACCAACCACTTATACTCCCAGGGCCTATGCACCCATCAGCAATAAATACTCTTGCACGTACAGTCTTCTTCGCCCTCAGCGACCATGACAATAACCCCAGCAGTGCTCCATATGGCACATTGACCCACCCTCATTATTACATGATATGCCAGAGCAAAAAGTGCAAGAGGCCCCGCACCTCAAGCCGTCCCAAAAACAGCAGGGTACAACATAACACGGGTTGTCTTCATCATGCAACCAGAAGCGTCGACAACATATGCATAAACACGAGGTCCAGCAGCTAGGTAAAAAGCAGCGGACCCACCCTCGTCCAGCTCACCCTGAGATATTCAACGTTCTCTGTGCCAGCCGGCAGTCCAATATCCAGATCACTCTCCTGATACACAGATGGAAAGCTCTGGTCCTTGCAGTGCATGCTGAATGTGAAAACAGAAGGATCATCTGCAAAGATGGTAGCTGAGCCGTCTCCCTGATGCACATCTAGGTCTACCATTAGCACTTGGCTTAGGCCTGTGTCTCTCTGCGCAGCTTTAGCAGCGACGCCAAGATCGTTGAAGATGCACCACCCTGCATGTAAAAAGGAATAGCATCAGTGCAGCGGCAGCATGTTGTCTTAGGTAGGTACTGCAGCTGCTTTTTGTGTTGGTGCAGGTACTGTGTGCATACAAAATGACATACTGGCCTTGCTTTGTATATGGATGAACCATGCAGTGTTTGACGTATACCTCACTGGGTTGGTAGCAGTCTGCAGCAGAACTGTTGATTTTCATAAATGCTGCACGTCACTGCTGAATAAATTAAAATAAAGAATACCTGGTTGCGATGCTCCTACTGCTGGCTATGCACTGCACCTCTACTCTCTCGCTTCACATGTGGTTCCAATCAGTGCCCATATGCTACCTTGGCTAGCTCCTTTGCTTGCAGTGCACCATCAACAGGTGGCCAGGCAGGGTCCAGAAACAACTGTGCGGCAGGACTCCTAAGAAGATTATGCAGTCGACTCATGCCTTGCCGTGATCTGCAAGATATCATCAGCTCGGATTACCCCGGGCGCATGATCTGCATCTGGTCTAGCTAGCCTGCTGCTTTACCTCCTAATCACCGCTGTCCCGTGAGCTGCCACCAAGCACTGATTTTGTATGCAGCCCCCACAGCAGGGCGTACCTGAGCCATGCGACCTATGAGCATGATGTGTGCCCCCATTGGTCATACACGCCACTCCATATTGCAAAGCCAAACGTGCTGCCAGGATTGCACTCCCTGTGCCAATAAGCGTCCTCTGCACAAGCTTCTCTGACCATGGCAGACCTATCCGACGCATCTGCTGCTGGCTGATGCTTCCACTAAGAAAGGAATCTACGTATTCGGAGTTGTGGGTGAGACAGAGAGTTTCGCGATCTGGGTAGCTGGGGGTAAAAGTCATGTTGGCAAGACCTTCTGACTGCAGTGCCATATACAGTAGGTGGTCTTTGGGCATGGGGAAGCGGTGGCCATCTGGAAGCGGTGATATCTGGAAGTCAGTGTGGTATACGACTGGATGCGACCGTTGAAGTGCTGGTCTGTAGCCTGGCTGGGAGGTATTCCTCGTGCCAGTGGCCCTAGGCGCCACTGCAGCTGGCTCGCGGACATGCGCGAGTTTGCGAAATTTGCTTTGTAATGCCCTTCCATGTTGTCTTAGATATCCTGCATACATTCCATAGGCTTAGCTGCATCACCTCGGCGATAAACCAGCGGCCTGGACGCCCGGACACGGCATGTTGGCTAAGGTCAGTGACAACGTTTCTCAATATGGGCCTGGAGCATTCCTGGGGATACAGATAATGGCGAAGGCGCCCAGGCCTCTTCTCTGCCTGGGCCAGCAAAATCCTTGAGTTCGTGAAGGCACTCGGGGTCACTTGCGCGATACGTCACCGTCTGCAGTCCGTCACACTCGGCAAAAAAATGCCCGGGGCCATCATATCAGTGAAGAAAAAACATCACAACACTCAAACTGACACGTATCACATATACCTCCCAAGTGAAAGTGAGAGCAGCGCTGAGGTTGCTGGATTGATCATTGCCGGTTAGTGCCTTCTTAACGAGACCACCAAGGAACACAATGCGTGCATTGGGCGCCGTTCAAAACGCAAACTTGCATCCGGCTATAGCAGGCCGCAGACGGTCACTTAGTGGAGCAGCAGTTAACGCCCCAGCCAGCCGACGCCATGCAGTGCGGTTGTTTGCCTCGACAAAGGTCAATCCAGCAACTCTAAGAGATGTAGCGGAATTTGCAGCATGTGCAGGGGCACAGGTACGCAGCATAACTTGGCACATCGTCAGGGTCCTCTTGTGCCCAGCCTACCTTTTGGTAGCTAGCAGTTATGTAGCAGAGTCCTTGCATAGGAATGCCATGCTGATCTGTAGCCATACTGACATGCAGGTCGTTCTGGCAGCAGTGGACAAGCCACGCAACATTCAGAGCAAAGGCAGCATTGGTGACATAGTAACAGACACTGACAAGGCCAGTGAAGCAGCATGCATAGCAGCCATCCAAGCTTCTTTCCCAGATCACGCCATCATGGGGGAAGAAGGAGGCATCACCGGAGACACCAACTCTGACTATCTCTGGTATGTCACGGAAGGCTTGCTAGCCATCTAGTCGATTTTTAGTGTCAGCCAGCAGCAGCAGGAGCAGCACAGGCGAGCTTACCTCCTATGGAAGCGCCATATTGAGATTGCGTCCATCCCCCAGCCCTAAAAAAACATGCTGTAGTATGCAAAGCACAGATATGACCATCTGATGGCTAAACAGCAGGTCAGACTGTGCCCGTCACACTTCCATTTTCAGGATATATCCAGTATGGTCACAGCAGCAGTCATCCAGCACTCCTGGGCACCCCCTCTTGGTCATTTCCACCACATATTGTCATGAGCTAGGATTTGACGGAATATGCAAAGCAGCCACACCGCGGAAAGCTCTTGCCACGGCTCCGTGTGTGTACCTGCATCCACCCTTAGTGCAGGCGAATTTCATCCTCTAGTAGGGAGTGGCTGCCTTATAGCAAGCTCACTGTCCCTAAGCCTAAACGCTAAACCATGGCCAATGCGTCCTGCACACTGCTACAGGTGCATAGACCCTTTGGATGGTACTTGTAACTTTGCTCATAGCTATCCAGGCTTCTGTGTCAGCATTGGGGTCCTGAGGCATGCACTACCAGTTGCTGGCTGTGTTATAGAATTCACAGGTAGGAAGTTGAAGTGGTGGGCTGTAAGGACCGCCCAAGAGGTGTGGGATACTATAGCTGCATGCCCTGTATTTATACCCTTCGTGTTCCCACACCACACACCAGTGTCAAGCTCAAAGGATGGTCAGCAATGGCAGACAGTTTGGACTTCTGGATTGAGTATGTCACCAGAGTCACCAGCTAGAACATCAGGGGCACCAGCTTCCTAAGGGTGTACCTCCATTGGTGCAGGAGACCTGAAGTACTGTTTTTCATTGATGTAAGATAGTAATAACTAGGATGGCATCCAAAAGAGCTCAGGGTTACCCAGGCTTGGCAGCACGAGCAACTTGTCACAGTGAGCGACAGACTGCCCAGATATATTTGTGTTCTTCTGCTGTGTGTTTGCGGGTTCTCCCAGTCTGTCTCCCAGATCTACTTGTGTTCTTCTGTTGTGTGTTTGTGGGTTCTCCTGTTGTGCATTTAGGGTTGAACCGCTAGAGCAATGCAGCTTTCTGAAAGCTTTGTGTATTCTTCTGTTGCTGCTTGACATTTCCTCAGGTGGTCCTGGCAAGTGGGACACGCGGCTGTATGCAGCAGCAAGGAACGCTGGGGCCACATGTAATGGCAAGCCCATCTCTGTTAGCAATGTGAAGAAGGTGGAAGATGCTATGACTGTAAGTTTAGGGCCCAATGTCTGAGATTGCACAAATTTACCGAGTAACCCACCCAGCATATCTTAAATCCTTTGCTTTTCGAGTCTATGATACATTTGTATTGTCCAGACAGCATCTGCAGGCACAGATGCGCTGTTAATGCTTGTCTCCTAGAGGCGATGCCTGGTTAAATGTCAGAAAGCTTACCTATATATATGAAATGCTGTACGGTATGCATGTGGCCTTGTGAAGTTGATTTGTTGAGGGTTGGGCTGCCATTGGGTGCCTAAAGCTCTCCGTATGAACTGATGGTCCTGAAATGGAGCTACACAACAATATGTTACCTCCCATGGCGTCATAAGCTGGATTCTGATGTTCTCTCCAACACTGAGGCTCATGCCAAAGTTGTCAGGGATCCTTCTTGTACATGCGTGTCCCGCCTACGGTCTGCCTGTGTCCGTCTTTTCTTGTCTTGGCTCTCAGTCTCTTTCTCTCACTCGAAACCACACTAAGAGACCGTTGGAGTCATGTCTCATGTGCTGTGCAGCATTTTCTCTCAAACGTCTGCATTGGATGTTGCATTTCATAGTGTGTAAAGTTCGCTGGAAGGGAGACACAAACCGTTTGTTGGGGGATCGCCCCCACCCCCCTCACCCCCACGGTACCCCCTCCCCATCCCCCCTGCCCCCCCCCCTTCCCTCCCGGGGCACGATGAGACCAGTCGACGTGTGCCTTGTTACAGGATGGCATGTGTAGACATATCCTGATAGCTGTCCTTTGACAATTCAAACCTCCTTGTCGTGTTTCAGGCTACTGAGTTGTGCTGGCATGATGAGCTGTGGCCAGCCATGACTGCACTACATAAGGACTTCACCCAAACAGCTATGGGGGTGCGTTGCTCTGGGGCTGCTGCTGTCAACTTGTGCCATACAGCTGCAGGTAAGCACTAGTGACACTCCAATTGTAAAGGGACGCATGCAGCATACCTGGGTTGTGTGCACTGATTTGCATTTTTTTGCCACCAATGTGATTATTGGTGTATGCTTTTCTCACATGAAACCTAAGAGCCTTCTGTAGACTTGGCTCGTTGGAGGGCAGGAAAATGTCTGTGGTAGTTGGCAGTGCAAAGTCACAGCTGCTTCCTAGTGCTTGTTCCCTGTTGCCGTTCCTGTTGGTGCTCCTGCTCAATACTACTGGTTTACATAACATATGCAACAATGCTGCTCCCTAATGCTTGGTAAATATGTGCTTACTTGGTCAGTCAACAAATGCATCATGGTGGTGAAGCTGCAAATATGGTAAAGCATTCACTGCTGTTTATTTGCATTTTGCATGGCTTCCAAGCAGAACTACTGACAAGCAGGCTATGGTTACAGTGTATTGTGATGCCACATACCCATGCAGGTCAACTGGATACCTACTGGCAATTCATGCTGAAACCCTGGGACGTAGCAGCAGGTGTCTGCATCCTAGAAGAGGCAGGTGGACGGGTCAGCACATGCGATGGCCTCGCCTACTCGGTCTTTGATCAATCACTGCTGGCCACAAACGATGCCCTTTATGAGAAGATGCTGGGGAAGATGGAGCCTGCTATGGAGAGCTTACGGAACAAGGGGGTTAAGTTGGGCCCGGCAAACATGCCGAAGGGGTATCGGGTGCGCTCGGGAGCCCAGCTGGAGTGAGTTTGCTTGTATAAGAGCAAGGCATCAAACTGCTTGGCTTGCTGTTGACTGGGTCAACTGGTCAGCGCATGGCAAGTCGAAATGGGCTGGCCTGTCATACATTGGCTAGCAAGGGATCTAGGGTGGGCTGGTGGCAGCCATTGTGTGAGTTTTGGACAGGAACTTGAGTATGCCGTTGGAGCCTAAGCTGGCTCCTTGTGGGTGGCGCTGCCCCCACCGGCGTCCCGCTTTGAAGGGGCCATTTGGTAATTGGTATAAATTATAGCAGTGTGTTCTGGGCTGTGTTCAAGTTCGTCATCGTTCTTCCCCACGCTATGCAGCTTGTCTTTGTTCCCCCCTTCATGGGGATGGCTGGAAGGGACGTTGCATGTCATAATGGTGGTTTTGGGTCAGTTCAGGCAGTTCATGGGGTACAATTGGCTTCATCACAGACCACTCACTTCCTAGTTGTAGCAGGAGCTTGATTCTTGTATTGTAGCTTGTGCAATTCTGGCATTGCAGGTGAGGGAACCGGGAAGACGTGTGCTGTAGGTCGTTGCATCAGCCAATAAGTGAGGTAATAAGTGAGCAAAAGCATAAGTGCACTGTGTCTTTAATATATAACCACATACATGGGCTGATAGGTCAGTTGAATCGCTTATGTGCTGTATGTAACAAGGACTATCCAGCACAGCAGTGGGATGTTGAACGGTTGGCCTTATTCTTCTTCTTGTATAGTGTACGTATTTGGCTTTCACTCACATTGTATGGTAGCAAACCATGAGTTAGGCCGCATCGCTGTTGATTTGGCGCCTAAAGCTTGGGCAAATTTGGCCCCAAGGGTGAAAGATCAGCCGTCCATGTGCATGCATGTCCCACCCCTGACCACTGGCCGAAGGACGACCAGCTGTACTGTAGACTGGTTGGCAGATGGTTGCTCTAGAAGAATATGCCGATAGATTACGGCACAGCTTCGCAGTCAGTGCAGCTCCCACCCCACACCTCAAATAGACCAGACCTTAGCAGGCCTACCCAAACATACTTGCCCCAATGTCTTCACAAGAAACAAACAACACCCAGCTTGCCTAACGCTTCTCAAAGCTCCATATGATGCATATGGTGTGAAAATGGCCCGAAGCATCAATGTCATACAGAAAGTCATGGTCATTGCAGAGTCACCAAGTCACTGTCCATGCAATGCACCTACCCTGCAGTAGTCACCCACAGGTCAAAACAAACAAAAAACAAACCAATTTTAACGTCCGGGTCCAAGACCGGAAGTCGAAACGACTCATCGGACGTCCTTGCGGCGACGGTGTTGCCCAGTTGATCAGACTGTTAGCCCATCGAACAGACGAATCAGGTCAATGTCACATACCTCTACCCACATAAACATAGCTTCATACTGCTGCATATCTCAGTGGAGCAATGCTCGGGGCACTTGTCCTCTTAGAATGCACTAATTCCCCAGCCCCTACTGCTGCATCTAAAGACCCTGCCCACTTTGAGTTCCCTGGCAACTGCAGAAGACCTTCCACTCTGCACACCAGAAGGTCACTGCGAATGCGCTTGAAGCATCCATTACTGACCCTGAAGCCACTCATAACAGCATAGTGAGCACCTCCAGCTATTCTGCAGCACTGCGATGCCTGGGTCTAATATGATGCCACACCCGCTACAGGACCGCGGATCCGTCTTGCGAGCTGCAAATCCTTGGGCACTGCAAGCAAACAGCAGGATGCAGCAATATACACTCAATCATACTTGAATGGTCTGCTGCATGCTGCATACAAATTAAAGGCACTGTCAAACTTGGCATGGTCCTGCATGACTGATGCTGGGTATGCCACGCTGACACATTACATGGGAATCAGGAGTCAGAGAAGTCAACTAAACTCACATTGCTGCCTCATGAGAAATCTACTAATGGCTCTAGTAAGGGCCAAGCTGCACCAAAGCAGATGAAAGGGGCATACAATGCACAAACACTCTGACTCCTTCTCTCAAACTTCGGCAAAGTTAAGAGAGGGACCAACAGGGTAAGTTCAGCTATTCAGTGAGAACAGCAAGGCTTAGAGGGCAGGCCCATACCGTGCACTACATCAGAACTAACAGGACTCTTACGCAGCAAAGCCAGCCTGTTAATCAACAGCACTGACATGCCTATGTGCTCGCATATCTAAACTGCAGAAAGCACTTACTGATGGTCACACGCTTCGCATGGATAGCGCACAAGTTGCAATCCTCAAACAAGTGCACCATGAAGTCCTCAGTTGCCTGCAGTCATGGCCATATCAGCAAATGAGTTTCATCAGCAGCTGCACTTATGCTGCTGCTGAAGCACAAAGACCACTAAATGGGACTGAGCATGTACTGAAAGGCAGGATGCCATAAATGCAGTACGAGATTATGTAAGGGTCAAGCGCCCCCAGAGCTTGGCGACGTTTTGAGCACAGCACAAACTGCAAGGAGGACTAAGCCCAGTTGGTGGCCCCGTGTAATGACACCATGGCCTATTTTATGCGCCTGTGTGTGCATCTCAGTATATGCAAAGGATCAAAGGCCAAACTCGAGCCTTGCATTTGTGAGCTTGTACAGCAGAAGCAAGGGGAAGCAAAGCAGGTAACTATTGCTGAATCCATGTGCCTGTCCCATGTCTTTGGCCTACCTCTTGCAAGGCAAGTAGCGCCTCAGCTGTCCATCTGAAAGGCTCTGGGGCAACATTGTTGCCAATCTCACGCACCTGGACGAGGCATTGAATGGTTTTAAGGGTATGCAGACCTGCTGGATGGTATGGTTTGAAGCAATGATGGCTTGAGCAAGCTAGTTCAGTAGGGCATCAGGCCAAGTGGATGTGGCTGAACGGATCCGCAACTACCTACCAGGCGAGCAAAGGGCAACTTCCTGACTAGCAAGTCAGTGGACTTTTGGTATTTGCGAATCTCCATGAGAGCCCTGGTGCCAGGCCGATACCTATGGCGTCCTGCAATCAACCGTCCTATTAATGCTGCCATGAGTAGCCATATTGCTGTGTCTTGGACCTTTACGCACTCTGTTCGGTTGGAGGTGCTGTTTTAGGTGTGGCTTTACCAGATGTCTTCCTAGCAGCTAGCTTCTGACGCCCAGGAGTAGAAGGGCTGGCTCCAGCCTTTGCTCCTTTGGTGCCCTGCGTTTGTGGCCGATGTCAGCATGCGCGGAGGGCTGCTGCTTCGTTGTCATGACCGTCCGCTTGCCTTCGGTTGCTGCTTCACCCTAGCCATGCTGTCAGCTCCAAATCCCTAGATATTAAGCAACTAGCAGCTAGTAGCCCAGGCTGACTACCTGGGTGAATCTTGCTTTTCCTAACCGTTGAAACATGGCAAAGAATCCTTAGAGCAAAAGTGGCCCGAACAACATGGGCGATGCTCCACGGCGCGTCGTGTCAGCAGCTGAAGCGCAGTTTGGTAAAGAGTAGCCAATTCATGAAGTCATACTTCGAGTAAAACCAGGATGCATTGATCCTCTGTAGCAAATAAAACTTTCTTTCCGTCGCACTGTGTTATGACCGTTGTGGTGCCTGTATCCAAACGCGTTTGAATCAGCAAGAGTCACGCTTAAGGACGTGCCAGACATACCGATAAAAAACGATCGCCGAACCAATGCTATTCCATATACCACTTCAACTCCGAACAAGAGCTACTGGTGAATGCTTGACATGCATGTCACGTCGAAACTGGCCTACTCTGTGACATACGTGTGCATAGCCACTCACTTATAAGCACGGTTGCATGCAGGCAAATCAGAAAAGTTAATGGCGATACTCTCTCCATGTATACAACCTTGAAGGCATTCAGCACCTCATGGATCTATTCTAGGGGTGGCCTTCCCTGCGTTGGGCAGCATAGCCGTCCAGCCTTTAGGACTTGTCATGCTCCCAGCGGCCAGGGGTGTCTGCTGGCAAACTCGCGACGCCTTAACTTTCAGCCAAGGCAGGCCAAGCTACACCTTGCAGCAGTGGGGCCAAGCATCATGTCAGAGATCGTATCATCCTCAACTCCCTCTTCCTTCACCAATCTGTTCATCACCTGCCTGGTCATGTTTGCGGGGGCTTATGGCTGTGGAGTCATTCCCTCACTTGTAACCTTACAGCCTTCCAGGCTACAAGCAGTGAGTTCCTGCTGGCAGCACTCAACGCCATATGTTTAGTCCAAATTCATTCATTTGCAGCAGGGTATGCAGTACATAAGACTCCGCAATATCTGTGATTAGCCATTCCTAGCCAGAAGTGTTTTAGCTGCGGGGTGTAGGCATTCTGCTGCTACAGACCTTCAAAGGACATGCACACTGTGCCACCCCCTGCTACCATATCTCCTCATCTGATCTTTTATAGAACAGCAGGAGCTGTGCAAGCAGCTGCCTGGTGCTGGCTTCAGTTTGTCGTACCATCCCTAGGACACTGTATGCAACACTGCCACCTTTGCTATGGAGCAAAGCGGATGCCTATACAGAACCCTATCCTTGTATAGTCCTGGCATTGCTCTGGCTGCTGGAAAGCAGGTATGTAATCAACCTTTAGGTCGTTCAGCGCTGCAGCCATAACGCGCCACAGCCACGCTCAAGCATTGTGCTGATACCTGCTTGATGGCAATATCCACACTTGCTGCTATTCTAAGTTTACTGAATTACCACCTCCTTGACCAGAGTCAGCTACAATATACTTCCTGGCTCACCGAGGTGTTGGAATCCTTTCCCATCGTAGGTGACAGCTGCCGGTGCTGGCCTTCTCTTGGGAAGTGCTCTATGTGTCATCATACCTGAAGGCTTTGAAGCCATGCACGAGGCGTCTGAAGGTACCAGGCATGTTGGGGACCGTGGGGGCTGGGCCAACTGAAGCAGTCACATGCATTGCCCTCTTGTATGATGCTAAGGGGTAAGCCAGAGTTTCACATTTCATCCAAAAACACCAGTCACGTGTGTTATGCTGATGTTGCTATGAAACTGGCCTATCAAGGTGTATCAATCTCTTCCCCAGGGTATCTGCTGTTAACCTCACTCCGGAAGGCTTACATGCCATGCACATATCTTTGCATCCAAACGCAAACATCTTGGCATCAGGAGCCTTGAGATTTAATGCAGGCTAGCTTTCTATGAAGGAACATAAGGATAAGGACCGGGTACTAATGTCTTGGATTTTTTAATTTGTGCAGAGGGTGCTCCCCTACCTCATTGGGCTGGTGGGACTGCCCTACTCTTTGGCTTCTGGATCATGCTCCTACTGGAAAAGCTCTCCCACCAATACTCCAGCCACTCTCACCAGCAGCAGCACCATCACCACCAGAACAGTGGGAAAGACAGCAACAGCAATAGCTACGATGGAGGAGATGATCACCATGTTGTTAACTTAGGCAGTAGCAGTGGCAGTGGTGCAGTAGGCACTCAGACCCCTAGGAGAGCACCCTCCTCGTCTGGACTTGCGCCCAACCTGGAGCTCTCAGGTAAGCAATAATAACCGTGATGTAGCACCTTATTGAAATTCAGGTACCGATGCACGGGGTTGTGAGGTTCCCACAGTATGGATGCTGGGCATTAGTGTCTGTCTACTCCCTTAACTCTACATCGCTCATGGCGGGGTGAGCGTAGATGTAAAGGATGTGACAAAATACACATGGTGCCAAGCCTTGCAGGTTTGGGGTTGTGGTGGTGTTAGCGCAGCTGTGCGTCTTTTGAAGCATGATTAGGAGGGTGATAGCAGCATGTCAGGGAGTGAGCTTGACCGGTAGGAGGTTGGACGTGGCTATAGGCTGGCTTGGGGGCAAGTACTTGAGCATGCATTTGGGCAGGAGTTGCCTCTGCAACCAGACCTGCTATTTGCAGTTCAGAAGTTTTGGTCTTGAAGTCTACAGAAGCTTAGGTGGGAACTCGAGGATCATGGGGAGGTAGATCTTCTTGAAAGCGACATGAGGCCCGTCTGCAGCAATGCTAGCATAGAAAAGAGTGTAGCACATGAGACGCAAAAGCAGCTTGTGCTGGTTGTACTTGCTGAATTGCATGCCCTTGGGCCAGGCATACGTTGCTGTACTCTGCATGTCAGAAACAGCAGCATGCAAAGACGGCAGTAGGGCGGTGAAACCTGCCATGGCGCTAACCATCAGTCTGGTACAGGAAGTAGTCTTGCCTGTGCACAGCTTACATGACTGTGGCTATTCGCGTTCGGGCCATCTGTGGATTATCCTAAGCCTCAGATTTCATGAAAAGCACTATTGCATTCCTGTTTTGCATCGCATCTGGCTCGTTGCAGAGAGTGCCAGCCCCCACCGCCAGCGCTCTCAACCAGGCCTAGGTGAAGAGCAGCAGCGCCTGCTATCAAAAAGCAGCCTGGGGCGGATGAAGTCACATGAGGTGCTGGGGAAGTGGAGCCAGGCTGAAGCTACAGCGCAGCAGCAGAGAGGGCAGCAAATCCTTCTGGGGCTCATCATACATGCGGGTGAGGACTCCATGTTACTGAAGATGTCAGCTACGTCTTTAAGTGCAAATGCTCAGATGGTGCCTTTGGCCAGCACTCCGTAGGCCTAGTGGTGAAGCTTAGGGGTGAATAGTGCATTCTGCAGGGTTTGGAATGAATAGAGGCTGCAAGGAGTGGCTGATGTTTATGCAGCACGTCAATCTAGCTAGTGCGACTGGTCTCTTGTGAGCTTTGGAATTCGCATTGCATCAATAGCCTGAGCTCTTGATATGATCTGTGTCCAAACATCCCGGTGTGCAAGTTTTGCGTCCAGTTGACTGTGCAATTGAACTGATAGCAAACCACAGCATTCTGCAGTCTGTGGGATGATGCTGTAATTGCTGACCCTGATGACTGTGCCTTTCAAGTCTCTGAGATGAGTCTTTTTGTCTGGGGTAGCCTTTTGTCTCATCCTGCTTCCCCCTGCCTCTCTCCCTGTTCCTTGCAACGGCTCCTGCTGTGCAGCTGCTGATGGTCTGGCTGTGGGTGCTGCTGCCTTATCCCCTCAGCCAGCAGTGAGTGCGGCAGTGGGGTTGGCCATGGTGGTGCACAAGGGGCCTGTGGCACTAGGCCTAACATCAACTTTATCAGCTGCTGCTTGGAGCAGAGCAGCAGTACAGAAAGGTGGGGTGGGGAAGAGACTGCAACCAGGGGTGCAAATATGCCACTTAGTGCAGCCACGGCTGCCTTTGGGCCAGGATCCACCTGCAGCTGCTTGTTTAATTGCCATGGGTATATCTAGTATACAGGCATGCTCGAAGTGTTGGTGTGTCATGGATGGTGTAAGCTTCTTAATGGCACCAGTCTCAGCCCAGCAGCAATGTCCACCTGTTCATATGTGCTGTTAGTTACCACTGTTACCACCGTGTTTGGCATGTGAGGTGGATGCATTTGAGTCCCAAGAAGCGTGCACTTGCCTTTTAAGTTACTGACTCTACGCCCGTACGGCCTTTCCTTTTTGCTGCAGGTCTGTTGCTGTTCTCAGCCACCTCCCCTGCAGCAGCCTTGGTCACTTACTTCCTAACCCTCTCACTGCCTTCAAGCTGGCACTCCCCAGGAGCCCTTGCCCTGGCTGTACTGCTATCTGGAGGCTCGGTATTATACGCAGCTGCTTGTCATGTATTGCCGGGAGTTTTGGAGGCTGGTAGCAGTAGCAGTAGAGGCGAAGGAGGAGGAGGGGAGGGCAAACAGCAGCTTCTCTGGCTGTCTTTAGGGATGTTGGTACCGTTGCTGCTGTCAACGCTAGTTCAGCATGAGCATGGGCATCATGGTCATTTGGACCTGTAGTGCCTTGATGCTGGGACGGTGTCCGTCTGTATATGGAAACCCTGCAGGGTTGCCTGGGTTATTTCATGGTCTTTCCTTATTGCAGGGGTAACATACATCTTGGCACACTTCATTCGGGTCGGTGCTTACGCAAGTAACAGGAAGAGTTGCAAGTAAAAACCAAACCCTAGAGAACATGTGAGCGCTGTAAAGGCAGGAGCAGGAGCATGGGGAGTTAGACGTGGGTGAGCTCTGCCAGCTCTAGTGAATCCAGATCCGTGCTCGGATGGACGGGTATGGTATGGGTTATCTGTTTCAGTGAGGAGCTGCTTTGAAGCTCTTTGAATAGGGTATCTGCTGTGCAGATGCCTCAGCATGTTGATTAGTATAATACTCGCTATAAGACTGATCAACACTGACATTGGATGCTTCAGTTGTGGTTGTGTGCCTTTTTCGTACTTTCGGTCTTTGATAGACTACCGGCCGGTTGAGTTAGTTGGGGACTAGGTTTCCTGGGAATGCGCGCTCTGTCGGTGCCTTATAGCGCCAGTTGCCCTCCCTTCTCTGGCTCGGCAAAATTAATAATGGGCGGGCGGATTCAGCAGGCATGCCGTGTGTAATCACTATACACAGAGAGAGATTACGCAGAGAAAGGGGGGAAACAAACAATGAACAAGGTGTGGCAACCGCAAAAGGGCTCACTAGGTCGGACCGACCAAAAACACCTGCCAATGAATGGATTCAACGACAATGTCAGATGCCATAGCACCAACATCATTGGATACCCAAGCATGTATCCCGGCTAGGAGACTGCAACCAGTTGCTCAGCAGACAAACCGCCACCAGGTCTAACTCCGAATCAAACATATCAAAACATTGAACTTCCACGAGCAAGACGTCGGGGCACTCGAGCACATCAGTAAGGAAAACCCACGTGTGGTACTGGCTGGTACACATATACAACTAAATGCAGCACGATACATCCATAAACTATTCATATATTTATACAAGCAGGACAGGTAGATACCAGCAATCCTTTCCAGTCACCCGCACCAGGTCTAAGTCGAGATGCATCACAAGGCCAAGCTGGGATACCGGAAGGCATGGATGCTACAGCTAACAACATACGCCTAAGACCTTACTAAGACCATGCAGACAGGAACAGTGGAATCCAAACATATCCACCAAATGCACCCCAACACACACACACAGCAACAACTGCTGTACATCCCTTAACCGACCAGATTTCTGGGAGTTGTCCTTAAACGGTTCTTAGGGAGTAAGGAGCCTAAGAGCACACACCACGTAATGAACGCAATATTGGCAGTTGCTCAGCTGACGCCACACTTAGACCACCTGTGCATACATACATGCAGATAGTGTTGGTGGGGCCCACACAAGGCAATGAAAATGAAGGAGGAACAACCGAGCTAGAGATATACCCAGAGCTAAACATAACTATGGGGCAGACTGGTGCTCTGGTGCACGCTGCAATGTGTATGCAGCACCTGCCTATTCAAGCAGTAGAGGTGGGGACCACATGGCCACTATGTCCGCCTAGGAACTGATGGCAGCAATCAGTGCCATACCGGAGCAAAGCAGGTCGCTGCTGATTCCACATTCCAATACTCGTCCTAAGTCCCAATGCAAACAGTGCAGGTGGAACCACACAGGCAACAATACCCACCTAAAAACCTAGGCAGCCGCGGAAAGCAATACGCACACACACTGTTTTGATGCTAGACTGCAGGTCCAGACCATAGGCAGGCAAGCTAGCACGATTGCACTTCTCAACAGACCAAACAGTCGCCGGGGACAACAATGCCAACAAGCAAGCATCTACTGCTTGCCCAACAATCAATGTTTGGATGATGCATGCGACAAGTTAAAAACAAAGTCCTTTCAGCCGTGACCAGGGTTCTGGCACTTAGCCAGGCGGGACATCATGGAATAGTGATGCAATGTCATCCACAACAGTGAGACACCTCTGCACACATGATGCCATCCGGCACCAACCGCACTAGCACCAAACCAATCAGCAATAAAAGATGCATGGATAAATCCAAACTGCAGGTGGCTGCGACGATTCACCTTAGCTTTTCCCCCTTTGTTATGGGTCTAATTTGAGACCCACATCCCTTGTGGTTCAGGGCTCTGCACTGCTCAGCCTGATAATGCTTGTATTAACACATGACCTGAGCTGCATGCTCCTGCTTCCTATGCTCCTATGCCTCCTCTCAGCTACCAAGGCTTGCAGACATAAAACTTGATCAGACAATGGACACAGCCCTGGTCAACAGAAAATGATTGCAGGGGCCAGAACAGCTGCTTCTGTAGTGGATTATCCCATCCAGCAGACCAATGTAACAACCAGGGGGCAGCATAGCAGCAAAAGCATCACACAAAGAAAACTCTGGTAGCAGTAAAACAGCTGAGTCACAGTAGCTCCATGAGGCGCAGAGAGAGGTGATGTAAACAGTGCGATTGGGACCTGGTATCGCCTGACATTAGGGCTTCCTAAAGCATGTCACCAAGCGTTGCCCCATCATCCTGCTACTGCGCTGGCTCCCGGCATTCCTGCTGCTGCTGCTCCTCCTGCTGCTCCCATTTGTCCTGCTCTCGAAGCACACAATGCTGCAGCCCTTTTGCTGCTGCTGCTGTTACCAAGTATTAAGATTGGGTACCCAGCTATGGGACCAATACGACACAGCATAAGAATCAGGGAAGTGCTTTTTGCACTCCTTTGGATCAAACGTGGTGCTGGAGGGTTTCTGAGATGCCATCAAGCAAGATGCTCTTGCAGGAGGCTTGGGATCATGCCAGTCAAAAGGGAAGATGTACTGAGGTTCGAGAATGAAGATGGAGTGGGCATTATTTGCACGATACATGCAACCCAGCTGAGGATACTCACGATCTAGAACCCTTTTTAGCATAGCTGGACCTGTGGTTTCCTCGACCTTGAGCCAGTTCCCCTTGCCTGTCACCCACGAGGAGGTTCGTTCTTGGATATCCAGGAGCACGTGGAGCCAGAAGGGGTGACGAGGCACAGATGCCAGGAAGGCGTTTGGGAAGCAATCACTGAAACTGAGGTCCTTGCCCATAGCAGCGAGCACTGCTTGGTGGCCTTGGAGCAAGGGGTCTAGTGGCTTGAGCGATTCTACGTCCATGTCAACGTATACACCGCCATGGACGTACATGTACATGTAGCGAGCTGCATCTACCCGCATGATGGGGTTTTTGAAGGACTTGTAGGTGCGGGCGAACCATTGGAAGTGCTCCTCGACGAGCTGCATGTTGTCCGCATCAAGCCAAAGGTTGTACTTCCATGTAGGGTGGTTGCTGGTCCATGTCTGCTGGTTGTGGGCCCACAAAGGGGGCAGGCTTGTATTGCTTTTTGCTGTCTGATGGATGATTTTTGGTATAGCAGATGGAAGATAGCTGGTATTTAGCAGCTCTTGCTCTGCAGCATCGAAGCATTGCGACTTAAGCATGCGTTCCAGAACAGGTAGGTTGAGTGAGTGATGGAGTATCAACGTCAACGCACTGTGCACGCTGCCTCCGATGGGTCGATCGGGTGAGGACTCCTTGACCAAAGAACATGTCTTACCTGAGCCTGATGAGCAGGTGCTCAGACGTGGAGCGTAAGTTGGTGTGGGGTCTACGGGGCCTCCCCAGCGGTGTACGAGCTGTACCGACTGTTCATGAAGGGATAGAAAGAGCAGCGGCGAGAGCACGACGAGCGCGAGAGGCACCAGCACCTTCTGCCACCGTTGATTCACAGTGTACTCTGATCTAGATGAAGTTGCGTGTTTGCTCGGCAAGGTGTCCTTGTGCTGCTCTTGCTGCAACTGGTGCTTCCGGACCTTCAACAGTACCGCATGCTCCTTGAACCAGCCGCATATTTTGCGAAACGTGCCACCAATAGTCAGGACATCCGCAACTGAACCACGGAGCAATACTTGTAGCATTCTGCCCTTGTATAGATTAAAGCAGCTAGGAGTATGTGACGTCAATTAAAGATCAGAGCGTTGTGCGTGGACATCTGGCCTTGTTTCAGGGGGCATGCACAGCTTATTGCAGCCCTCTGCCTGCAAACCTCGAGCAAATAGTCGCTGCATCTGCTTTCGGTTCCTTCTGTCTTTGGGTCCCACGGCGCGGGCGGCTGTTTCAGACTGACTTGACTTGACTCCAAGTTGGAGAAGTGCGTGCGTGCCTGGCTTGACTGGTGACAAGTGCGCGCCATACGGCCTACCTTGCATTAACCTAGCTGCCTTGTGTGCAGCCACACCTTTTTCGTGCTTGTCTGGTTGTCCTGCGGACAAATACGCACCCTTCCTGCCGGGTTGCATGGCATGTTTAAGCTCGTTGTCTACACATAAGTTATTTTGCAAGTTTGCTTTGATTTGCTTGGCTTGCAGCCATTTCTGTGTTTGTCGTGTGTTTGCGAGTACCAAGGAGGCGTTTCCATGACGAAAAAAAGTGCCTTCGCAGGTCTGGTAACTGCATGTTTCCAAGGCAGGACTAGATACCAGGAGGTAGTTTCTTGATTGGTAAGCGGCTGCAGTATGCGACCACCATTGGCATGGCAGCCGCGTAATGCCGTTTCCACTGAAGTTCGAATTCAGACCGATCCATGAGAGTGGGTGATCAGATGCACCACACCACGTCAAAACTGACCCAGCAGAGGGAAGAAAGTGAGCGGCTGTTAGTCCAATTATTGCAACTGGAGTCCCCCGCACAACTCAAGATAGATGCAGAGAGCGACAAATACCCTAGCATGGATGCTTGCAACTGAACACCCTGTGCGCATCACCTTCAGCAACCTCATCAGTATGTATTTCTTTTCTTAATTCTTTTGCAGCTTTCTTCAGAGCCTCTATATGAAGTGTTATGTCCTGTATAGGCGGCCACAAGCACCAAGCAGCTGAATCACACGGCAAACATACCATCTATCACATTTTATGACATGCCATAGCAAAAAGTGCCATAAGCCCCGCACCGCAAGGTGTTTTTACCTGGCTAGGGACAGCAAGTCTTTACCTCACCTTAAATGACAAAACCCTAAACACTAAGTCGTGCCCTTTTAAAGACCCCAAACATGCAAGCATGCTCTCAGACAACTGCGCGTCCAACACACTTCCACAAACTGCTCTCAGCAAATTACCGCTTTCATACTGCGGCACATACGACCATTTGCAATACCACACGAAGGAAGCTGCTCAGGCAGACCACTATTTCTCAGCAGGCAGATAATACCACTGTCACCATGCATGCAAACATGATATCCAGAAATCCCACTGTTTCATCAACAGTCATCTTCCTCAACCCGCATGTCTGCGGACATGCAGATCACCCTTTTCATCAAGATTTAGGGTACAGGGCGGGGTTCGGTCTGGCGGAAAGGCAGGGGACCACTCCCACTGCTGCCCTGCACCCCCCTACTGCGACCACGCCATCTGTCAAGTAAGGTTCAGTCTTCTATGGTGATGAAACCACATGGTGTTTGACCTTGACTTTGCAGTACCTAGCCATACTCTGTTCATGAAGCCGCAACAACAATTAGACTACCATAGCATGATAACTCCTTTACAGCACTGAGTAAATGCCATTCAGTATATGTCAAATCTAAACATCTGCGAGCTTGCTTCCTTCAAAGCTTATCAACCTATTTAGTTGCCAGGAAAGATGCAAAAAACCAAGGGCACCCAAAACGTATCATTTTAGTTGGCATTGTGACAAGCTCCATCCTGCTCCATGCCCATGCTGGCTGCTGCTGCATCCAAGGTTCTTGCTGACTGTAGCTGCTGCTCGCTGCTTGTATCTCAGACTGACTCCACGCCAAGCTGCGAGCCACTGTGGGCAATCTCTCATGCTGTGCTATGGTTCTGCCAGCCTAGATCAATCAATCAATCAATCAATCAAAACGCAAAACCAGCTATGCCAAAAGGGTCACTCAGGACCAAGCAGCACACGACCCCTGCTGATGAACAGAAGTCACACAACCCCATGCCGGCCAACCATATGGATACCCCTCGTACAGGTGAACCACTTAGGCCACTTAAAACACTGCAACACAGAGTTGAAGCCAGATGCAACGGCGTGCACACCAAGAGGGCTAATCAAACTGGAGCCCTAAACTGACGGAAACATGGGTGGAGGAGATCCCTCCGGATTAAGCAAAACCCTGGTGGGAGCTGCTGTTGGCTCCCACCAATTCAGGTTGACCCCTTCTGCTGCTGCATCTGCTGCTGGCTCTAGGAAAGGTACTGAGTAGCGCTCTGCATATTGCACTGCAGCTTGCTGCCCCCTCCTCCCAGAAGCCCTCAAAGGTCTGCTTTCTTGCCCTGGGTGACTGAACTCCCAGAGCATCTTCCTCCAAACACACTTAAGCTGACACTTTCCCTCCCAATCCTCCTCAGAGACACCTACCGCTCCCAGATCATTAAGCACACACTTCTCCCACCTCAGCGGAGGTGCGCCACGCCTTCCCCTCGTTGACACCCCATGCAAGGATGAAAGCAAAGCTATATGCGGTAGCCTGCCAGCCTCCATGCGACCCACATGCCCTAGCCACCTCAACCTGTTGGTTGTGATCATGGCGGCTAAAGATGCAATACCACATACAGACCTGACATGTGCATTGCTGTGCCGATCAGAAAGCTTGACCCCAAGGATGCTCCTAAGACAGCTAGTGTGCACCCGCTCGAGCATAAGTGACTGCTCTTTTGACAGGGCCCACGTCTCACTCCCAAACAACAGAATAGGCAACACATATGCCCTATAGCACTTTACTTTGGTAGACACAGATAGATGCTTAGATCCCCACAGCTTCTTGAATGCGTTAAACCTGCCATACGCCCTCCCCTTCCTGATATTGAGCTCAACATCCAACTTGCCATCAGCTACAAGCACACTGCCAAGGTACTTGAACTGTGACACCTCCTTCACCACCCCCTCGCTGATAACCACCTTTTCTGCCTCCTGCCCCCCCTCCACTCTACCCTCCTTTGGCTTCAGCTTGATGGCCATGATCTCTGTTTTACTGGCATTGATGCGTAAGCCCATACCAGCAGAAACCCTGTCCATCACCTTCAGCATGGTAGCAAGCTCTCCCCTATTGTTGCTCATCAACACCATGTCGTCTGCATACAGCAAGACCGACAGCACTTCTAGACAGCCCTTGCCCCACTTCTTTCGCTGTAGTTTGCCATCAGCATTATATGCCAATTCCACACCACAGCCCTCTGGCATCTGGGCCAAAGCCTGCTTCACCACAAAGTCCATGTATATGTTGAACAACAAAGGAGATATCACACAGCCCTGCCGCACTCCACCCCGCACATCAAACCACTCAGACATAGACCCACCCATCCGCACAGCTGCCTGGGTACCCTTATGCAGGTCTTCCAACAGCTCCACCAACTTGGCATGCAAACCATACACACGCAGTCTCTGCCAAAGCGACTCCCTCGGAACTGAGTCATATGCCTTGCGCAGATCCACAAAAGCCATAAGAAGAGGTTCATTGAACTCTACACACCTCGACATGACTGGGAGCATCTCTAGGCGGCACGTGAATGAAAACAATTCTTTGAGGTCCTTGGATATATAGAGGCCACCTTCCCCTGTTGCTGCTGTTGTTCCATCTTTACCATCTGCCGCATTGTCAGCCATCTGCTATTGCTGCTGCTGCTGCTGCTGCTGCTGCTGCTGCTGCTGCTGCTGCTCGTGTCGCAGTTGCACCTGGCCCCACCAATGCATGCCTACATACCCAACGCCTTTCAGCCAAAATCCGTGAACCTTGCTGTAAATCATAAAACGCCCCCAAGCCTGCCTCCAAAATGTCAGCTGCCGTCTGCTCATTAATTGTAAGAAGGTCTGCTGCTGCTGCTTGTACTGCTGTAACAGGATATACATATATAGCCTCCGCAGCATGACTCAATACACCCTCGGTGACGGCCGCTGCTACTGCCTGCCTACAACTCTACACCCCCCTTCCCTATGCTGTCACCCCTCTTCCCCCCACGCGCTGCCACTTCCTGCCTGCTGTGCTATGGGGTTCAGCAGTTGAGCAGCACTAACGCAAAGGTATGGAGCATCACAGCCTCAACTATAAAGCAGCCAAAGCACAAAACCTTGGATGCTGCTGCTGGGTGCTGCTGGCGATTAGTCTGATGCTAGTTCATGCTGCTGCTCTTGATTCCTCCAGAAACCTGACCTGTCTTCCCACCTCTCCCCTGCTGCTGCAGCTGCTGCTACATCTCTTGCCTTGTTAGCTCTGCTTCCCCTTCCCTCCTGCTGCCCTTCTACCTGCTCCTGCGGCTCATCTTCTGAGGCTTCATCCACTGCTGCTACTGCTGCTGCTGCTGCTGAGTGTGTGACGCACGATTCATGGCCAGGCAAAAGGTTTTCAGCCATTGAGGGAGGGTCTCGGACTCCATCCCATAACAGGGTTTAGCGTTATCAAGTGACATCTTTACATGCTGCTGCTGCTGGTCCTTCTCCTCCTTCCTTCTCCTGCTGTGGCTCATACTCCCAGCAAGCAGAGCAACAGCAGCGGCTGTTGTTTTACTCCCTCTCCCACTCCCACCCAACTGCTAATCTTGTCCTTCCCTCTCGGCTGCCTCTATCCGCTCCACTTGGGCTGGCATAATGCACTTCTCTCAACAGGGTACGGGGTGTACGCACCACATGTGCTAGTACCACCTCTTCCTAGTTACACCCCGCATCCACTCACTCATTACACTCCTCCTCAGCAAGCAACCGACCTGCTGGGCAGCACCTGCAGCTAGTTTTGATGCCGCTCCTGCATGCAATGCCATGCCACAACCCACAACAGCATGAAGAGTGTATACCTGAGCTATTTCATTTGAGGCAGAGAAGCCAACATGAGATCTACAGCTGTACTTTTATGACGTCCCCACCAAGACAGGACTGAGTTGACAGGATGGGACTCCAATCCCAGCCTGAAGGTCTCAGACTCACTCAAATTGTGGTTACATAGTTTCATCTCCGCACACACCATTTGTGGCGTAAAATTAAGGAAGTAGGCCTACTTAGTGAGGACCACCTACCCCAGAGTATGACTCAACCAGTCCAACTCCTCAATCAAGCAATCCACCTCCATCCCAACACCTCACATTTCGCACACAACACCATATCCACCATAGAAGGGGTGGCCACGCCTGCCCTAACCTTCTCCAGTTGCTTCTGCCCTCCTAGTTCCCCCTCCCACATCCCACTCATCCCCATCACCTTCCCTCCCTCCCTGTCGTACCCCCCCCTTAAAGATTGTGGCCTCCCCACTGGAGAGGCCCTGTTTCCAGGCTCATTGCCCGGTCCTTTGTATATCTTTTCCTGTCTTGCCCAGGTCTCATGCAGAGCCTGGATTGCATGCCTTTGTAACTTGTGAGCTGTGCTGTGTGGTTGTGTGCCTCTTACACCAAGAAGTTCCAGCTGTTGTATGGTGCACTCTTTATGTAATGCGCTGCAACTCCCAGTATGATGGCTCTCCGTTTGATAGTTGCACTTGGATGTCTCTCTCTTATCAGTTTGTGCAGGTTGTTGTGCTGCCTGAATGGGTCTCGCATTGTCCGACTTGGGTCTGTATCACGTGTGTACTTGATTTCACCAGTGGGACTACTGCAGGAGTTGTCCGCCATTGACCTTCTGGTGTCTTTCTAATTTGCCTCCTTCTGTATAGAATAATGTCTGGCCTACTCTTGCAGCCTCTAAATTCTTCATGGGAGATCAAATATTAGGTATATGTTTTCTCGTTCTACTATGGAGTTCAGCCACCCCAGCACGTGCCCATTTACTGGCACTGCCTCGTCATTACAGACAATACTTTCAGCCCCCACATCGCCTTGTGCACTCAAATCGGAATAGTAGGGTGGTTTGCTATGCAATGTGTCCGTCCTTGCTGGAACTAGAAAAACTGCCTGAAATCAAAGTTACATCCTGCAGGCTATCAACGCATCGTTGTCAGAGCTTAAGACCCCTCCATATTGACTTCCTTAGTCGCTATTCTGCTCCAGAACCTGCTTCTCTTTCTCTTGCTTTTGCGTCCTCTGTCTCACCGCCTCAGCCTGACACTTTGGGACCTGGCCTCCCAAACCCTTCAGCTCTCATTCCCTGCACTTTCCTCCTCCATTGCGCTTTCATTCTCCCTTTTTATACCATCTCCCCTTGGAAACTTAGACTACATACGACCTTGCATTTAATCCGTTTAACAACAAATAATGCACTTCTGACTGGAAACGTCATCCATCAAGGAGGAGATAAGCCCAAGTTCATGCTTAATGCCGTGCCCTGCAGGGAGAACCAGCTCACTAGCAGTGCACAAAGGATTAAGCACAAGACAACCTCAAGTTGAAAGTAGGACTCAGAGCGGCCTGGTAGATGGATTGTCTGCATGAGATGATTGCACCCAGCAGGGTCCTAGGAGATGCTAATGTTTTGGCTTAAGCATGTGAAGATCTAGAGAGTGCTGCCAACTGAAGGCCAGGGAGGCTCAGCTGACCCCACCAAATATGCTGTCATGGTTGTGCTGAGGGAGCAGCTGCTGAAACAAGGAGATCTATTCTGATAGGAAATTCCACTTTCTGACTTGAGGCAGCTACAAAGACAGTTGGAATCGTGCTCTCATACACAGTGCAGTTGTGCTCCTCCATGCGTGATGCACCCTCATGCAGCCGAGGAAGGAAAGCACCCCTGCTGACAGCGTCGGTGTAACTTGATAACCTAAACCCTAATCTCTTTGCCCACCCACCATCGAAGCGCATCCAACCAGCCCTCGAGTAAAGATGCAACGCACCAATGAGCGGGTGCACTGCCCAAAGGCCCCTGTGCGCATCTGCCAGCCTTTTTCATTATGCTGCAGCCCTTTCCAACCACCCTCATCTATCATTATAAACCAGTGCTTATCTATCAGTCGACCGTGCTATCTAGAGACGGAATAACAATTGCTGCTAGTGAACTCGTTTCATAATTATGATCTGCAGCTGTGGTGGAGTCAAGCTGTCAGAGTAGCAGCTGATGGTACAAGGAAGAGCCTCCAAAGCCCAACCATGTAGACACCAACAGCTGTCACACATAAAAGCACACAGTCTCCATCTTTCACCTCGGTTTTTGCACACCCCATGGCACCTCAAAAGGGCAAGCTCACCTGAAAGATCATGTAGCTGCTGCCAAATAAGTTGTCTTTACGCCGTTGCTTACAATGCTAAAGACACACCTATATGTAGGAGCCCCTTAATCCATGAGGGCAGCAGACACCATGAACTGAACCCTAAACCCTAAACCTAAGTCTAAACCCTAACCCTATGGTCATGATGCTAATGATTGTGGTATTGAACCAGGGCAGAGCTGCTTCAAATAGAGCTGCAGTGACCTGTGCACAGCATTAGAGAGGATACCGCATAACATAACATAACATAACAAACATTTAAGGTGTGGCAACCGCCAAGGGCTGCTAGGTCGAACCGACCAAACACACCATCGGATGGATCCAAAACACAATGGGTTCCATACCACCAAGCAAATGGATACCAGGCAGGTATTCACTCATCTAGAGGACTTCAACCAGTTCATCCTCAGAATAACCTCCAGCATGCTTTGATCCAGACAATTTGATCATACCAAGCATACGGAGACTCCTTCATGAATGATCAGACTTAACAGATCCTGCCTGCCAGTAGCAAAACTCCCCTGGCTTAGCTGGCCCCGACCCCAGTGCGTGATCCTAGCTAGACAGGATCAGAACGAACTAACAGATGTGGCACTGGCGCTTCAAAAATACTCTCTGGGGCAGCATGGATGCTTCAGGACAACCCTTCACCTGCACATCCAGCCGTCCTGGATTCCAGTGCTATTTTTCCCCCGAATCCCCCTCCCACAGGTCATGGCAATTTGAGGTTCCTGCCACATTTTGAGAGAAAGGGAGCTATGCAAAGACATTGTCTCGGCTAATCTGCAGCATGTGCTTCAGGAAGGGGATCCATAGTCTAAAAGTAGTTACACAGTGCCAAGTTTAAAGCCCAAGTTGAGGTGATCAGGACAGCCGCTACACATCATCTCTACCTCAGTGAAATGGCTATGTGATATATCACTTCAGCCAAGCTCAGCAAAGTAGAGTTTTTGTTTAGTTATAACCATCCATGTGATGAGTTCGCGAACATGCGGGTGTGATATCGGGTACCACAAGCACATGGACACTGATCACACTTATAAAGCAAACTCTCCACCGCGCCGTGTGCAGCAGGGAGATCCAGCTGTGCACGGAGGATCAAGCACAAGACACTCTGGGGTAGGTGGTCCTCACTAAGTAGGCCTGCTTAATTAATTGTACGCCACAAGTGGTGTGTGCGTAGATGTAACCATGTAACCAAGCACAAGAGGACTCCTCAAGCTCAAAGTGGGACTCAGAACGGCTTGATGTCCGGTATTGCTTGCACGCACACGCCTTTGGCACATAATGGCACCCAGAGCCTTAATAGATACAAAACTTTGTTCTAAGCAAGTGATGAAGAGCGAGACCATGTTGCATTGAAGGACGAGGGGGTTCAGCTCAGGCCCAACCTGCTGTCATGGTTGTACCCAACGAGCAGCTGATGAAGCAGGGTAATCTACATAAATGAACTAGGAACAGTTTACTTGCCGACTTGAGGCAGCTACATAGACAGCTGGAGCTGTGCTCAGATCCAAAGGGCCTTAGTAGCTGCCTTTACCACAACTGTGCTAGCCGATGGTTGATGCGCCTTCATGCAGCTAAGCCATGAAAGCACCCCACTGACAGCAGGACGGACAGTGTAGGTGTATAAACTTAAAATTCTCAACCCCAAACCTAAAGCCTATACCGGTACCCTAAACTCTTTGCTCACCCACCATTGAAGCCCCTCCACCCAGTATTGTTAACTTGCGATGCACCAATGAGCATGTGCACTGCCCAAGGGACCTTGCAGGCCTTGCCAATCCCTGTTCATTATGCTGCAGCCCTTCCCAACCAACCTCACGTATCAATAAAAAGCAGTGCTTTTTAACCGTCAGTCATGCTACCTGGTATTTAGAGACAAAAATCAAACTGCTGCTTGAGATCTCGTTTATTTCCAGCTGTGGCGGAGCCACTGTAAGCTGTCAGAGTAGCAGCTGATGGTGCAAGGAAGAGCCTTGATGTTGTACTCGCCATCATAGAGATGGACCAGGCATTACAGCACTAAACTAGCACGGTAACGTCCCACTTCTCAGAGTGAAGAAAGATCCACTGGCCCTAGAATGGGTAGTTCCAGCAGAATCATCCCAGATATACGAGGCCTGGCGTCACAAGGATACCAGGATGCGCAGCCTTTGGTTATAATCGAGCGCAGGGAGGCAACCCCTACGTCACCCCCACGAGGAGGGTCACCAATGTTTGCGCAGTGGCGTAATGTAGGGCTGGGTATACATGTTTCGGCTGCAGCCCAATGCGGCCTCATCAGTACCCTTTAGTGAATGAACCTCAAGCACAGCTGCCTTATAAGCTCGTCCAGAACACATAGAACTAGGCCTTTGCTCCAGCAAACTAGAATGCCACGTCAGCTATGCCCCACTGCTGACGCACAACTGCATGCTGCTGCTAACGCTGCTGCCACAAGCTGCGACCATCATGGAGGAATTCACTTCGAATTGGGGATCGATCCCGAAGCCAGACTGCTGCTGACGCTGCACAAGCTCCACCACGTAGGCATTGCCGACTTGCTCGCATGGTATGACGAGTGCCAGCAATGTTCGGGCAACCAGCGGCCAAGCTGCCCTAGAGGAAGTCATGTTGTACTCGCCATCATAGAGATGGACCAGGCATTACAGCACTAAACTAGCACGGTAACGTCCCACTCCTCAGAGTGAAGAAAGAACTACTGGCCCTAGAATGGGTAGTTCCAGCAGAATCATCCCAGATATACGAGGCCTGGCGTCACAAGGATACCAGGATGCGCAGCCTTTGGTTATAATCGAGCGCAGGGAGGCAACCCCTACGTCACCCCCACGAGGAGGGTCACCAATGTTTGCGCAGTGGCGTAATGTAGGGCTGGGTATACATGTTTCAGCTGCAGCCCAATGCGGCCTCATCAGTACCCTTTAGTGAATGAACCTCAAGCACAGCTGCCTAATGAGCTCGTCCAGAACACATAGAACTAGGCCTTTGCTCCAGCAAACTGGAATGCCACGTCAGCTATGCCCCACTGCTGACGCACAACTGCATGCTGCTGCTAACGCTGCTGCCACAAGCTGCGACCATCATGGAGGAACTCACTTCGAATTGGGGATCGATCCCGAAGCCAGACTGCTGCTGACGCTGCACAAGCTCCACCACGTAGGCATTGCCGACTTGCTCGCATGGTATGACGAGTGCCAGCAATGTTCGGGCAACCAGCGGCCAAGCTGCCCTAGTAAGGAAGAGCCTTCAAGCAACTAATTGCAGCCAGAAACAGCTGTCACAAGTGAAAGCACCCAGTCATCACCTTTTCCTTGGCTTTTTGCACACCCCCTCCACCTCAAAAAGGCAAGCAGAGAGAGAGAGAGAGAGAGCGAGAGAGAGAGAGAGAGAGAGTCCTTGTATGGGTATCTTCCTCTGCTCCCCTTGTTCTCTCTCACATTTTTGGATCTCCGGGCATGCTCAATTCGTGTGGTAGAATGAGTGAGCAGGGATGGTACTATCGACAGCAGGAGTAGTGTCAGCTGAACGTGTCCTACAAGACTAAGCAGTGGTCTAATACAAGCAGTCTCAGCAGCTGGACAAATGATGTTAGGACTGGATCAAGTGCAGCTTGGATACATAGAGGACTGGGAGAAGAGCATGGTTGTTTGGGTTAGTAATGCAGTGAGCACCCTTTGGCTGCATGAATCCTACACGGGCCCGACAGCTAATGCTATATTGCAGGCATTCAGAGTCAGCCCTGTCCACATGCACTAACCGTACAGCACTGAGAAGGCTCATAGCCTACTTCAATTGCTGGGACATGCAAGTTAGGCAAGTGGGGGTCCTGCAACTCCAGGGGCACATACTTTTACTGGCGATATTGGGACCAGGATTGGCGAATAGAGTTCAACTCATGTAGAAAGGAGAGGTCGGCAGGCCGCAGTGGAGGCTCAGACGTCACCAGGCCAGCAGTTACAAGTGTGGAGCACCAACGGAGCGCCTCCTCTCACGAGCAACAGTGGCCGACAAGGGCTGGACCTACATCTACCGAGGCTTCAGAGGGCAACAGTGCTGTCGCCTGGCCACCCCGACAGCCTACGATTGCACATCTGATGTTGAACTCTGTTGTTGCAGGTAATGGAAGCTCCCAGAACCGGTGTCACCCTGTCAGCTCTTGTCTACTATTGGCGTCAGACAGTGCATTTCATGTCCTAGAACGTACCCGGGTGGCCCCCTATGGTACTATAGACTTTTAGCTGGTGCTTACAGTGCCCTGTGCTTGTCGTTTCAGAGTGTAACGAGAAGCCATAGCGTCACTGATCACCGGCCTGACTGAATACGGCACTCCAGCTTATCGCACAGCTGGTAAGCACTACGCATTGCCGTGTGTATTACCCCGACTGTGTGACACCCGTTGTTCAGCAAAGCTTGTCAGCTGCCGTTGCAACTCTCGTCTGGCAGTGCGATGATCCTCCGTCTGCAGGACTCAGCCGCGCTTGTACAGAAAATTGGGCTCATATTCGGCAGCTTCTGGCCGCTAAGGTTAGTGCTATGTCACATGCAAGTACAGCTTGCTGTCCGTCAGCCATATAGCTTGCCACTAGAGCAAACTCAGCATGCAGCAGCCGGTTAACACGGCCTCTAGGGCTTCGCGTTGAGAGCCATGGCTCTAAAGCTCAGCACATGTCACAGAAAGCTGTGACGCGCCATCGGGAACTCAGACCGTTCGAGCATCACGCAGCAACTCAGCTCACGCAGCTAACTCAGCCTACTCAGCCTACTCAGCTTCTAGAACTCAGTCTCATAGAACTGAGACTCTAACTATAGACTCAAACCCGTCGAGAGAGCGTGGTGCTCGTTGTAGGCACGGTCATGTATCTCCAGCCTTGGATAACCATGCAGCAGGAGGTACTAGCACCATTCTGGGCTACTATCAGGGCCTTGGAAAGGCAGCTAGGCATGGTAGGAAGCTGCCTTTGCCTATAGGCAATGTCAGGGCATGAGACCATGCAGTAGCTTCTGTCAGAGCCTAGTTGGGAGTTCTGGACTGGACCATCTAGCTACTGAGTGTTGCATGACCCAGGAGTGATGTGGGGTACGTTGTATATGACCAGTTCTGGCTACTCTACAGTTCCATGTGCCTTACACGCAGCAGCATGGGGGCTCAGGGCTGCTACCCCATGTCCACTGCAGGGTGCCATCATTTTATGGGAACTTCGCCCCTGGATATAGTCACCTCCCATGTCAAACCCTAATGAAGCAGTGCTCTTAATTCACAGATTTGTCAGCAGGGCAGAAGGCAGACCTCCAGAGATTTTCTGGCTGAATTGGATGAAGAAGAGCTCATATACGACGGAAGAGGCGCCCTAGCGCGTAGCAGGAGTGGGCGTTGGTGATAGGATCTTCTAAAGAAGTGAGTGGCTCTTGGCTCACTCTGCAGCGCATCCGCCTATCTTGGGTCAGATTAAGCAAAGTGTATCGGCACCACCAGGCTCTTGGAGGGGATCAGTCCTACGGGACACAGCAGCGAGTTGTTCATATCCGCCCTAGACCCTACATGGCATGAAGGCACTAGAGACTTCCTGATTACATGGATGCACTTGCCAACTTTCAAGGATGTGTAGCAATTTCCGGCAGCATCAGGGCAGTAGGCAGTTGTGCCCATGATGGCCTGAGCACTCTTCAGCGTAGTGAGCAAACAACACTACAAGGGCAGCAAACCCTTTGTCACGATTGTACTTAAAATGTCTGGGGCCCCCTTTGATGCACTCAAGGAGTGGACCCCTGGGCTGAAGCGTTACTACATAGAGCAGTGATGTGGTCCTGGCAGTTTTGTGAATGGCCATCTGCCTCGTGGGAGGAAGGGAGCTTGATGGGGTCATCTATGCATGCAGCATTGATATCCAACAAATGACAGATTGCATTGTGGTTGCACACTCAGAGGTTTTGATGCTTTCATGTTTGCTTTGTCCAAGGCAGCCTGCTTGTGAAGTATGCTTGCATTCTTAGTTGTGTTCCATTGATGCCTCATTTTTGCTTTTATGACCTAGTATGGCATTAGCTGCTTGTCTAGTCACAGCATGTCCCGCTTTAGCTTGCTTTTCAGAATCCGTGGGGGGTGGCAGGGTACTGTGATGGTTGGCCCCACACTAACAAACTGGTTGGAGTCATGAGACGGTTTCTGCACGCCCTGAGGGCTGTGCAGTGACCTATCTCATTTGTAAAGCAAGGCTCTAGAGTGCATCAGCGGCCTAGCCAGGTCAGATTGAGCATAGTGCAGTCCACCAGGCTGCCTTGGGAGATCACGCTTGAGCGCAGTGAGGAAATAGCAATACAAGGGCAGTAAACACTTTCTTACAAAGATGTCCAGTGCCCTCTTTGATGTACTCAAGGAGTGGCCCCTGGGCTGAAACATGTGGTCCATGGACCCATTCATTAGCCTCTCAGGTGACTCCTGGTCCACGGCATATCATGCTGTGCTGACCAGGGGCACCTGATGAGAAAGTGGCTATGGCATGCAACTGAGCATGTGCACCAATCATCAATGGTCCCTGGTTGGACAGCAATGGTTTGTCAGTGACACTAGGAGGGGATGGTGGTGGGCTGAGAGAGAGAGCGAGAGAGAGAGAGAGAGAGAGAGTCCTTGTATGGGTATCTTCCTCTGCTCCCCTTGTTCTCTCTCACATTTTTGGATCTCCGGGCATGCTCAATTCGTGTGGTAGAATGAGTGAGCAGGGATGGTACTATCGACAGCAGGAGTAGTGTCAGCTGAACGTGTCCTACAAGACTAAGCAGTGGTCTAATACAAGCAGTCTCAGCAGCTGGACAAATGATGTTAGGACTGGATCAAGTGCAGCTTGGATACATAGAGGACTGGGAGAAGAGCATGGTTGTTTGGGTTAGTAATGCAGTGAGCACCCTTTGGCTGCATGAATCCTACACGGGCCCGACAGCTAATGCTATATTGCAGGCATTCAGAGTCAGCCCTGTCCACATGCACTAACCGTACAGCACTGAGAAGGCTCATAGCCTACTTCAATTGCTGGGACATGCAAGTTAGGCAAGTGGGGGTCCTGCAACTCCAGGGGCACATACTTTTACTGGCGATATTGGGACCAGGATTGGCGAATAGAGTTCAACTCATGTAGAAAGGAGAGGTCGGCAGGCCGCAGTGGAGGCTCAGACGTCACCAGGCCAGCAGTTACAAGTGTGGAGCACCAACGGAGCGCCTCCTCTCACGAGCAACAGTGGCCGACAAGGGCTGGACCTACATCTACCGAGGCTTCAGAGGGCAACAGTGCTGTCGCCTGGCCACCCCGACAGCCTACGATTGCACATCTGATGTTGAACTCTGTTGTTGCAGGTAATGGAAGCTCCCAGAACCGGTGTCACCCTGTCAGCTCTTGTCTACTATTGGCGTCAGACAGTGCATTTCATGTCCTAGAACGTACCCGGGTGGCCCCCTATGGTACTATAGACTTTTAGCTGGTGCTTACAGTGCCCTGTGCTTGTCGTTTCAGAGTGTAACGAGAAGCCATAGCGTCACTGATCACCGGCCTGACTGAATACGGCACTCCAGCTTATCGCACAGCTGGTAAGCACTACGCATTGCCGTGTGTATTACCCCGACTGTGTGACGCCCGTTGTTCAGCAAAGCTTGTCAGCTGCCGTTGCAACTCTCGTCTGGCAGTGCGATGATCCTCCGTCTGCAGGACTCAGCCGCGCTTGTACAGAAAATTGGGCTCATATTCGGCAGCTTCTGGCCGCTAAGGTTAGTGCTATGTCACATGCAAGTACAGCTTGCTGTCCGTCAGCCATATAGCTTGCCACTAGAGCAAACTCAGCATGCAGCAGCCGGTTAACACGGCCTCTAGGGCTTCGCGTTGAGAGCCATGGCTCTAAAGCTCAGCACATGTCACAGAAAGCTGTGACGCGCCATCGGGAACTCAGACCGTTCGAGCATCACGCAGCAACTCAGCTCACGCAGCTAACTCAGCCTACTCAGCCTACTCAGCTTCTAGAACTCAGTCTCATAGAACTGAGACTCTAACTATAGACTCAAACCCGTCGAGAGAGAGAGAGAGAGAGAGAGAGAGAGAGAGAGAGAGAGAGAGAGAGAGAGAGAGAGAGAGAGAGAGAGAGAGATCTACGCCAGAAGGGCTTGGATTCCCCTCCCGCGTGGGGTTGGGGGAGGGGCCATTTTGTACAATGTACATTGGAACCCCTACCATTAAGATGAAAGAGTGGGTGGGCTTCCGCCCACCCACCGCGGTTAGCCTCTTTTGCCGCTCCGTTTTTTGGGTTCTGCCTTAGATGGCAAGCACACACGAAAAAGCAGACCAGATAGCTGCTGCATGTAAGTAGTCTTGATGACTGTTGCTTGCAGCCTACAGAACTACCCTACATGTAGAAGCCAATCAATCAATAGGCCAGCAGAAAGCGTGAACTAGTCATGATGCTAAACGTGGAAGTGAACCAGGGCAAGCCCTTTCTACAGGTGTAGTAACCTGTGCACAGCACCACAGAGGACATACTTTGCCCCCCTGAACCCCCCCCCCCCCGCAGGCATTTTCCTGCCTGCTCTGCTATTGACAGACGTTGAGCAGCATTGACAGAAGAAATATGGAGGCCCAAAAGTACAGCCAAAGCACAAAGCCTTGAAATTCCTGCTGCTGGGTGCTCATTGATAACTAGGGTGGGGTGGATCATGCTGCTGCCCTTGATCCCTGCAGACACCTGACAAATCTAACCTCCACCCTTCCGGCTTGGGGCAGCTGTAGTTGCTGCTATACCCCTTGCCCTAGTCCTTGCTTCCCCTCACCTAGCTACTGCACTTATCCCCACTCCAGTGCGGCGCTTTTTAGTCAAGCCATAGGTACTTCTGGGCTTCATCCCTTGCTGCTCCTGTTCCTTCACCTACTAATTCATTCTGCTACTATACTACCTTCCAGCCGCAAGTGGTAGGAGGTGTCCTGCTACTCCTGCTACTCCTCTCCTCTTCCTGCTGTTGCTACTGCTGCTCCTACCGCCCTCTCCTGCTGGTGCCCTTAATCATCATTCTGCTGCCAGTGCTCCTGCCTAGTTACTGCCAGTGTTGGGTCTCCTGTCTCCAGTTCTGAGCTCAGGCACCACCTCCTCCTCCTCCTTCTGCTGCACCTCCTTTTGCCTGCCCCCGCTGCTGCTCCCGCTGCTCTTGTGCTGCTACCATTGTGATGTTCCCATGCACACTGCGCCTTTTCCTTTGCTGCTGCTGGTATCCAGCTAGTCTTGCAAGTGTCACCCAGCGTCCCTGCTCGTGCTCCGCTTTTGCTTCTCCCTTTTCCTGCTGTCTCCTGCTGCTGCCCCACTCGTCAAAACGACAAAACCTGCCGCTGCCTCTCCTCACCGTAACTACAAAAGTACAAAACCACCACACAGCATGTGCCTCCTCTTAAGCCTTGAATGAATCTGTCCCTGTTGCCTTATCAGAGTGTCCTTAATGCAGACTCCTCCTACTACGGTTTGCAGCCTGCTGATCCTGTAATTTCCGCGTCCGCTGCCTCCCTTCCATCTGGGCTGGCAGGTGTGACGGCTCAAGGTGCGGGGACTATGGCACTTTTTGCGATGGCATATCATGATGTGTAATAACAGGCTGGCAGGTGTACACCCCTTCCCACCTTTGCAAGGCTACTGGTTACCTACTGGGTGACACTGTGCCGACTCATGCTCTGGCCTGCATGTACTGAGATACAATAACCAAGAACACCAGGAATAGATGTATTTGAGGTAACATATTTTAAGTAGAGAAGGCTACATAAGATCTGGAGCACTTAATTTATGACTTGAAGTCCCTCCCAGAGCACCAGAACATTGTATGGGGACCTTAGGCTCCTTCAGACCAGCACAGTAGCAACCTCAGGTAGCATCTACGCCATACAAAGGATGTCAGCACGCCTGTCCACACAGAGCGTGCTAGTAGATAGATGCAACTAAATTTGATTTACCTGTGTTACCTAAGGAGTTGCTGTTTATCATGTTTTTGCTGCTAAGGGCGCAGCTGACAACACACGCATGGACCATTGTTTGACTATTCTGGGAGGATATGGTGTAGGAATTGAAAAGTGAGGAGGAAGGGCTGGAGGTGGTGATATGACGAGCCAGGACGTAATAGTCATGTTCAGGAGGCGGGTGCCCTCGCTGTAGTAAGCCTACTTCCTTAACTGTACGCCGCTCATGGTGGAGCGAGTGTAGATGTAACAATGTTCGACTAAGAGAACCTTCTGTCTGACACGGGACAGCTGCAAAAACAGTTGGAAGGGGAGGGGCAATGCATTATGCCTACTGGTACCTGCTGCATCTTCCCTTAAAAGTATTCAGATAGAGCTAAGGCCCAGGATCCGCTAATTTAGTGCAAGGACAGTTAGGACTGTGCTCGCTCTTCTGCCGCTAGCTATGCCACTCCGTCCATGGTAATGTACCATCCCCAACTGAGGCAAGAAAGCACAGACAAGCTCAGCGCCTCTGCAAATACTGAGCATGCATGTGTGTGCTGGGCATCTCACTATGACTGACAGCCCACCATGAGTTCATAATGTAGCTAGTTATGGTCAGCGTCTTGCTCACAGTAGATGTGCAGTGCTATCTATCTGCAGCTCCGGAATACCACATCAATCAATCATGATGGGCTTTCAACCGAGGCCAGCTCTTGGGAATATCAAGAGCAGGTGCTAGGTACTAAACCCTTACAGTGTGGTGGCTCAGCACCAGTACGTCTAATGCTGAATGCAAAGCACAACACGTGCAGGCGTGGTGATCTGCATGAAGCACTAGTTTATACTGATGTTTACAGCCTGGGTCTCATGCTGATGAGGTGATACATCGGCCTTACACACAGCTCCCAAGTCCACCCCCATTGCCATGCCCTTATTGTGGCCCTAACCAGGTGCAGGCTGCTGCATTTTATACCTACTGGATATCATATCATATCTTGCATCAGATGCCACATTTACAGGCAGACCACAACTCCTCTGCAGCAAACCATCTTGCCATGTCATTAAGGAGCAGTGCAGGTTTACTTGTGGAGAAGTGGATTTGCTTATATGTTCATATTCTCTGCAACTGTGGCGGAGTCAAGCTGTCAGAGTAGCAGCTGGTGCTGCAAGGCCACAGCCTTCAAAGCTCATGCATCACACACAACAGCTGCCACAGAGAAAAGCACCCTGTCTCCACCTTTCTCTTTGGCTTCTTGCACACCCCATCCACCTCAAAAAGAGCAAGCACACATGGAAGAGGGATTAGCTGCTGCATATGAGTAGTCTTGATGCCTGTTGCTTGAAGGACATCAAAGGCTACACATATGTAGAAGCCACTTGATTAAAAGGGCAGCAGGCACCGTTGGCCGGTCAGGATGCTAATTGTGAGGATTGAACCAGGGCAGAGCCGCTTTAGCGATGTAATACCCTGTGCACAGCATTACAGAAGACACACGCAACACCTCCTGCATGCACTGAGTTCCGTATCAATCATTACCAAGCACATGGAGACTCTTAATGACAATAAGGCATATCAGAGTGGCAGTGGCAGACCCCCCGCTTGCTCAGTTGTCCCTGACCCCACTGCATGATCATGGCCAGACACAATAGAAACTAAAAGATGGTACTGGATCCTTCAAGAAACTCCCTACACAGCATGGATGCTTCAGGATATGTTTGCATTCACACCGACATCCAACCGTCCCGGATCGCAGTGGTGTATCCCCCTCCCCCCCCCCCCCCCCGCGGATCTTGGTGGTTTGACGTTCCTAAGAGAATGACAGACGGAGCTGTGCAAAGACATCGTGTGCTAAGCTTCACCATGTACTTCAGGGATGGGCTCTTTAATGAAACTAAAACACGTTCAGCGATAGCTGAGGCCATGCGTGCACGAGCTGCTACATCCCCCGTACCTCAGTGATATGGCGGTGTAATTTATCAGACAACCATCTTTGCTGAGGTAGGGGTTTTGTATAGCAATAATCACTATTACAGCAGCACTCATAACACAAATCAGGCAAGGTCTTCCCCCGCAATAAGTGACATTCGTGAGGAAGTACAGCTTTAGTGCATGTTGCAATTGAGCCAAGGGCACATGCCCGTGTAGACTACATCGCTGAACCCTGAGGCCTGCTAGTACTTTTGCCGCAGCTGTCACAATTAGGAACCTTACCTACGTTGTTTGGGATGGAGCTGGATGTCCTCACCCCACCTATGTAAATACAATTTGACTGGAGAAGCTGGACTTTAAATTTCTTTGTCTCTGTCTGTGAGATCTCTCTGTCACACTCTTTGGACAGTGCTCCCCACTAAGTAGGCGCGTCTCCTCAGATTGTTTGCCACAGATGTGATCATGGCACCAACTCAAACCCTGCTGTTATTGCAGATGCTCCTCCCTGGCAAGCTGTTGCTTCGGCTCTATAACTGGGGTAGCTTCATACACCGCAAAAGCCTAATGAATGCTAAATATGCAGATCACATTCAAAATGGTACATTTACACATTAGACACCACATGGCCCCATTTAAGGTTGTAGCACTGCTCACTTGCCATGTGCGGTAGGGGGGATGCACCAGGCATGCTAGTGCTGCCTCTCCACAAATGCATGCAGAGCTAACTTCCGGCATCCACTCACTCGCCCACAATGGTTTCCTAATTGATCAGGCAGATAAGGTACGGAGGAACGCACCAGCCTCTTCCCTTACATCTACGCATCTGGCTAAAACGAAGACTGACGGTCTGACAGCAATACTACATCCTACAGCGTCTCACAGGTCATATATAGAGCTTAGATCCTTCCCCACAACCATCCCTGCTGTATCACATCAAGACTCGGCATGCTTATACCACCTTGGGTTTCGTCATCCAACGCAGGGCTACCGCCTGCATCCAATCTTACTTTCACGCTCTCACGACCCTGGTCCACCTTCCCTGTGCCCCCACCCTTTTCCTTCCCTGCAGCTCCCTCTTTCACACTGCCCCTTCTCCCTCCCTCTAATCATCCCCATATACCCTTGCAGTAGACCTGAACATTGTTTTCCAGTTGCTACAACCAAACTATTGCAATTCATCTTAACAAACCATCAATGAGGTAACTGGCTCGAAATCATGTTTGAGGTCATGTGCAGCAGCATGGGGAAGCCAAGCAGCGCAACAAACAAATCAAGTTCCATGTTAAACTCAGGGCTGCCTGATGGATCAAAGGCCTGCGCAGATATGCATGCTTTGACACACAATAGCACCCAGAGTCCTAGTAATGCAAATACTTTGCCTAAGCATGTACAAAGCGCAACTTGTTCTCGTATTGCTTCACCTACAGGCCTGCGAAAGGCACTCATGCCAAAAAGAAGTTGAAGTCCAACTGTAACATGGCCTCAGGGCCTCAAACACTTCCTCCTCAAGAAGTCGTGTGTGCATGGTCAAGCCACGTGTATTCTGCTCTCTTGGTTGCACTGCGATTGCAGCTGGTCAAGTCAGAAGGTGAATAGGCAGATCTACATTCTGACATGCGGCAGCTTGAAAAACAGTTGGAACTGAGATCTTACTGAGTGCAGTTGTGCCACTTCCACGGTTGAAGCAACAAAGCTGACAGTGTCAACGTAAACTAGTTATCCGGAACCCTAATCCTCAACTCTACCCTGACTCTTTGTACACCCACCATCAAACCCCACCCACCCATTGTTAAATAGTGTTGCACCACTAAGCCTGTGGGCTGCTCAAAGAACCGTTGGGCATCCGCAATAAGCCCTGTTGATTGTCGTGCAGCCTTTGCAACCACACTCACCTATCATTTCGAAGCAGTAACTGTCTATCCATTGTTGCTTGAAAAGTTGTTCCATTTGATATGCAGCTGTGGTGGAGTCAAACTCTCAGAGTAGCAGCTGATGGTGCAAGAAAGAGCCTCAAAAGCTCTTACTTGCAGGAAGACAACAGCTGTCACAAGTGAAAGCGCCTAGTCTCCACCTTTTCCTTTGCTTCTTGCAAACCCAATTCACCTCAATATCGCGAGCATACATGACCGAGCGGACCTGATAGCTGCTGCATGTACCTAATCTTATGACGGCTGCTTGCAGTGGATGTAAGACAAGCCCATATGTAGAAGGCACTTGATCAGTACTGGCAGCAGAAAAATTGGACTGGGCATGATGCCAAATGTGGAATTGAACCAGGGCAGAGCCGCTTTAAAGGTGTAGCAACATGTGCACAGCATCACAGAAGACATAGCAATTCCCCCCTCAATTATCAGGCATCCCCCCCCCCCCCCCAGCCGACACTTCCTGCCTGCTGTCTTACCAGGCCTAGCAGTTGAGCACGATCGACACAAGAAATTTGGAAGCCCAGGAATTGACAGCCAAAGCAGCCAAAGCACAGAAACTTGGGATCCCTGCTCCTGGGTGCTCACTCCTAACTAGGGTAATGGTGGATTATACTGCTGCCCTTGCTCCCTGCAGACACATGACTGATCTAACCTCCACCCTCCCCCTGCAGCAGCTGCAGTTGCTGCTATACCCCTTGCCCTTGCCCTTGCTTTTCCTTATCAAGCTACTGCACTTATCACCGCTCCAGTCTCTTCCTAGCCGAGCCATAGGTACTTCTGGGCTTCATCCCCTGCTGCTCCTCCTTCTGCCCCTATTTCATTCTGCTCCTCCCCCCCCTCCTGCTGCTGCCTCTACTCATCATTTTGCTGCAAGTGCTAGTACCCAGTTACTGCCAGTGTTGGGTCTTTACAGGGTTAGCGGCAGAATCATACCTTTCTGCCCTGCCAATGATGCCAATGCCATGCCATGCTTATTCTGCCAGCAGGAAAAGGGATTGGCAGGTTGGCAGAATCAATCAATTAGAACATGCAATTAAAAAAAGCTGCTGCACTTCGGCTTATATTAATGTGTAATGAGTGTGTAACTAGTTACAAACCACTGACCAAATCGGCAGAGTTGTGGCAAAAGCGGCCTTGCCAAAGACCTATTCTGCTCTGCCATATTAGGATTTCAAATAAGCTGTTAACACTGGATCTCCAGTTATAAACTCAGGCCACCACCCTTCTTCTTTTGCTGAACCTGAATTTACCTGCCCTCGCTGCTGCTGCTGCTGCTGCTGCTGCTGCTCTTGGGCTGTTATCATTGGCATCATGGTCCCATGCACACTGTCCCTCTTTCGTTGCTGTCAAGTGGCATAGGCCTTCTTGGGCGAAAAGGGAACCCGGGATGCAACGGGCCCAGCGGAATTGCCCCATATATCATTACACTCTGCCCCCCTACAAGGGCCGGCGTCCTCGACGGCCACTGCTCCCGCCCCGCGCAGAGCACAAGTACGTACACGCTCCCCTGTTTTAGGCAGATTTCCCAAATCGCATGTCACTGGTGGGGATCGATCCCACGACCTCTAGGCCACCTCAGCCTGCACGCCGTGCGCCTTAACCACTAGGCCACGGGGGAACGCTGGGTTGCGCCAAATGGGAGTCGAACCCGCAACCTCAGGATCTGCAGTGGTCTATCCTACCAACTGCACTAACATGGCTCCGAAACCAATTGTCAAGTGGCATAGGCCTTCTTGGGCGAAAAGGGAACCCGGGATGCAACGGGCGCAGCGGAATTGCCCCATATATCATTACAGTTGCTGCTGCTGGTACCCAGCTTTTGCAGCTGTCACCCAACCTCCCTGCCTGTGCACCGCTTGTGTTTTGCTACGTAACCCTGTCTCTTATGCTGCTGCCCCACTCATCAAAACTAGAAAACCTGCTGCTGCCTCTTCTCACCGTAACCATAACACGGCATTGGCCTCCTCTTGAGCCTTGTGTGGATCCGTCCTGTTGCCCATTACAACGTCATTAATGCAGACCCCTTCTCTTACTACGCTTTGCAGCCAGCTGATCGTGTAATTTCCCCGTCCGATGCCTCCCTTCTGTCTAGGCTGGCACCTGTAACGGCTCGAGGTGCGGGCACTATGGCACTTTTTGTTATGGCATACTTTGTAAGTAATAACAGGCTGGCATGTGTACATTTCTTCTCCCCTTTGCAAGGCTACTGGTTATGTACTGGGTAGCACTGTGCATTCTCTGGTGCATTCCGTCTTGCATGCAGTGACAACCCATAAGCAAGGACAGCTACATTCAGAGTGAGATTATTCAGGATAGAGAAGGCTACATGAGATCTGCAGCAGGAAAGATACGACTTGAAGTCCCTGTGTCCCTGAGCCCAGATCACCAGAACACTGTATGGAGACTTTATGCTTCCTCAGGAGTCAGTTTGTTGTCAGCAGCATTTTTATCATCTTGCTGATGATCGAGACACTATCTGACAACAATGTGACATCCTGCAGCTTCTAAGAATACTTGAAAGAGAGCTCATGACCCCCCCCCCCCCATTTTCAAGCCCCCTGCAGTTCCCTCCTCCAATGTGCTGTTCTTGCTATGTCACACCAGACCCCACCCGTTTCTCCCTAGCATCCCTTTCTCACCTGGCCCACCCTGCCTCCCCCCCCCTGCAGTTCAAACCTCAGGCGATTGCGCTGTCCCTTCTCCCTCCTCTCAACCCCTCCTCTTGAACCACTGCAATACATCAATCCCTTGTCAACTTTAATCCCCATATTGCACATTTACCTCACTGCATGATGATGACCAGACGTTATCCAAAGATATTGCAAGGGATCCGTGAAAAACTTACACTAAGGAACCCTTCCCACAATCCCACTCTGGAGAATGACACACGGTCTGCTCGCGTAGATCTCTCTCTATCGCTATTGCTATCCAAAGTAAACATGGCACCGCATGCTTCAGTAAAGATTCATGTGACACAGCATGGATGCATTACAAATGCTTCAGGCAAGCTCTCACCCCCACATCCCCCACATCCCCCAAGCCCCCACATCCAGACGTCCCGGGTTCCAGTGCTATTCACCCCTCCCCCCCATCCGGGTCATGGTGGTTTGAGGTTGATGGCTGCCAGACTTTGAAAAAAAAGAGAGGAAGCTGTGCAAAAACATTGTATGCTGATCTCCCGCGCGCCAGGGAGACGCTCCTTAAAAGACTTTTAACTCTGTGTTGATACAAGTGAACCAAGGCAGCTATGAGGTCACGAGTGCAGCCGCTACATATCACTTGTACCTCAGTGGGATATATCAGACAGGTGCACCACCTGCTGAGGTAGGGATTCTGTGTAGCAACCATCACAAGCACATCAACACTCATTACACACATCAAGCAAGCTTTTCCACTTCAGAAATCTGGTCCTTGAGGAAGTGCAGCTTTGGATATCCCAATAGGGCCAAGGGCACATGACCGTGTAGGCCACTCCGCTGAACCCTGATGCCTGCTAGTACTCTTGCCGCAGTTCTGACAATTATATTTTACCTACATTGTTGGGATGGATCTGTGTACTCTCATTCCTTCTATGTAAGTAAAGAAATTGATTCGAGAACGAAGCTGGGCTGAACTGGTCTCATTCTCTCTTTTACACTCTGTGGAAAGTGCTCCTTACTAAGTAGGCATCTCTCCTTGATTGTTTGCCACAGATGTGACCATGGCACCAACCCACGCACCACCGTTACTGCAGATGCTTCTCCCTGGCAAGCTGTTGCTTCCGGTCTATAACTGAGGTAGCTCCATTCACCGCACTTAAGCGCGGGATAAGGCTAACAGTTGCTAAAGGTGCAGATCACACTCAAAATGGTAAGATTACACATTAGAGACCAAACGGCCCTATTCAAAGCTTGTAGCACTTCTCTGCTCAAATGCAATGTGCGGTAGGAAGGGGGGGGGTTGCACCAGGCATACTAGTGCTGCCTCTCCCCAAGATTCATGCAGAGCTAATGCCCGGCATGCACTCACTCGCACACAATGGTTTCCTATCTGATCAGGCGGATAAGGTACGGAGGAATGCACCAGGCGGTGTGCTAGTGCTGCCTCTTCCTTACATCTATTCATCTGGCTAAAACGAAGACTGACGGTCTGACAGCAATTCTACATCCTACAGCCTCTCACAGGTCATAACAAACAAACTAACAAAAATTGTAAAGTGTGGCTGCACCAAGGCAGCAAGGTGGAAACGACCAAACACATCATATTCAGAGCTTGTATACCTCCCCACCACCCTTCCTGCTGTGTCGCATCCAGACTCGGCGTGCTAATACCACCTTTTCTTTAAGCTCACGCCCCTGGTCCACCTTCCCTGTGCCCCCACCCCCACCCTTTTCCTTCCCTGCAGCTCCCTCTTTCATGACGCTGTCACTTCTCCCTCCTTCAAATCATTCCCATAAACCCTTGCAGTAGACCTGAACATTGTTTTCTAGCTGATACAAACAAACTATTGCATTGCTTCTAACAAACCACCAAGGAGGTGATTGGGTCGAAGTCATGCTTGCAGTCATGTGCAGCACGGAGAAGCCGAGCAGCGCAGAAACTACTTCAAGCTCTAAGTTTGACTCTCGGCTGCCTGATGGAACTAAGATCAGCGCAGGCATGCATGCTTTGACACAAAATAGCACCCAGAGTCCTATCAATGCAAACACTTTGCCTGAGCATGTACGGAGAGCAGCTTGGTCTCATATTGCACTGAATGCTTCACCTACAGGCCTGCAGAAGGCACTCCGGCCAAAAAGAAGTTGAAGTCCAACTGTAACATGGCCTGAAAGCCTCAACACTTGCTCCCCAAGAGGCCCTGTGTGCATGGTCAGGCCACGTGTACTCTGCTCTCTTGGTTGCACTGCGATTGCAGCTGGTCAAGTCAGAAGGTGGATCGGGAGATCTACTTTCTGACATGCGGCAGCTTTGAAGACAGTTGGAACTGAGATCTTACTGAGTGCAGTTGTACCACGCCATGGTTGATGAACCTTGTGCAGCTGAGTCATGGAACCAACCCCGGTCAGCAGCTCCACGGTAAGGAGCCACCAACCCAACCCAGTACCACCTTCTATGTCTACACGGTATGTGTTGTCACCCCCGCTGACAGTGTAATTAAAAACTAGTTATCCTGAACCCTAATACTTAACCCTGACTCTTCATCCACCCATCACTGAAGCCCAACCACCCATTATTATTAGATAGCTAGCGATGCACCAAAGAGCCTCTGCGCTGCCCAAGGAACCCAGCGGGTATTTGTAAGCCCTGTTCATTGTGCTGCAGCCCCTTGCAACCACCCTCATCTATCATTTTGAAGCAGAGTTTGTCTACCTGCATACCCATTGCCGCTTGAGAAGTCGTTTCATCTAATATGCAGCTGTGGTGGACTCGAACTGTCAGAGTAGCAGCTGATGGTGCCGCAAGGACTGGAAGTAAGAGCCTTCAAAGCTCAATCATGCTGAACAGCTGTCACAAATTGAGGCACCCATTCACCACCTTTCTCCTCGGTTTCTTGCACACCCCATCCACCCCAAAAGGGCAAACTCACCTGAAAGCACGGGTAGCTACTGCGTATGAGTAGTCTTGATTACTGTTGCTTGCAGCCATCAAGACAAGCTTATATGTAGCATCCAGAATCCTACTTAGATGAGAATATGCTTCTAAGCACGTGCAGGGTGCAGCTTGCTCTCATATACCCATAACTGCCTACGTACATGCCTGCACAAGCCATGCCAGAAAAAGGTCCAACAGTAGCATGAACTCAGAGCCTTTACACTCCCAAACTTGCCCTTCATGCACTCCAGCTGCAAGGACGTCAGCTGTTTTGCTGCAGCCCATCCCACCACGATCATACCATTTTAATTAAAAGCACTCGGCTTATCTACAGAAAAGTGCAGCTCGCTCAGTTCTGCAGCTAGCTAGTGTGTCAAGGCCCTGGAGCAACAGCTGGTGGCAGAAGGAGAAGATCTCCAATGCTCTGACAAGGACAACACTTGCCACATGTAAAGCACCCAATCTCCACCTTGCTCCTCAGCCGCTTGCACAGCGCAGTTAATTCTAAGTCAAGGTCACTTGTGCAATTGGATGGCTGCTGCGTATAAGTAGTCTTGAGGGCTGCTGTTGTTCGCACCCTTCGCAGACACTGATCTTACATGCAGAAGCCACGCAATCGATTTGCCAGCGCACTAGAAACAGCGGACTAGTGTCCATGATGATGGCTATACATTTTGTGCCTGATAATAATCCAGGTATAGTCGCTGTAAAGGTGTAGTAACTTGTGCACAGCGCTGAGGACACACGCTGAACCCTCCCGCATGCATGGACGGCAACCGCTCAATCAAACAATACAAACAAAAACCTACTGAGGATCAGCCCTTAGCAGATTGCAGGCTGAATTTTCTGCCTGCATGATTGGGCCATGCAGCTCAATCATATTCATACCGAGCATACGGAAGTTCACAAATGCCAAGGCTTAGCAGATTCCCTGCCAGTAGCAAAACCAGCTGGCCACCCAGTGTTTCATCATGGCCAGGCACATACAGTTAGGACTGCATGCCTCAAGAAATTCCCTGCACAGGAAGTATGCTTCAGGAACAGCTTTCATTCACGACCACATTTATAACCAAATCCAGGGTGTTCTGGATCCCAGGGCTGTTTTTTCTCCCACCTCTGGCATGGGAGTTTGCAGTGACAACAGTATTGCAGTTGAAATCAGACCATTGTATGGTCATGAATGCAGCTGCTACACCAAACCCCTACCTCAATGATATGGCTTAGTGATATAGTGTCACCAAACAACATCATGGAGCTAGGGGTTTTGTGTTTGAATCATCGGCGCTTAAATTTGAGCTGAAGTGAAAGTTCGCCAGTTTAGGAGTACCTTGGGAGTACCTCATCATAATGAGCCTCCAAGCAACTGAAGCCAGCTCTTGTGAGTACTAGTCTGAGGTGCACGTGCTCGTTACATCCAGTACAATGTGGTTTCGAACGGCATATCTAGTCATCGTCCTGGTTCCCCTCTCACCGCCCCCGTCCCACTTCCTCCACCCCCCACGCCCCTTCCTGCCGACTACAGTTCCCTGCCCCATCACACGCTCACCTCTCTGTCGTCTCACCCCCTCCCCTTGCACCCTTGCAGTACACATCTCATTGCTTTTGAGTTGTTGCTCACTAGATTATTGCACCATTAACTAACAAGCTGTTAAGAGGAGATTGGCCCTAAATCATGCTTAAGATCCTGTGCAGCACGGAGAAGCCACAAGCGCAGGATGGCCTCAAGCTCAAAATTGGACTGAGGGCTGCTTCATAGGTTGATTATTTGCACAGACATGCTTCGACACGATAGCATGCACGTCATTGTAGTAAAGAAAATGCTGTGCCTAAGAGTGTGCATAGTGTCACAGCTTGTTCTCATTCTGCCACAGCTGCTTCACCTACAGGCCTGCAAAATGCATGCCAAAAAGAACTTGAAGTCCATCCAAATGTAGAGGACCTAAAGATGCTCCTCATATCACAGGCGAGCGGCTGCTGCTTCTTGTAAGCAGGCATGGGGAAGCTCCATATGCCACACCCTCCTGTCTTAAACCCTAAACCGTCACATTCTGCTGTAGCGCCTGAAATCCTAAACACTTGAGGGGCTGCCGCCACCCAATCCCCCCGCACTTTACCACGCACCCTTCAAACCCAAAAAACCTATAAGCCCGAAAGCCGTAAAACCTTAACCCTATAGCTCAACCCCTTAACCCTTAACCCTATAGCTCAAACCCTACATCTCAAGACCCCCCTTGCCCCCATGGGCCCCCCCCCTCCTCCCCCCTTGGGCTTCAGCAGAGTCGCGGGGTAGATAGAGTTGCAGAGCCACGGCCTCCTGGTCACCCGTGACTGACACTCATATCACATCACTAGCTCTATCCATTACCTTGTGTTAGCTGCAATGCCCATGGTCTTATTTGAGCAGCAACATCGTGGAACCGTCTCCAGCCAGCTGCTGGTGCTGAGAGCTACGTTGGTGTTCTGTTTCAAACCTATGCATGGCTTACACCTGGCACCCAGTTTCACTCTCATGCCCTCGCCACCCTGGTCCCCCCTCCCCTTCTCTTCCAGCCCCTTGCAGTTCCCACCTGCATTGCCCTGTTTTTCTACCATCCTTTCAATCCCTCCCCTTGCAGCGAGAGAGAGAGAGAGAGCTATGCAAGGAGGGGGTTGAGGTGCCCTCCCGCGTAAGGTTAAGGGAGGGGCCCATTGGTGTAAGGATTACACTGGGCCAGCCTCCCCTTGCAATACAAGTAGCTTTGGCTTCCAGCTGCCACTAACATAATCATTTTTATTCCTACTAACAAGCCGCCAAGAACTTGGAGGTTGGCCCAAAATGATGCTAGAGGCCCTGTACAGCACAAAGAAGCCGCCAAGTACAGCAGAGAGGCTACCATACCAAGTTAGACTTTGGGCTGCTGCCTGACGGATTGGAGGTCTGCGCAGACATGCATGCTATAACACAGGACAGGACCTAGAGTCCTATTAGATGTGAAAACTTTGCCTCCGCATGTCCAGGTTGCAGCTAATTCTCATATTCCCACAGCTGCTTCACCTATAGGCTTGCAAAAAGCATGCCAAGAGAAGTTAAAGGCAAACTGTAGCATGACCTCCGAGCGAGCCTCCACATTCAATCATAAACAAAGAGGCCCTGCGTACTTTTGCAGGCCGTATGCGTATTCTCCTGCAGCAGCCCTTCTCACAACCATCAAGGAGAAGCATTGCTCATCTATCTACGGGATTCACCAGATTCAGTTACTACCCTCCATGCAATGTGGCATAATGTGCAGCACTGCCGGACTCGAGCTGTCAGGGTAGCAGCTGGTGGTGCACGAAAAAGCCTTGAAAGCTTTTGCAGGACATCACCAGCTGCCGCAAAAAGAAGCCCCCACTGTCCACCCTGCTCCTCAGCCGCTTGCACAACCCACCCAATTAGCTGGTTAGCTGCTGTGATATTCACTACATCGCATAGGGACATCCTCTGGCTGTCACCAGTCATTCCTGTATGTAGCAGCCCTGCAAAGCATCGTAATTTGATGATAATCACCAGGCACTGCATACGGTGACTGCCCTTTGGCTTCCCGGCGTCAGCGGCAAACATCTGAAACAGATAATTTATACGCTGGCAATCTGCGCCACAACACTGGCAGCATGGAAGTCCACCTGGCATATAGGTCGCAATCAACACCATGTATGCTATAAAAATGGTGTTTCACCACATGCACCAGACCTGGCAACATGGATCAACAGAAACCAGATCAGGGCAGACCCGCAGCTTTGGGGAAGCAGGCATCTGCTAGCTCAGCATGCTGCACTTGCAGAGTGATAATGGATCAGAAGGATAGGATAGGGAAAACGCACCAGGCGTGCTAGTGCTGCCTCTTGTGAGTCGGGACTACACAGGGCTAAGTCCCGGCTTTCATTTACCCACAAAGCATGTAGCACAATCAACATGATTGGCAATGAACCTGGCACGAGACACAGACGAGTGCTGCTGAACGCGACGTTAAACCCATCAATCATCCACCCGCCTGCCAGTGCACATGCAGTGCATGTGCTAAAAGCCCAGAAGGATGTGCTCGGTGATTGCAACAATCCCAACTGCAACCTCATTAACACATCATTTTCGGGTGTTTGCAGGCCTGTCTCTCGCTTACAAAATCCCGCTCATGGGACCGCCTCGAAATACTGTCAGCATCTGACATTTACAGCTGGCATACCCTGCTTACAGCTACATAAACCTCATCTTGACAAACTCTAACCAAAAGCCAGCTGTAAGGTGTCGGTGGAGAGCAGGTGCCCTTACATCGCGGCTCAGCACCAGTGCATCCAGTGCTGCATGCCAATCACAACTTAACAACTGAGCAGCATGGAACACTGGATATACTGATGCTTACTAGCGCGGTTCACCTGTTGGCAGTAGTGATGTGTATTATCCTTGTAAACAGCTCCTGAACCCCACTGCCACCTATGCAGTAACCACGTGCAGGCTGCTGTTTGTTTCATATTGCCACACCTGTGGTCTTATGGGAATGCAGCTGCAGCCACCACACCTTGGCCTGCAAGAGCCATGCAGTAAAACAGTTACATACAAGTCCCAATGTTACATGGCCTGCAGATGCTCCTCTTTACCAAAGCTGAGTCTACTATAACAAGTGGGTGTTGGGTAGATCCGTATGCAACATTCTTTTGATGATATCACAATAGGATAGGGTAGGGGAGAAGACAGCTGCGTGCCCTTACTGCCTCCTGAAAATCTACGCAGGACTGAGCTGAGGAAACTGAGGCTTAACAGCCAGGTTAAGCCTACACTCTCTCACAACTCATTGAGGGAATCCCTCCCCGCCACCCTTCCCCACCCCCTAATCCTAATTAACTCCTTGAATTCGGACAGAGCCCCTAAAACCCTTAACTTGCAGGGCTGCCACCCTGTAAATCCCCCACTCTTCCACCATTCCTGAAACCCTTAACCCTCACCAGCAAATTCGTTAATAGCCTAAACCCTAATACGTAAACCCGACCCCGTCCTGACTACTACATTTTTGCGCCGGAGTTTTTCTTTTGTTCAGTGTTATATGATCTGCAGATCACTGTGGTAGCCGTGTCAAGCTGGAGCAGCAGCTATTGGCACCAATAAAGAACCTTCCATGCTCTCATCCGAACAACAGGTGCCACAGTCAGAAGCTCCCATGCTCCACCCTGCTCCTTACCTCCTTGGACATCCCAGCCAATTTGAAGTCAATTTGAAGCCAATTTGAAGTCAGGGTTATTGGGTTGCTGCATAGAAATAACCTTGATGACTGCCACTTGATGTCACAAAGGCCTATATACATAGCAGCCCTTCAAAGCACAATCGGCTGCATTTGTATACAAAGGGAAAAGATAAGGCTCAGATGGTGGACACCCTAGGCAAGTAGTACCTCTCCTGTTGGAGAGTGCCTATAGGAGTGGGGACCCCTTTCATCATAGCCTGGATTTAAGGATTTGCTAGGATGCCAGTGCCACCCAGCCAGAGTCACCGCCCTGGGTCAAGGTTCTACCTGCAACCTAAGTTTGGTCAACCCTTGACAGGGCTGGCTGTGTTTGACTAAACCCTAATCCTGCTGTACAGCAGGCTAGGGTTTAGCCAGGATGCCTATTCTAGGCCAGCCATAACCCTGGCTGGGTGTCACTGGCACCAAAAATGAGATTAGAATTAACCCCTGAGGGATGGGTGGGTGGGTGCTTAAAATATGCAGCAACACTTAAGAATACCCACAGAAAGTCCCTGCCTACCGGCTGGGCCCAAACTGGCACAGGTGCAGCGTTGAGCACGCTACTTGTATCGCTCTCTTACTTGTTTTCCCGTTCCTCCACGGGTGAGAGCGCTGTCACCGCTCGTCATGTTCGTCCATACGAACTAATACGTCAGGTACGAACTGGTTACATGTTCGTCCTTGCCGACGGCGATTTAAAGAGAGGTTCACTCAGAAGTTTTCAGACCTGGTCCACCTCAGGTCTTCTTCTCTTCTGGGTGTTCCCATCTTTCTGCCTTTCCAAGTGGCCACCTCTGCTTCGCCCTACTCTTCCCTTATACAAATCATGCAGATTAGACAAGTACTCTTGCTAATCTTTGACATTTGTATATAAAGGGAAAAGATAAGGCTCAGATGGTGGACACCCTAGGCAAGTAGTACCTCTCCTGTTGGAGAGTGCCTATAGGAGTGGGGACCCCTTTCATCATAGCCTGGATTTAAGGATTTGCTAGGATGCCAGTGCCACCCAGCCAGAGTCACCGCCCTGGGTCAAGGTTCTACCTGCAACCTAAGTTTGGTCAACCCTTGACAGGGCTGGCTGTGTTTGACTAAACCCTAATCCTGCTGTACAGCAGGCTAGGGTTTAGCCAGGATGCCTATTCTAGGCCAGCCATAACCCTGGCTGGGTGTCACTGGCACCAAAAATGAGATTAGAATTAACCCCCCAATAATGAGCCCCCAAGCGGGGAGACGCCCACGCCACAATGTGGCCGGTGCCTTTACAGCCACCGGCAGTGGCCACTGACATTCCACAATGGGGAGTCACATACATTGTGTGACCTGTAGCCGCATGTTTCTTGTCGTGTGCATGTATGCCCGGACGGCATCTGACTGCCATCTGCCATGAGCTTTGATTCTTTCTACTGTCACCCCAGCCTGCCATGCAGCCATGACACCCCCCCGTCTAAGGCTGTGCATGCCATATGCTTTCGGGTTGACAGAGATGTCCGGGTAGCGTTGGACTAATGCAGTAAGGTGTAGTTTCAACCTTTCTGCTAGAGCTTGTCCTGTTTTTATAGGGGAGGATGATAGACGCCGAGCGTTTAAGTCCCAGGCCGTAAATACAGGGTCGGAGGATTGAGCTTTGGCAGCCTTTCTAAAGCTCAGCCAAGCTTGTACATAATCCGCGATGCGGATGCCGTCGGTCGTGGTTCCCGTAATGGTAACCTGTGCCCCCTGTCCTCGTTGATCTGTCTTTGATTTGCGTATGTGCAGCTCCACAAATTTGCCTTCACCTTCACCTCCCACTTTGATGTCCTCCATTTTCAAAGCAATGATCTCCGAGCGCCGGAGCATGCCATAGAAGCCGAGGAGGATCCAAGTGAGGTCTCACAGGTGTAGCCATTGTGTGTGTTGATCTGCTCCTTGCCGTTTAACTGCTAGATACTTGACCAAGAGGCGCAGTATGGGCTTGGTCAAACCGACTTTGCCTTTGGGTATGCCCTCTGGTCCTTGCTGTATCTTTATGGCATTTAGCAGATTCTTGATTGTGTCTGTGCACAGGTGAGAGTAATCAGCTCCTTTGGACTTGTGCCAATCCTTAATTGCTGAAAGAGTGGACTCAATGGTACCGACTTTATATCTGCCTGAGGCCCAGGCCATGAAGAGTCGTACCAATTGAAGGTCAACTGCCCCCTTTTTTCCAGGGGGTAGGACCTGTGCCATAGGCTTTTTAGCCTTTTGTGTGGCCCACTGTACGAACCTGTGCAGGCTCGATGCGTATGTATTTTGGGAGGATTCGCGAATCCTCTGTGCGTCGAGGTACACTAGCATGTGTGCTGCATCTGTGACGTCTTCGCTGGCGTGCGAGGGGATTTGAGCTGCAAACTTGATGCAGTCTGCACACACAAACAAACCTGCCGGTTTGGAGTGTTTGCCCAGCCCCAAGCATGTAGGATGCCACTGTCTGCCACAGTCTTCACATGTTAGCTTACGATGGTGGTTAGTCTGACAGCACGCTTGACAGAGAGACGAAATGTCGCTGTCACGTTGTGTCTTGTGTACTGGTAATGAACCTGCTAGGCACGCATGCAGCATCAGCGGGTTATGCTTTGCGGTGGCCTAGCCTCAGTACAAGAATGGGAAACCTGATCGGGTTGGCAGGGCAGGATGAGTTCTTCCACCTAAACACTTTTGAGCCAGATTCGTACCGCTGGAGTAGTTTGAACAACGGGCGTTTGCGCCTGATGTACTTCCTATACCAGCGTGCTGTAGTCCATTCCGGGACTACTATCGTGGCGACAGTGTTTATTGGGTCAATGCGCCATGCTGCTACGATGGTGTCCAGGATGGTGTCGAGTTCTGCAAAAGGGGCGTTAGCCCAGAGGACTTTCCCCACCAGATCCTTCACGTGGTTTTGTACAGGATCTGCTGCGGAGTACCAGGTTGTGCAACCTGGCTGAACGTTATAGCCCGAGACTGCAGCGCAGCAGTCAACCTCTGCAGGTGGGCTATTGAATTGTTCAAAGTGCATGAAAGTCCAATCCTGTCGAGACGTTTTCTGCTTGCCTCTGGACGGAGCATCTGCTGGATTAAGTTCCCCCTTAATGTACACAGCTTTCACTTCGAACCCATATTCCATGCCCAGTCGGGCGATGCTAAGCAGGGTTGCTCTCAGTGGTAGCTTGCGAGATGCTCCTTTGTTGATTGCAGAGACTGCCTGGATGTTGTCCATCCTTGCGATCACTTTTAGCTGTGCGAGGTCTTCACGCCAGTGCTGGAGACACTTGAGCAGTGCCTCCAGTTCCAAGGCGCCAATATGCTCTTCGGACACATTTCGGTCCCATTTGCGGGAGTATACGTCGTGCCCTAGGATGCCTCCTACGCCGTACGTCTTGCTGGCATCTGTGAAGACTTCGAGGTCAAACCGACTAGGGTCGATGTCCACCTCTTTAGTCCCCACCATGTGTTTCCTGATGCCTGACCACGGGTTATCAACCGTTTGCAATGTGTCCACCCAGAACTGTAGGTCGTACCAGAGTCCATCAGTGAGCTGCACTTGTGAGGCTTTGCAGCTCCGTCCGTGCAGGCCGGGGTATACTTGGTCCAGTAGTTCCTGCGTGAACAGGTATCCCCAGCGACATACTCTGCAGGCGAACAGGAGCTTACCCGCGAGGCTTTCCACAGCTTTCACGGGCGCTGTCTCCTTGCTGCGGTATGTGTCCATGAAGTTTTGCACTTCCTGGAGGTAGCGGGCTCTCTTTTCCTCAGGGAGCTTCAGCATCTGGTTTGGAGCGTCGATTATAATCCCTAGCACTTCCATTTCAGTGACAGGGTTATCGCGGCCTACATCTTTCTTAGGGTTCCATTGCAAGCCGAGAAGGGCAGCCTCTTCGTCCATGATAGCGAATGCTTTGCGCATGTCCTCGTGGCTGTCAGCGATGATTATGAAATCATCGACATAGACCACGATAATGGCGTTCACAGACTCAGTGCCTAGTCGCCTGTTAAATATTCTACAGGCTGCTTCGCTGACCGCGCAGAATATCGCTGGGCTTTGCTTAGTGCCTTGCGGCAGCACTACCCAGCGATACAGAGCACCATTGACTGGATGAGTGTATCCCATGTAGCGCCGTGCTTGCACGGATAAGGTGCAATGAAAGAACCCGTTAAGCAGATCGCGCTTGCCGAGCACAGAGGTGGGTTTAACTAGTCGGAATATCTGTTCGGCTGTGGGGAGAGTGCATGGTAGCTCCACCATGGCTTCATTGATCCCTGGTAAGCTAGGGTCTACCAGCATTCTGATTGCGCCAGAAGGCTTAACCCTGGCACCTAACGGAATCACATTGCAAGCAAATTCCTGCCTGGAACCGTGACACGCGGGATCATAGCGCTCAACCATCCCCATTCGCTCAGCCTCATCCAACTGCTGGCCTAATTGTTTCGCATGAATCATAGCAGACCTGTGATTAGGCATCACAGAAGGCTTTGGTGCTTTGTGATCTTTCCATGTCCAATTAATAGGAGCCAAGGCACCAGCGGGCACTTCATTCCAGAACTTAAACCGCTCAGGGTTGAGTACCATGCCATTTGGTCCAATCCACTCTGGACCATGCATACAGATCTCAGTAGCACGTTCAATAGTTTCCACCCATGTTTCACCCTGTGCAAAGGCCCATGTGCCATCCGAACATGCATCCTCCCATTCTAAGGTATTTCCCTGGGTCTCTAACAGTTCACCCTTGTACTGACCTGCAAATAATGGGTAGCCCAGGAATTAGCAAGGAGGAAGCTCACCCAGGTCAGTCCATGCCATAGCAAACTGATGCATCAGTATCTCCACAGTAGAAAATCCAAGCCGCCAGGCCATTAGCCTCACAACTCCTAATGCATCCAGCCCATATAAAGCACACCAAACATCACCACTCCTCACACTACCAAGCTAGCAATAGCTTAGACAGCCAGCTGCTAACAGGCATACTAACATACTAAGGCTTCCCACCACGGTCACCCTTGCCCCTGGGTGACCTGCCACCGCCACGACCACCCTTGCCAAAGTGCCTACCACCCCCACCACGGCCACCAAAGCCCCCGGACAGGGACCGCTGGATGCCCTGCCCAATGGCCGCACCTAAGGTCCTAGCCACAGCCTGGAAGGTCTCCTGGGTGTCCTTGTTGAGCACAGGGGCACCTTTAGCCTTCTTGGAGGGTTTGGGGTCAGGAGTCTCATCACCACCACTGCTGCTGCTGCTGCCGCTGCCAGACTCAGAGCTCTTAGCAGAGCTCTTGCCAGCAGACTTACGCTTCTTGCTCTTGGGCAGAGCAACCTGAGCCTTGGGCTTAACTTCCGGCAAGCCGGGGCCCAGCTGTGCCAGGATAGCAGCATACTCGCCACCACTGGCCATGCTGGACAGCTGCTGCCAAGTCTCAGGAGTGATGTCAGACAGCGGACTGCCCACCTGCAGCACCAGGTCAGCAGCGCCCTTAACACCCAAGCTCTGTACTAGCGGCAGGAACTGCTGCTTGTACACGAGGTACAGCTGGGTGTAGGCCGCCAAGCACTGACCGGCAGCTCTGGTGTCTCCTGCTGCGTTGCACTCAGCTGCCCGTGAGTGCAGCTTTTTCAGCTGACCGCTCACGACATTCCGGATCTCAGCCAGATCCTTCCGCAGCTTCTTGTTCTTGCTGTTCAACAGCAGCTCCTGGAGTTGCTGCAGGCCCGAAGCACTAGGCAGTGCCTGTATGTGGGTGGTGATGGCGTTGTCAACCCCTGTGAACACACCCTGCATGGTGTCAAGGGAGATACCCTCGTCCAGTGCAGGGATGCGCTTCGCCAGCTTGTCAAGGCACTTGCTGGGGGAGGTCTGGGGGTTCCACTTGCCATCGGTCTGCTCCTCCAGATCACGCTTCATGCGGATGAACTTAGCACGCTTGTCATCCAGCACAGCTTGCAGGAGGTCATAGGTGGCCATGCTCTCCAGTAGCTCCTTGGCTAGCTCGCGCTGCTTAGCATCCTCAGGGCCAACGCCCTCAGTCTGCAGCAGCGGCGCGTCAGCCAGGAGAGCGGTGAGCTTTAGCTGCTCGGCCTCAGAGAGCTCATGCTTGCCCAGAGCTTGCTGTTCCAGCAATCTCAGGAGCTGCAAGCGTTTGCTAGGCTCTTTGGTGAGGTCGAGCAGCTCACCGACTGGAGGACCCTTGGGTTCGTTGTCGTCGTTGTTGGGAGGGTTGCCGGACTTGTCTGCTGCAGCTGCATTGCCTAAGGCGTCGAGCTCCATCTGCTCAGGATCACCTTTGGCGGGGTCATCTGCATGCAGAAGGGGTACAAGCCAGTCTGTCAGGTATTGTGTGAAAAATGGCATGCACACTAGTGGCGTGGGCGTAAAAGTAATAGTATCGCCAGGCTTATAGCCTAGATAAGCAAGCATGTGCTGATAAGCCTAGGAGAGCCGGTCACTCTAAGTCACTGCTGCGGTCACTTCTGCTGCGGTCACTTCAGAAGCTCCCATGCTCCACCCTGCTCCTTACCTCCTTGGACATCCCAGCCAATTTGAAGTCAATTTGAAGCCAATTTGAAGTCAGGGTTATTGGGTTGCTGCATAGAAATAACCTTGATGACTGCCACTTGATGTCACAAAGGCCTATATACATAGCAGCCCTTCAAAGCACAATCGGCTGCATTTCTGATGGGAGTTACATGCAGTGCATGCACACTACGGCCTACAATTTGGCGTAGACAGCGGCGAACTCTCTGGAACAACTGAATTAGATCAAAAGCTGGCAATCTGGGCCACAACACATGGAAAAGACTAATCTGGTAACATTTCACAACTGACAACAGGACTGACACCGAGCATCCCCTCACTGCAGTTTCCTTCTCCATTGCCCTGCCCCTTCTCCTTCCTCTAAACCCCTCTCCTTGAACCCTTGCAGTACATCAGGCTTCAATTCCCATATTGCAATTCCCATAACCCAAACCCTAACCCCTAAACCCCAGGCACGTAAGTCTGTTCATTCAGTTTGTTGCCATTCTTCCGGTGTATATATGTGTTTTCATCGTTTGTGCTCAAAGGTCTCATATGTACACTGCTATCTGTAGCTCCAGAGAACACATCAATCCATCATAACGAGCTTTCAAGCAACAGCCAGCTCTTGGGAATTCAAAGTGCAGTTGTTGGGTACTAAACCCTTTGGTGTGGGTCAGCACCAGCTTATCTAATACTGTGTGCAAAGCATAACGCTTGCAGAGGTCGTGCTTTCTCATACAGCACTAGTATGTTATACTGAAGTTTACAGCGCGCCGGTGGGTTTGCCAATGAGATCACACACACAGCCTGGTTCAGTTCTCATGCTGACGACGTGATACATCCTTATACAGCCCCCAAGTCTACCTCCATCGGCATGCACCCATGTTTGCCCTAACCAGGTGCAGGCTGCTTTATACTGTCATGTTTCAAGAGCTGCCCACACCTACAGGCAGACTTCAATGGCCCTTTTGTACAAACCTTCCCATGTAATGCAGTGCTTATCTGTGTATATAACCCGTTTTCTGCTTTGACGTTCAGATAATGTGCAGCTGTGCTGCAGTCAATCTGTCAGAGTGGCAGCTGGTGGTGCAAGGGAGAGCCTTGAAAGGGTCTTCATGCACAACAGCTGCCTTCACAAACAAAAGCACCCAGGTCTCCACCCCCCCTCCTTGGCACCTTGCATATCCCATCCACCACAAATGGATAAGCTGATATCCAAGACGTGGTTCAGGGAGAGGCTCCTTCGTGGAAAAATTTGGACGGTGCTGCATTTGAAACAAGGCGGATTTGAGGTCATCAGGGCAGCCGCTACACATCACCCCTAACTCAGTGATATGCCTGTTTGATTATTGGACACGAGTACCTTCCTGAGGTAGGAATTATGTACAGCTAGCAACCAACAGAAACAAGCTCTTCCACCGCAGTAAGTATCACACCTGAGGAAGTACCTTAGCTATGCATATCCGATATGGCCCAGGACACATGGCCATTTGAGCCTCAGCGCTTTACACCCTCCTTCCTGAACATGGAGGTCTGCTAATAGGTTTCCCGCCCGCAGTCGTCCCACATATTCCCTTCCTACACTGTTGGAACGGAGCTGGATAGTACCATCCTAGCATTGTAGGTTTTAAAGAAATTTGATTGGAGAAGCTGGACTAGAAGTGCCCAAGTTGTACTCTGCAGAAGCTGGTCCACCAAGTAGGCATATCTCCGTGATTATTTGCCACAAATGGTGTGTGCGTAGATGTAACCATGTAAGCTCCCCCTATTTTCTTTAATCAGTCACCCTAAACCCTAAGCTCATTGATATTGCACACCGACCAGTAAAGCCCATCCTTCCCACCATTGTTAGCTTGCAATGCACCAATGACCCTTTGAGCTGCTGCCCAAAGGACCCTGCAGGACAATAGCAAAGCCTTTTACAATATATATGCTGCAGCCCTTTCCTACCCGCCTTATCTACCGTTACAATTCAGTCCTTATCTATCCATCGATCGTGCTGTCTAGAGACGGAAAATCAATTCGTGCTGCTGGGGATTTGTTTCATATGACATGCAGCTGTGGTGGATTCAAGCTGTCAGAGTAGTAGCAGCTGATGTTGGAAGGAAGAGCCTTCAAAGCTGAACCTTGCAGGCACAGCTGCCACACATAAAAGCACCCCGTCTCCACCTGTCTCCTCGGCTTCTTGCACACCATGCCCCATCCACCTCAAAAGGGCAAGTTCACCTGCTGCTTATAAGTGGCCTAGATGATTGCTGCTTGCAGTTGCTTCTACATATAGGTTGGTCAATTCTGACAAACCCCTACGCAGAAGCAGCTCAATTGATATCGCATCAGGCACCGTGGACTGGTCAGGCTGCTAAATGTGGGATTGAAGTTGGTATAGCCGCTTTCAGGATGTAGTAACCTCTGCAGAGCACTACAGAGAACATACGCGTAACCTACTGCATACCCCAGTGGTATCCACAGCTCGATCATACCGGGCATACTGAAACTTTCAATGACAGCGAGGCTTATTAGCAGACACACTGCCAGTATCGGGACCCCCTGGCTCGCTCAGCTAGCCCGGACCCTAGGATGTGGTCATGGACAGACACGATCTGAGCTAACAGATGGCAATAAACGCTTCAACAGAATGAAAGTTCTCCCTGCACCGGAATGATGCTTCAGGCAAGCTTTCAACCCCACATCCAGCCGCTCTCGAGTCCCGGTGGTAACCTCCCGCCAGAGAGAGAGAGAGAGAGAGCTACGCAAGGAGGGGCGTGAGGTGCCCTCCCGCGTAAGATTAAGGGAGGGGCCCATTGGTGTAAGGATTACACTGGGCCAGCCTACCATAGGATAGTTACATCCGTGGGTGGGCTTCCGCCCACCCGCCTTTGTTAGCTTACTTTCTTGTAGTTCCTCCTGTGCCATTGAGGCTCTTTGGGCTCTTCCAGTTTTCTTTTTGTTGTGTATATGCTGTGTAAGGACTTAACTGCTGCAGTATGTACTTCTGAAATGCATTGCTTTAGAGCTTGCCCTTTGATACCGAGGGCTTGAAGATTCATGGTGGTACTGTTGTATATGGTGCCTGCAACTCCGACAAGCAAGGGATAGTACCATACTTTGGCAGTGGGGTCTATGTCTTTGATTTTGTCAATGAGTACTTGGTGTTGATAATCAGCTTTGCTTTGCTGGCCTGTTGGGTCTGAATCCCTGCAGATCTTGACCTCTATTATCCAGTACTCTGCTGGGTTGTTTCCATTCTTGGGTTTGTAGAGCATACCATCAGGGCGCTTATCGGTGGTGCCTTGTGCTTGTTGCACTGCCTCCTTTAGTCCCCTTGGAAGGAGCTCCCACGGGATGTTTCTAGACTGGTGGGCCATGATGCCGTCTTCTGCACAGTTTTCGGTTGATCCAAGGTCCATTTGAACGACAAATGCTCCTTTGCGTCCCCTTAACACTCTTGTAATGCTTAGTCGGCCGACCTTGTTATGCCTGTTGATGTACATTCGTTTCAAAGCTGGGCATCCTGAGGCTGTGTGGTGTCCGCCATCCTCGTCACCGCACAGAAGACATTTGCTACTAGGTGCATGTCCACACCTATAGGCCATCTTCCTTGTCCACATGGTCCCGTACCGGTAGCGCAAAGCGGTTTTTCGTTCTGCATACTTGATTTTTCCCGAGGTCATGTACTCGTTGCTAGCAGGCAGGTCCAGTCTTTCCTCAATCCTTTTTAAAGCCTCGAAATAACAGGTAGCTCTGTTTGCCATCCCAAAGCCACTCTTTTGGTGGCAGTATTGACGTACCGAGTCGTGAAGGTCTGTCAAAGGGTTCACCCGCTTGAAACGGTCAATCAACGTGCGCTGCCCATTGGTCCGTGACCAACGATTGTTCCATTGGGTCTTGTACGGCCAATATTGGGTCAACCTGTTGTTACTAGGACTTTCGTACTTCTCACATTCCTCATAGTCGGAGGTGTCCCCTGTCGCAGCCACCTTAGCGATTGCGTCCGCTTTTTCATTACCGATTATGGAAGCATGGCCCTTGACCTTGTGAAGGGTTGTCCTCAGTCCCCTGTTGACGATCTCGGTTACTATCTCTTTAATTAGCTCACAGTGCTGGTGATTTAGGAGATCTTGTGGGCGTCTCAGCATCTTTTTGATTTGGTACATTGAGCTGAGGCTGTCGGTGGCTATCATGTGGGCTCCATGCCTCAGCGCAGCAAGGATACCAACCAGTTCTGCTCTGTTTATGGTGTTCTGGGGATGGCTGTCGCCTGCAGGGACAATTGGAACCCCACATTCATCGTCCTCATTGGCTGCTTGTGGGGGGAAGTACACTCCTGCCCCTATGCCTGGGGCATCACACTCTGCATCTATTGGTGATGCTTTGTGGCTTGTTTGCTTGTAGCTACCATCTGTGTAGAACCTCCCGCCACCCCCGTCATGGTGCTTTGAGGTTCCTGCCAGACTGTGAGAGAAAGAGAGAGGGAGTTGTGGAAATACGGCATTGTTTATTGAGCTCCAACATAGTGGTTCAGGGAGAGGCTCCTTGGTGTAAGTATAACATGGTGCTGCAGTTGAAACAAGGCAAATTTGAGATTATGAGTGCAGCTGCTGCGTATCACCCGTACCTCAGTGATATGGCTGTGTGATACATCAGGGACAGGCAGTTATCTGCTGATGAGGTAGGGATTCTGTGTAGCAACCATCACAAGCACATCAGCACTTTTTACGCATATTAAGCGAGCTGCTTCCACTGCAGTAAACATCTATGATGAGAAAGTACAGCTTTGCAAATCCCAATAGGCCCATCCAATAGCACTCACATGTGCCTTTGAACCACAGCGCTTACACCCTCCTGCCTGAACCCTGAGGCCTCTGGTAGTTTTCCGGCAGCCCTCCGACATATATCTTACCTACATTGGCATGGAGGTGGATAGGTCCCATACCATCAGCATAGGTAAGGGATTTGATTGGAGAAGCTGGACTGGACGTGGCTGAGCCAAACTCTGCTGAAGGTGCTCCTTATTGCCACAAACAGTGTGCGTGTGTAGATGTCTGTTGCCACCCCCTACCCTCTTACTGCAGATGCTTGGTACATTGTTACATCTACGCTCGCTCCACCATGAGCGGCGTACAGTTAAGTAGGCTTGAAACTGCAGTGAGGGCACCCGCCTGCTGAACACGACCAATACGTCCTGGCTCGTTAAATCATCACCTTCAGCCCATCCACCTCACTTTTCAATTCCTACACCATATCCTCCCAGAAGGGGATGCCTCGCCTGCTCTATTCTTCTCCACGCTTCTGTCCCTTCCTACCTTCCCCGCCCTGATCCCTTTTGTCCCCCCCAGTCCCCCACCCCTAGCAGATGCTCTTTATTCCCTAGCAAGCTGCTGCTTCGGCTCTATGATTGAGTAGCTCCATACACCGCACCTAAGGGGCGGGGGAGGGGGGTGGGCGGAGTGCATCAGGTGTGCTAGTGCTGCCTCTCCCTTCAAGTCTACCACCCGGCCTTTACTCGATCGCTCACAATGAATGTCTCTGCTTTTGGAGAAGGTATCTTCCCCTTGTATTGCCTTGTCGTACAAGGAGCATTGTCCGATATCAGGTCTACAGCAAGCGAGGTGACACGCACGTGCCAAGTCCTTGTAAACATGGAGCCGTATCTAGTCCGTGGGGATACCTTTCGTGTTGGCCCGGTGTGTATGCGTCGTGGGTATCGATAAGGGCGCCACACGAGCCATATCAATATCTGATTGGAAAGGACTATCAACAAAATCGGTGGCAATGTACATGACCGATATCTTGTTTGACCCATGCTATACACTGTCTGTCCTGTCCAGACTCATTGGCTCTGACATTTAGCTGGCTGTGCACGGTGCCTGCATGGTAAACGCAGGGTGACAGCAGGGTGTACTTTCTATGTCAGCCTGGTGGGCAGTTGGGCCTGCTGAAACCACAGCAAGTCTAGCCATTGCCAACCAGTGGAGCCTGATACTGTCCACTCCCCCTTGCCTCGTAGCACTGCAGGGTGTAAGGAAAGATCCCCAACTTTCCCAAGGTTCCCTGATTGAAAACCCCAATTCTGCCTGCCCACAATGGAAATTTGGGGGCTGCCACTCCCAAAACCCCCCCTCTTTGCCACCCCTAAAACCTAAACCCTAAACCCCCAAAGCCTAATCTCTGAACCTTGCATGGCATTTTTCTGGGTCTCGAAATTGGGAGGTCACCGGGTGTGTTTGTGAGAACCGTTTCTAGATTTTCAAGACAGGCATTGCAAGAGCCAGAGTCTCGAAGTCCCCAACATTCCGAGAACAGCTTCGAGGTATTCGAGATTTGGAAACTATTCTTACAAAATTTACGAGAAGCCGTGCCAAGAGCCGGGTGAAAGGCTGCGGAGCCGCTCACGCTAACTCGTTTCAAACAATGCAGTTTTGCGACCTTTCCCGAGCTCACAGATGAACATTCCTCACATCCCAAAGCATTCAAATTAACGCAGTAGGCCTACTGGAAGCACCTTCTGAGTCCTAAACGTTCTTTTGCTTAACTCACAACGTTGCCTCTCGAGCGCATATGTTGCTTACAGATGTTCGGCGGTTGAAATGGAATCCCCTGGCAAAACTCGACAATGAAGTTTGATAACGGTTCGCAAAAGGTACTGGAACACATTAGATCAAAAACAAGGCAACTCTGTGGGCCCAGTTGAGTACTCTGCATCCGAACCCGCCTGTTGCAAGCGCGCTTGGAAATAATGTGTCACCGCTATTGTCACCATGGTTACATTTGCGGGAGCTCGAAATTGACAGCGTTTTGAGAGCCTGTTTACAGAGGCGTTTCGAGAACCATTCGAAGAGTTTTTCAAGGACTTCGGGAGTTTCAAGAGGGTGGTTTTGAGAAGTATTGCGGGATTTCCGAGAGCCTGTGCCTCCCAATTTCGAGACCCAAAAAAATGCCATGATTCAAAAGCATGCTGCATCATCTTAGAGGTAGATGTATTTTGTAACGATTATCAGCAAGCACAGCACAGCGGCACTTGATACACATGTTTGGACACACGTTTGTGTGATTACCATCAGCAACCAGCAGCAGCAGCAGCAGGTTTAATGCTCCCATTATGGCCAAAGGCACATGTAGTTTCAAACTAAGTCTAGACTACACTGCTTACATACCCTGCAACCTGTTAAACCCATCGATCTAGTTGTTTACCACACTCCCTGCTATGTCGTTTCTCCCCCTACACTGTTGCTACAGATGCGTCTCTCTGGTGAGCTGCTGTTGCCGAGCGCTGCCATTCACGATGGTCACTGCAACATATCCCGTCACCTCCCTTACTTCCAGTTTCTACATCACTGATGCAGGGCAGGATTTGTACCCGGGCATGATGGGTGCATGCACCAGACCCAGCTGCAGCTGCTGAAAACAGTGTCGGGGTGCCTCCCCCTTCGTAGCAGGCAACTACCAGTCAGGCTACAGGCACGCCAGCTACGCTTTCAGCCGTCCAATGGCCGTCAGGGAGATATAAGATTTCCTTGAACAAGGAGATCACAGGACATAGACCAACATATAAGTGTTTTTAGGTGCACCTCCACTCTTTCTTGTCTAAACTCCCTAGGCCCTTCCGGTGAAGGCATAGCCTCAGGCCCTGCCAGCTCATTCAGAGTGACACATTGCAGAACTGCGTCTTTTGTAGAGCCGGGTATAGGAAAAGCACAAGCCCGAGCTCTAGTCACATTACCGGTACCTTGCAACTTTTGTGTGTCTTTCACGCTATATACACCAGTTATCCTGTCCAAAGTCATTGGCTCTGACATACAGCTGGTCATTGTAAGGAACGAGCCTTCCTTAGCACCTACGCTGCAAGATTGCGGAGCTTAGCAGGAGCCGCGCAGACGGGCGACGCCTGTTGCTCCTGTCGCCGCCGGGATTCCGGTCGCATCCGCCGGTGGCTTGATGAGCCGCCGTGCGCCGGCGGAATGCCGGGCGAGGGCCGGCGGGGGCGATGCCCCCAGCCGGAGGGAGCGGACCGCTCCCGTCGAACTACGGAGCCTTGATCTCCTGAATGGAGTACGTAGGCAGCCGCTGGGCTATAATAAGCCCACGGTGCAGGCCCCTCACATGGAACCATCCCTCGTGTCTGCGAGGTGGAAATCGTTACAGTGGTCCTCGGAGCCATCGTTGCGAAGCGAGCCTACGTGAAGTGGCCGAGCGGAGACTACATCGCGCTACTCCATCCTACAGCGAGCTGTACCCAGAGCGGTGACTACCTGACAACACGCGTGCATGAGATGAAACTCTCAAAGGGGCGAAGCTCCAGTTTGGGATCCTGGCCAGGGGTATACTAAAATAGGGCCCTAGTAATTTAGCTTTGCCAAGATTGCGATTGCATTTTGGGGGGCTGCCGGCATAGAACAATAGACTTCTGTCTAGTGAGGTTTAATAGGTACCTAGCAAATTCATTGCGCGCATAGCTGAAGCATTTCTTAGTAGCTACTGGATTGCTGAAAGCATCCTGCACAGAGTGCAACTGATCAATTGCTAAAATAAGCAATTATGGCAGGTTTTGGCTTGCCTGCACTGAGCCATGGCAGACTAGTATCCTGAACATGAAGTGCATGCAAGGCATGAGGATACAGATCAGAACTCTGATGAGAGTAAGAGCAGCTCGGAAGAGACTGCCAGCGACCATGAATTGTCTGCTGATGAAGAGCAGCAGGAACATGAGCAGTAGGATGCTCAGACGGAAGCCCCTAACTTACAAACAGAAATAAGGGAGGAAAGAAGGGTAGGGCTAGCTGCTAAACAATATAGCAGAATATTGCACTTGATGACAGAGGCTCAAGGCAATAAATAATGGCCCGCAAGGCGGCGGTGGCTGAGACTGCTACTCACTACCCATGCTCCCCATGCACTGAATGTGTACAGGATGAGGAAGAGCAGATGAACACAAAGCTCAACGAGGCTGATGGCCAGGAGGCTGACAGAGGCCCTGAGAAGGCCAAGAAGGCTTCAGGTGCTGTAGTCTCCCTCATCCAAGGGCTCTCTGGTAAGAACAGATTGGCAGATGCAGAAAGCTTTAAGCCAATGTAGGCCTGAGATAGGTCATCAACAAGCCAAGCACTTTTAAGTGGTGCTAGTGGTCGCTTCCATGAATGGAAAAATGAAGTACAGATGTATATCAAAGTGATGAATGTCCCCTCAGACCTGCCAGTCAGTACTATATAGTACAGAGTTACCTGAGAGGAACAACTCTAGATTCATGACGGCAGAAGCTGGATTATGTACATGGCTGTGAATGGAAATTCGGTCTCCTACCAGCTTAGAGGAGTTCCTGCGCTACATGAATGAGCGCATCGAGCATATAAATCCTGAATTGGTAGCTCGAGATAAGACATGGGTCTGTTACAGGATAAAATGACCCTGCATCAGTAGCATCTTCGTGAGTCCGAAGCATGCTAGATATTGATCCCTTGGTGGGGTAACGTAGCTGATAAGATCCACCGCCTCTTGTCCGGGATGAAGCCTTTCTATACCAAATTAAGGTGGACTAAGCTATTGTGCAATGATTGCATACATCTCTGCTTACATTTCTGATGATATGTCCACCCATGCAGATGAGCTAAGGGTAACTATAAGCAGAGAGGTCCTGAGGGCCGTGACCTTCACAAGCACAGAAAGCAAGTCAGGGCAGACTGAACAGTTTCCTGAAAAGAAATTTTGCCTGACTCAGCTGCTGAAAGCAGTAATCAAAGTTCCAGGGCACGGTTGAGCGCACAGGTGCTATGGTGCTGTTTGCAAGGCAGACACTTGCCCCAATGCCAATGGAGAGTCCATTGAGAGGTCTAAGCACCTCTGCTCCTGGTGCCACCAGCAGAAAGCCTGCGCTGTGCTTGGGCTGTTTCAAGCCTGGTCAATTGTGGCTGAATGCACTATACCAATGCCATAATGAATGGCAACCCAGAGGGGTCCAAGGGCACCTCCCTGTGAATTGGGAGTACAGGGCTAGAGTAAGTGAATTAACTTGAAGACTCAAGTAAAGTCACCAGTTGCTGAAGAGTCTTGCCCTGCTTCACAGGCTGCACCTCTTGAGTTAGAGATGCGTAGGATGCAAGCACTACAGCCGCTGCAAAGCTAACTATTTGTGCTGAAGCCGCTGCAGCGCTCAAAAAGCCTTATACGAAATGTAACGTTGAGCAGGGATTTGCAAACAAACATTGCTTCCTACATGCTTCGGCAAAGGACAGCATAAGGCTGAAATTCCAGTTGGATAACAAACTGGATGTGCCTAATATGTCTGCATGTATCCTCGCGCCAGATTGGCAGCATGCTCGCTTTAGTCACCACTTGAAAGGTGCCAAATTGCTGAAGCAACTCAAAAGCAGATGCTTTGCTCGACTGGCATGAGCTGGTCTAGAAAACGGCTAGGATTTTCAAATTTGACCCAATGGGAGATGAAGTCTTACCCATGACAATTGCAGGCTCTGCCGCAGGCTCTCCTGCAGCATTTCATCCTAGGCCGCAGGCTGCAGTAGTAGCCTCTTGAATGATTTTCAAGGAACATCACATAGCCTGTCAGAACTTGACATATGGTATGGCTGAGCTGAAAGCGTCTGTCAATACAGACCGAGTCAATGTGCGAGTACACATGTTTGGCTGGTTGGCATGGAAATGCAGCTCCTGAATGGAAGCAGCTTTTGTTTTCTGCTTGTCAGAAATACCGCAGCATATTACGCACTTGCGGGGGGTATGAAAGACCTCTGTGTGGCAAGCATGAAGGTCTGTCACAGTTTGTGCTAACCTGCACCATTGAGCTTGGCTCGTGCCAGCTCTGTTGCTGCTGCTGCTGCTGTTGCTGCTGTTGCCCTCCCGTTCCTCCCACTGTAGGAACTCTGACCGAGAGTCTGTCAAGACAAGATTGCCCAGCTGAAGTAGCAGCAGATCTGCTTGCTGATGGGCACACCACCTCTAAGGCTGCCATCAAGGCATGCAAGTGCTCTTCTGAAAGAAGGAGTGCGACTACTGGGCTGCTGCGTGCGATCTCAATTGGCAATGTCACAAACGATAACAGGGTGATGCCTGTATCTCACTGGGACAAGACAGGGTGATGCCTGTGAGTTCCCCCTTGACTGCCAGAGAGTTCATAATCTTACGCCCAAAGAGACTGAGAGCTGAAGGCTTCAAGGTGGTCCTGATCTGGAAAAGATCTACTGAGTACAAGTAAGTACTGTTGAAGGGGAGTGAATGTATCCCTATGTGCAGCTATGTCTGGTGCTTGGCACTGAGAGTGCAATATTGAGAGCCTGTGTTGGCTTGGAAAAGTGTCCTTACAGAGCAGAGGCAGTGGCCTACTGGTGGATCAGAGAATCCCGTAAGATTGAAGCCACAGCTTCTATACCAGTTGTCTGCTTGATAAGCCGAGCCGCACTGCTGCTGACACTTTAGTACCATGGTGGATCAAGAAGATCTTGCATAGAAGCCTCAGCTTCTACACCAGATGAAGGTACATAGTTCCTGAGAGGATGAACTCTGCATATTTGCCTTGTGTCACTTGTAAGAGTCATCACTGAGCTATGTTGAGCCTGAATTGGCTGCACTCGCTCCAAATTGACTCCGGGCATTATGACAAGGCAAGATAACATGCACAGAAGCACCGAGACCGAGACTGAAGTCTTTCATGGGATGAATGGCAAAGAATGCAGGCACCATTTGGTCCAATCATGCTTTTGCCGCTGAAACGCGGGCATTCTAAGCCTATCTCTAGCCATGCGTCTGAGAGACAATTGTCCCTGATTTATATGGCTGCCCACTTGAAAGTTGGTGAATTGCTGCCCATGAGGCTGAGTTGCCTGATATGAAATTAGAGAGAGCTGATGTGCCTCTGCTGTAGCTTGATTTATAAGCTCATTCGCTGATCATGAATGCATCAGTGTGTTGTCCACCTTACCAAAGCTAGAACGCTATTGAAGGCTGCCAGAACCAAGGTGATGCTTGGTTTGTGCAAGCATCTTGCAGAATGGTAGGGCAACCAGGAGCTGAATCTCCTAAGCAGGATGGGCCAGATCAATTCTTGCCAATGCCTACATGAATGTATGCTGTTAAAGGAGGCTTGCACCTCCGTTTCGTGCTGAGAATACCTGAAAGGGACACGCTCTGAAGTTACAGCCATGCGCTGTCTGAGCCTTTGCCAGTGAACTCTGGATCATAGTGAGCTTATGCATGTCATTGTTTGGCTGAAGTCCAGGTGGGGAGGAGGGATCAGCTCCAAGTTCTCCCAAGCGCTCACACTGAGAGATTTCTCCACATGCATGCATTCTTGACAGAGCTGTGAAGTGCTGAGTCACTATATGCATGCTAGAAGGCAGATGCTGCACATGCTGAGTCATTCTGGGAAAGCTGAGATCTGAGTGATTCATGTGCATGCTGAATAAGCTGTCATTACAGCTATGATCTGCTTTGCTGTGGCCTGAATTAGACCAAAGGCACGCGTGGGATGCAAGTAGCCATGTCCAGGGTAGAAAGCCTGTGTGGCATGAATTGCTGACATATGTGAATGTCCAGGCTTCAGCATAACATAAAGTGCCTATCTACCTGCAAACATTGCATGGAATGCTGATATCCCCAAATGCGTGTATAGAGGCTTGCAGATGCTGAACATGCCTTGTGGGATCCCTCTTACAGTTGGGTCCTCTTAAAACAGGTTGCTGAATGCCCTGAGAGCTTGGTAAAGCTGTACTCCTTGCTGTGAATTGCCAAGAAGCTTGCTGTGTAGTGATGTTGCAGCTTCGTTGCCAAGGTAGTGGTGATACACTACAGTGCAGAAGGCAAGTCCATGCGGCTCCATTTTATACCGAGCCATGCAAGGGGAGCGAGCAGAAGATGTCTGTGTGCAAGCCTGAAGACACTCAAGTGAGTTGGCTTGCAGAAATATCCAGGTGAGACCGGATCAGTGTGTGGGTGTGAAACACATATTGGGCACCCCAGCAAGCCTGCTTTTTTCTCTCTTTTCATGGTCACTGAGCAGGAAGATGTTAAGTGATTGCTTCACAGCAGGTGGGGAGGAACCTGGCCAACATGGCCAAATTGGAATCGTTGCCCAAGGACTCTGAATGAGATCTGCCACACACTAGCCCAGAAACTCCCTGTGCATACATGTTATTGCATAGAAGGGCTATCGAGTATGTGAGACATACTGATGCGTTGCAAAGTGTCAATGCCATGCTGTCTGTGATATCAGAAGCAGATGCAGCTGATGGGATCATTGGTAGCTGCTAATTACATGCTGAAAAGGCAGTTTATGCAGATAGCAAAAGGCGAGAGCAAAGCTTTGGGCTTGGTTGCTGAGTATTGCTAAGCATTACTTAGTGGAGACTGAAAGTCCCTCCCAGCTCACGCAAGCTGCTGCCTAGGTACATAGGCCCTTTTTCTGTGGGTAAACAAGTGGGCAAGTATGCTTACAAGCTAACTATGCAACAGCGATGCGAGTTCATCCCGTTTGCCATGAAATTCTGCTGCCTAAACACCCTGCTGAAGGCAAGGTGCATGCGTCCTCCACCTTCACTCTAGGATGACATTCTGCTTCTATGAGGTAGAATCTGTGCTGAAAAACAAGACGAGAAAGGAGGGGAAGTAAGTTGTAACAGTAACTCTTTGAGTGGGCTGGCAGTATACATGAACATAAACATGGGAGCCAGAGAAACACTGAAAGCCATCATATTTAGATGAGTACTGTTAGCATCCCTCTATAGCATGAATCATGCTAAGCCCCTGTCTCTCATCTAGGTGGGGAGGGGTGTAAGGAACGAGCCTTCCTTAGCACCTACGCCGCAAGATTGCGGAGCTTAGCAGGAGCCGCGCAGACGGGCGACGCCTGTTGCTCCTGTCGCCGCCGGGATTCCGGTCGCATCCGCCGGTGGCTTGATGAGCCGCCGTGCGCCGGCGGAATGCCGGGCGAGGGCCGGCGGGGGCGATGCCCCCAGCCGGAGGGAGCGGACCGCTCCCGTCGAACTACGGAGCCTTGATCTCCTGAATGGAGTACGTAGGCAGCCGCTGGGCTATAATAAGCCCACGGTGCAGGCCCCTCACATGGAACCATCCCTCGTGTCTGCGAGGTGGAAATCGTTACAGTCATGTATGGTGCATGCATGGTAGATGCAGGGTGGCAGCAGGGTGTACTTTCTGTCTCAGCTTGGTGGGCTGTTGAGCCTGCTGAAACCACAGCACAAGGCTCTCATCTTCCCACCGTGCAGAGTCAGAGACCCTCCACTCCCTGTTTCCTCCTAGCACTGCAGGGTGTAAGGACATATCCCCAGCCTTCTCAGGTTTTCCTCTGTAAAGACCCCATTCTCCCTTCCCACGACGAACAGTTGGGGGGGCTGCCACCCCCAAAACCCCGGCTCTTCACCACCCCTAAAACCTAAACTCTAAACCCCTAAGACCTAATCCCTGAACCCTGATTAGAGCATAATCCCTGTACCCTAAACCTAACATCCTAACCCACCTACAGCTGTTTACCAAGCAACCCCCCCCCCCACATCCTTGCTTCCCCCCTTCCCTGGCCGCCTTGGGCCTCAGCGGCGGGAGTCAATGAGTAGAAAGAGTTGCAGGCAGGGTCATGGCCCTGTACGGCCAAATCAATGACCGTGCATAATAAAAGAGTCTGAGTGGGGCCATACGCAACGACTCTTTCTGTTCCGTGACCCTGTTGTTGGCTTGGGAATCGAGTAGTCATGGCCCTGTACGGCCAAATCAATAACCGTGCATAATAATAGAGTCTGAGTGGGGCCATACTCAATGACTCTTTCTGTTCCGTGACCCTGTTGTTTGCTTGGGAATCGAGTAGCCAGAATCAGAGATAACAGACTCTGCAGGCGACAGCCAATCAGTGCCTCTGCCGAGTCCAGAAGCAACAGAGCCTGCCCAAACTCCCAATATCTTAAGTACACCGGTTCTGTGCACTTGTTTGGTTTATCAGCATTCCGGAAAGAAACTGCACCAGCATAATCACAGTTTAAACCAATTGAGTGGACGTAGCCGGTGTAGTTGAGTTCAGCTGGAGTTTGGGCTGCCTCTGTTGGTTCTGTAATTGGTAGTGATTGTTTTAGGCTAGGTAAGCTCAGCTGGCACCCCGTGCTAGTGAGTCATCATGGCCAGGCATAATCCAAACTAGCAGATAACCTATGTGCCCCTTAGAACGGCCCTACACAGCATGTCCTGAAGCATAGATGCTTTGGGATATGGTGTGTAGGGAGGATCCTTCATCGCCACATCTACTGGGTGTCCTGAACCCCAGTAGTGCTGTTTCACCCCCACCTATTGCCATGGGCGTTTAAGGTGACATTGGTGCCACAGTTGATACTAAAAACTGTGGCAACCAAACCATCACCTTATACCCTCTGATTGAGGTCATAAGTGCAGCTGCTACACAGAACCCCTACCTCAGTGAGATGGCTATGTGACATGGAACCAACAAACATCATGATTGAGATAGCTTTGCGGCTTAATCATGCATCAGCAAGCACAGCACAGCAGCAATTGGTACACACCTGACCTACATGTGGCAGTTAACGTTCACCGATTCTGGAGTGTATCGTCATGATGAGCTTTCCACCAAAAGCCAGTGTTTTGGAATTTTAATCTGAAGAGCCGGGGTGTCGGGGGTCCGTATGTTTGATCCCTCTGGTGTGCACGCCGTTGCAACTAGCTTCAGCTTGTGTGTTGTTAAGTCCACCATCAGTTGTGTGGCTTCGTTATTGTGACCAGGAGCCTTGTGTCGATGGCCTGGTTCGGTTTGGCCATTGGCATAGCTGGTCTTGCGTGTTGATGTATAGATTAATTGATTGATTCAGTTGAGTGATTGACTAGGCTATCTGAAGAGCACGTGCTCATTAAGACTAACCCCTTACAGCATGGTTGAGGACTAGGATATCTAATGCCTCATGCAAGCAAAGCACGGCGCCATGCTGCCCACCCTGGAACTTTAGCATGCACCAGTTGTACCCATGTTTACAGCAGCCTGCTTTTCCTGCTGAGAACTCAGCACATACATCCTTTTAAACAGCTCCCTAAGTCCAACTCCACTTTCATGCACCAATTATGCACTAACCACATGCAGGGTGCTGCTCATGTATCATACTCCCACAGCTGCCACATCTACTCACAGGCACCTGCATTTCCCTCCCCCATCACACACCCTCCTCTCCCGCCTCTCACCCCCTCCCCTTGCACCCTTGCAGTACATATAACATTGCTCTTCAGTTGCTGCTAAGTAGAATAACACACTTTTCAGTAACAAGCCATCAAGCCAGCAAGAGCACATTGGCCCGAAAGCGTGCTTGAGATCTTGTGCACCACGGAGAACCCAGGGTTCGCAGAGAAGCTTCAAGCTCTCAATAGGACTGAGGGCTGCTTGATAGATTAAATATCTACACAGGCATGCTTTGACACACAATACATAGCACAGAGAGTTGTAGTGGTTCCAAATACTGTGCCTAAGTAGGTGCAGAGCACAGCTTGTTCTCAATCTGCCACAGCTGCTTCACCTACAGGCCTGCAAAAGGCATGCCAAAAAGAAGCTGAAGTTTAAGTGTCCAATGGCCTCAGAGGTTTTGCACTTCCCCACAAGACACCTGGGTACATTTGCAAGCCATCTGCATTCCTCTGCAGCCCACCGCGCCACCATCTTGACTGGAAGCTGCCCATAGACGCCAGCGGTGGTATGCCTGCTGTTCTGCGTGATAGACCTCACTGCGATACATACTGAATCACGTATCTGCAGCCCCCCGCCCCACCCCACAGCAGAAGTGCGGACTCATAGCCTCCATTTACTTCGACAATCCAATCAATCATAAAACGCATACTCCTTCATGACCAGATAACCAGACTGCCTGGCAGTAGCACAAGCCCCTGTTAGCTGGCTCCCAACCCCCTGTTAGCTGGCTCCAACCCCATTGCGTGATCATGGCCAGACCACGGTCTCAACAGATGGCACTGGACGCTTCAAGAAATTCCCTGCACTGCATGGGTGCTTCAGGACAGCTTTCTCCCTCACATCCATTTGCTCGGGATTCCAGCACTATCCCCCCCTCCTCCGGTCATGGTGGTTTGAGGTCCTGCAACAGAGTAAGAGAAAGACAAGGGAGCTTCACAAAAAATTGTGTGCTGATCTCCAGTGTATGTGAACTGATTCTCAAGGTTCAATCAGTCAAGCGGAACACAAATCCAGACTCCATGGTCCTCACTAAGTAGGCCTACTTCCTTGATTGTACGCCACAAATGGTGTGTGCGTAGATGTAACCATGTAACCAGACTCCAAAACTCCCTATGGCTCATACATCCATCCCACCTGTCCACTCTAGGCACTTGTTTGGAGGGCTGCCTCATATCAAATGTAACTCTCACAGCCTGGACAGACTCCAAAGAGTGAACAGAGAAGAGGAGAAACCCCCAACCAGTCGGGCTTGCCTCCCTTACATTGAGGAGAGGCAGGTTACACTACGTACTGGCTTTGGCCAAGTGGGAGACGACAGAGCATATCATAATCCTGCTTACGCACAGGAAATGCAAGAAGACGACTGTCCGTACTGCCTCGTGATATAGCACTGTAGGGCGAGATCAGACAATGCCTCGTAGTTCGGTTATAGGGCTGAAATTGCTATAGCCCTGCTTAGGATGTAACAATCTGGTACATCAAAACTTTCCGGGCCGCTGTCTGCCCTACTATAATCTTGCTGCACTGGCACCAGCCCCAAACCCCCGTTCTTTGCCACCTCTAGAACCTAAAACCCTAAACTAATCTTTGAAACACAACGCCTATACCTACCCTTGACCCTACAGCCTAAGCTACAGCAGTTTAGCAAGCAAACCCCCTCCCACATCCTCCCTCCTGCCCGTTTTTGGCCTCTTGGGCCTCAGCAGAGTCAATGAGTATGAAGAGTTGCAGAGTCACAGCCTTCTATGACCAGATTGATGACTCTGGTCCTCATTGAGCTTTGTAGATAGCAACCATGAGAGGGGTCCTGATCTGCGACTCTGCTAACTCCTGACTCTGTTGGGCTTGGAAATGGAGTACGTAGCCAGAATTATAACAGACTTTGCAGAAGCGGCTTCAACTCTGTCAATTCCACAACCAAAAGATTCTGCCCCAAACCCCATGTGAACCTCAGTACACACTCTGTCCTCTTTGGGTTTCTCTGTGACTACCGTAGTTTAGCTAAGCTGGTACTCATCAAGATGGCCAGGCACGATCAGAACTAGCAGATAACACTGCATGCCTTAAGGATAGATGTCCCTGCACAGCATGTCCCGCAACATCCCTGCTGTGCAGGAAACATGGATGCTGTTCATCAGGACATGCTGTGCAGGGAGTTTCAGTCACCTCTTATCCAGGGCATCCTGGAACCCAGGGTTGTTTTCCCACCCCTAGTGCCATGGAGGTTTAAGGTGACATTGGTGCCACAGTTGAAGTCAAGGTTGACTTCAAGTCGGCAGCAAGGTCACCTTGAACCCCCTAAATGAGGTCATGATGAGGGCAAATTCTGGCTACCGGTATCTAGTACTCCTCCGTGATATGGCTGTGTGATATATCACCAACGCACATCATCATGGAGGTAGGAGTTTTGTGTACAATAACAATTACAATTACAATAACATTTACCACATGGCCCCGTCAAAGCGGGGCACCGTTGGAGGCAGCGCTGCCCACAAGGAGCCAACTTAGGCTCCAACGGCATACTAAACTTCCTGTCAAAGACTCACACAATGGCTGCCACTGTCAGCCCACCCTAGATCCCTTGCTAGCCGATGTGGTGTCAGGCCAGCCCATTTCGCCTTGCCATGTGCTGACCAGTTGGCCCGGTCAACAGTAAGCCAAGCAGTTTTATGCCTTGCTCAGGGATATCATTGTGTCATATTCTATGAAGTCAGCAAGCGCAGCACAGCAGCATCTGGTAAAAAGTTCAGCTCTAGTTAAAATCCAATAGTTTAGAAATATCTTATCATGATGAGCTTTCATCCCAGAAAGCGCCAGCCCTGGGCAATAGTCTGAAAATCACATGCCCTTTACTAATCTTTACATTGTGGCCACATGGTGGTCACTATGTTTTAGATGATCTTCCCCCCTTAGATGATCTTCTCTAGTGCTGCATGCCAACCACAACGCCGCGCTGTCTGCCCGACGATCTGGTACCTTCCATGCAGCACCAGTTGTGCCCATGTCTGCAGCAGCGTGCTTCTCCTGTTAATGACTCATGCATCACTCGAAATAGCTCCCTACTTCAGCCCAAACCCATTGCCATGCACCCATTCATATACTCAACAACGTGTCACAGGCTGCTGCCTGTTAATCATATTGCCACAGCTGGCACATCTACAGGCACGCTTGCAAATGACTTGTAAAAGCATTTAGGTAGAGTCAAATTGTACGCATGGCCTTAGGCCTTTCCCCGGCCCAACAGTACATTACATGCCTTACCTCATGCATGACAATCTGTAGTGCTGCTACAATCAAGCTGGAGGGGCAGCTGGTGGTGCACGCATGCAAGCACACCCAGGTTAGGGGAGGGGGGCGCAGCATGTGTGCTAGTACGCAGAGCCAACCTTTGGCGTCCACTCACTCACAGCGCCCCCATTGTCTTGTTTGACAAACACCCATCACTCGTCCAACCAAACACATATGTCAGCCAGCAGATTGTAAAGACATTGGGCTGGCACAGAATCACACACACAGCTTTCTCCCTCTCACTTGCACCAACAGCAGCGCTTATCACTCCTTATCACGCATAGCCCTCACTCTGGAGCTACCTACGATCAGCATTCTACTTACAGCAGGCATCCCTGTCTGTAAGTACAGAGCGCCTGCGTTGTCATACATGACACGCTACAAAACATACATACAAAACATACATACATGACACGCTCCAACCAAAATCCAGCTGTTAGGAGTAAGTGAAGAGCAAGTGCCGCCCTTACAGCGTGATTCACCACCAGTCTATCTAGTGCTATCCAAGCACAAAAGTGCAGCAAACTTAAACTCTGGATATACTGATGCTTCCGTACGTCAGGTGAGCCAAGCCGTACGTGAGGTGAGCCAAGCCGTACTGGCATGGCTCACCTGCTGGCAGTGACGTGATCATCCTTATGAACAGCTCATAAAGCCCACCCCCTCTGTCAGCACCCATATATGCAGTAACCGTGTGCAGGCTGCTGCTTGTTTTCATATTGCCCCAGCGGGGGCAATTAGAATACAAGCTGCAGCCACTACACCTACAGGCCTGGGGACTGTGCAGTAAAGCATTTACAACTCCAAATGTAACATGACCTGCCGATGCTCCTCTTTGGGAAGAAGCTGCTGCTGCTCTATCAAGCGATCATCGGGTAGATCCATACACCACATCTGTTTTATAGATCAGGAGGATAGTGTAGGGTACAGCACAGCCGCATTCTAGCACTGCTTCTTCATAAAATCTACGCAGGACTGAGTTGAAGACACTGAGGCCTGACAGCCAAGTTGAGCCTACATCCTCTCACAAGTCATTGGCGGAACCACTCCCCACCGCCCATCCCCCCCGCTGAACCCTCACCCCTCACATTTGGATGTGCCTCTTTCTACCCTAAACACTTAAGAAGTTGCGACCCATTTATCTCCACCGATAAACCCTAAATCCTTAAATGCACTCAACCCTAACCCCTAAACCCTAAAATCTACATTCCAAAATCCACTTACAGGACGTGGAAGTTCTCTTGCTCAGTTCTGTATCATCATTCTGCAGCTGTGCTGGACTCAAAGTGGAGCAGCAGCTAGTGGCCCCAGAAAGAACCTTCAATGCTCTGGTACGGACAACAGTTGCCACAGTCAGCAGCACCCAAGCTCCACCCTGCTTCTCAGCCCCTTGCACACCCCAGCCAAATTCAAGTCAAGGTCACCTTTGCGATTGGGTTGCTGCTGCATATAAGTAGCCTTGATGACAGCCATTAGATGTCAAAGTGGCTCATATATGTGGCAGCCCTTCAGAGCACGGTTGGCTGCATTTCTGATAGGAGCTGCATGCACTGCAGGGATACCAAGACTGCAATTTGGCTCCCGGCCGCACACTCGCACTCCGTGGCATAGTCCTGAAGCAAACATTTCAAAAGCTTGCAGTCTACGCCACACAGCGTTCAAACAGCCTGGCAACATCGCATAACTTACAGCAGGCAACATCCGCAGCAATGATTAAAAGCGAGCATTGGCCTGCCAGCAGCAACCCCCCCTGTTCAGCTGGTACCCCATGACCCTTGGACCAGTATATACAACCTTACTGATGAGCTGCTGTTAACAAATATTGCACATTACTTTAAAGCCCTCAAGGAGAAGATAAGTCCTAGACCATGCTTAAGGTCTTAAGCAGCAGGGAGAACCGGCTGCACAAGGAGTGGGTGCATCAAAGAACCTTAAGCTCAATGTGGGACGACTCAAAAGTGGCCTGCTACATGGGTTAGTTCTGGATGGAACATGCCTTTGGCACACAATAGCACCCAGACTCCTAGTAGATTCTATTTGTTTCCCTAAGTATGTGAAGCTCTAGAGGATGCTGCATTGAAGGCCGAGAGGATTCAGCTCCTGCCTAATATGCTCTCATGGTTGCGCTGGAGGGAGCAGCTGATCAAGCAGGGAAACTCTCTCTTTGGAATCAACTCGAAGTACACTAGTGAGCAGCATAGCAGCGCTGCTGGACATTGTTTTGCAGCGCAGCACTGGTCTGCAGGACGGGGTACTGCTGCGGGCAACAGGGCCAGGGGAAGGAATATTTACTTGCCGACTTAAGGCAGCTACAAAGACAGCTGGGAGTGTGCGCAATTCCAGCTTTCCCTCTGTAGCTGCCTCTAGCGCAACTGCACCACTCCATCCTCATGCAGCTGAGTCACGAAAGCACCCCCACTGATAGGGTAGGTGTACACTACAAACCCTGAACCCCAACCCCAAACCCTAAACCCTTCTTCACCCACCAGAGAAGCTCAACCCCCACCATTGTAAGCTTGAGAGGCACAATTGAGCCTGCGCACTGCCCAAGCGACCCCGTGGGTATTTGCAGCTTTTTCCACTATGCTGCAGGCCCGTCGTTCTACCTGGACACTCAGTTGATAAACCGGTGCTTGAGGAGAGAGAGAGAGAGAGATCTACACTAGGAGACCGTGTATTGTTCTCCAGCGTGGGATTGTGGGAAGGGTTCCTTGGTGTAAAGATTACACGGATCCCTTACCATTAGGTGCTTGAGGACACATATCACTATCTGCAGATGTGGTGGAATAAGCTGTCAGAGTAGCAGCTGCTGCTGCTGGTGGTGCAAGGCCAGAGCCTTCAATGCTCGTGCAAGCACAAACAACAGCTGCCACAAACAAAAGCACCCAATTCACTTCGGGTTCTTGCACACCCCACAAACCTCTAAAACGCAAGTTGCACACACGAAAGAGCGGCTAGCTGCTGCATATAAGTAGTCTTGATGACTGTGGCTTGCAGTAAAGGCAAGACTGGCTTACAGGTAGAAGACGCTCGATCAAAAGAGCAGCAGACACCGTGGACTGGTCATGATGCAAAATGTGGGAGTGAACCAGAGCAGAGCCGCTTTAGAGGTGTAGCAAGCAACCTGTGCACAGCATCACAGAGAACCTACACATGCCCTCCTGCATGCAGTGATTCACACATTCCAATCATACTGAGCATACGTAGGGAATCTCTAATGGCAGACTGCCAGTAGCGGACCCCCTACTTGCTCAGTTGGCCCGTGATCATGGCCAGACACAATTCAAACTAGCAGGTAGTACAACTGCATGCTGCAAGAAAACTCCGTGCACAGCATGGATGCTTCAGGCAAGCTTCCACCCCCACCATCCAACCGTCCTGCATTTCCGTGCTATTCACCCCTCCCCGCCTCCCCCTTCCCCAGGGTCATGGTGCTTTGAGGTTCATTGTTGCCACACTTTGGAAGAAAGAGAGACGGATAGGGACTAGCTGTGCAAAGACATTGTCTGCTGATCTCCCGCCAGGGAGATGCTCCTTGAAAGCATTTTTTGATGGTGTTGAAACAATTGAACCAAGGCGGCTATGAGGTCAGGAGTGCAGCTGCTACATCTCAGTGTCATACATCAGACAGGTGCCATACATGCTGAGGTAGGGACTCTGTGTAGCAACCATCACAATATCAGCAGCATTCATTACACATATCAAGCAAGCTGTTCCGCTGCACTCAATCTTGAGAAAGTACAGCTTTGCCTACCCCAATAAGGCCAAGGGCAACTGCCCGTTTAGGCGCTGACAGAACCCTGAGGTATGCTAGTACTTTTGCTACAATTGCCACACATATGCCTTACCTAAGTTGTTGGGATGGACTAAGCTGGATTGTTCCATCTCAGCAATGAAAAAAAAGAATTTGATTGAAGAAGCTGGACTGGGTTGTCTATGTCTCTCTCTCTATCTGTGCCATACTCTGCAGAAGGTGCTCCTCACTAAGTAGGCATATCTCTTTGATCATTTGCCCCAAAATGTGTGTGTGTAGATGTAACCATGTGACAAACCCCCACCTGTTAGAGAGAGAGAGAGCTACGCAAGGAGGGGCGTGAGGTGCCCTCCCGCGTAAGATTAAGGGAGGGGCCCACTGGTGTAAGGATTACACTGGGCCAGCCTACCATAGGATAGTTACATCCGTGGGTGGGCTTCCGCCCACCCGCCTTTGTTTGCTTACTTTCTTGTAGTTCCTCCTGTGCCATTGAGGCTCTTTGGGCTCTTCCAGTTTTCTTTTTGTTGTGTATATGCTGTGTAAGGACTTCACTGCTGCAGTATGTACTTCTGAAATGCATTGCTTTAGAGCTTGCCCTTTGATACCGAGGGCTTGAAGATTCATGGTGGTACTGTTGTATATGGTGCCTGCAACTCCGACAAGCAAGGGATAGTACCATACTTTGGCAGTGGGGTCTATGTCTTTGATTTTGTCAATGAGTACTTGGTGTTGATAATCAGCTTTGCTTTGCTGGCCTGTTGGGTCTGAATCCCTGCAGATCTTGACCTCTATTATCCAGTACTCTGCTGGGTTGTTTCCATTCTTGGGTTTGTAGAGCATACCATCAGGGCGCTTATCGGTGGTGCCTTGTGCTTGTTGCACTGCCTCCTTTAGTCCCCTTGGAAGGAGCTCCCACGGGATGTTTCTAGACTGGTGGGCCATGATGCCGTCTTCTGCACAATTTTCAGTTGATCCAAGGTCCATTTGAATGACAAATGCTCCTTTGCGTCCCCTTAACACTCTTGTCATGATTAGTCGGCCGATCTTGTTATGCCTGTTGATGTACATTCTTTTCAAAGCTGGGCATCCTGAGGCTGTGTGGTGTCCGCCATCCTCGTCACCGCACAGGAGACATTTGCTACTAGGTGCATGTCCACACCTATAGGCCATCTTCCTTGTCCACATGGTCCCGTACCGGTAGCGCAAAGCGGTTTTTCGTTCTGCATACTTGATTTTTCCCGAGGTCATGTACTCGTTGCTAGCAGGCAGGTCCAGTCTTTCCTCAATCCTTTTTAAAGCCTCGAAATAACAGGTAGCTCTGTTTGCCATCCCAAAGCGACTCTTTTGGTGGCAGTAATGACGTACCGAGTCGTGAAGGTCTGTCAAAGGGTTCACCCGCTTGAAACGGTCAATCAACGTGCGCTGCCCATTGGTCCTTGACCAACGATTGTTCCATTGGGTCTTGTACGGCCAATATTGGGTCAACCTGTTGTTACTAGGACTTTCGTACTTCTCACATTCCTCATAGTCGGAGGTGTCCCCTGTCGCAGCCGCCTTAGCGATTGCGTCCGCTTTTTCATTACCGATTATGGAAGCATGGCCCTTGACCTTGTGAAGGGTTGTCCTCAGTCCCCTGTTGACGATCTCGGTTACTATCTCTTTAACTAGCTCACAGTGCTGGTGATTTAGGAGATCTTGTGGGCGTCTCAGCATCTTTTTGATTTGGTACATTGAGCTGAGGCTGTCGGTGGCTATCATGTGGGCTCCATGCCTCAGCGCAGCAAGGATACCAACCAGTTCTGCTCTGTTTATGGTGTTCTGGGGATGGCTGTCGCCTGCAGGGACAATTGGAACCCCACGTTCATCGTCCTCATTGGCTGCTTGTGGGGGGAAGTACACTCCTGCCCCTATGCCTTGGGCATCACAATCTGCATCTATTGGTGATGCTTTGTGGCTTGTTTGCTTGTAGCTACCATCTGTGTAGACATAGTTTTTCCAATTGTATCGGAGGGGTGGCGCCCCCACCTGTTATTGCAAATGCTCCTCCCTGGCAAGCTGCTGCTTCGGCGCTATGATCGAGTAGCTCTATACACCGGACTCAAGAACGGGCGAGGGCTAGTAATCCCAAAAACGCAGCCCACACTCACACCGGTATATTTTCATATTGGAAACCACATGGCCCTATTTTAAGCTTGCAGCACCGCTCTGCTCATTTGCCACGTGGCTCCTTTTTTTGAGGGGGGGGGGGGCGGGGACGCACCAGGTGCTCTCTTTTACATACGCAGAGCTATAACATAATAATACATCCTACAGCCTCTCATATGTCATAAACAGAGCTTAGATCACTCCCCACCGTCCTCCCTGCTGTGTCGCACCCAGACCTACCCCCTCAGTTCTCCATGTAATCCAGTGTGTTGCCCCCAGAGTTCGCCCAGGATCAGGAGGGTTGATCCAGCTAGGGGACCAACACAACTTTTTGCTCTAACTTAGGCAGGAGCTCTAACTTAGGCAGGGGCTCTAACTTAGGCAGGGGTACCGCCTGCCAGCCAATCTGGCTCTCACGCTTTCACGGCACTGGTCCACCTCTCATGTGCCCCCCCCCCCCTCTTGTTCCATTCCCTGCAGCTCCCTCCTTCATCACACTGCCTCTTCTCCCTCCTTTCATTAGTTCCTTCCCATACAAAAACTTGCGGTAAATAGCCCTGAACATTACTTTCCAGCTGCTACAATCACATACACCATTGCAATTTCTTACTAACAAGGCACCAAGGAGGTGGTTGGCTCAATGTCATGATTAAAGTTCAGCAGGGAGAAGCCAAGCAACGCATCCAACATTCCAAGCACCAGCGTATCTAATGCTGCGTGCAACGCACAGCGCTTGCAGGGGTCATGCTTTGCAGACAGCACACGTTCGCTATTTATACTGATGTTTACAGCCTGGATCCCGTGCTGATGACGTGGTCGGTACATCATATTTCACTACTCCACTCATGTCTAAGCCGCATGGGTCTAGTAATGGAGTCTGTACCACTGGGGCAGGTCATGCTTATTCCATGTGTTTCCTCTCATCCAACCGCGCCACTACTATACTAGTGCTTTCTATGGGGTTTGGGGACCCAAAATGCATGCCGAGAAATCCAGTAGTGTAGGTATTGTTGACACCCTATTGTGCATCTGGCTGCAGCCTGCAGGCCGATGGTTTGACAAAATTTGTGGAGGATTTCAAATAATTAACCTCGAAGGGGTCACCCCCATGTGAGCCATGCCCCCGCAAAACTCTTTGCTGTAGCATTTTTTGAGCTCACATGAGCATTCACCCTCAAGACACCAGTGCTCAATCACTGGGGGCCACAAATCAAGCCTGCACACATAAGCTGAACTTGCACCTGGTCATCAAGAACATGTCGAGAGGGGAGTACAGCTCGACTATGCTTACATGGTGTCAACGTATCAGGCACCCTATACGTACCAGTGCAGTACTTGGCACCCTGCTGTCTTCGTGCAACTTGCTGTCTAGCAAACACTAAAATGTAAACTGGACACCCAAGCAGTATGGAGCGTTGAATCATCATAGTCACACTTATCTAAAGCAGGCCAGCCTTAAGAGCCCAGCCCGGGCAATTGTTTAGTTGCCCAGTGTCATATGATGCTTTACCAAACGATAGCTGCTAACATTCTTAGCCTTTCCCAGCATTCCTGACTTTGCTATCCAACTAACTGATTGGCAAGGTGCTAACCTCTTTCCTCATTGACTTGGGCAGACACCGAGAAGTTAACCCCAGGTTGTCAGCACACTGCTTAGGCTTCAGCAACACAACCATCATAGTGGTCGGTAAGTGTCTACAAAAAGGAGATCTTTTCATCTCCCCACTTGTGACGGAGATCCCAGACAGGCCATAAACTACGCACGCCAAGATTTCCAGCAGTGCAGGTGCTGTTGACACCCTATTGTGCATATGGCTACAGCCAACGGTCTACTGGCTGACTAGACGGAATTCTGAGCAGAATTCCAAAAGCAATACCCTCGAAGGGCCCATCGCCGTGTGAGCCATTCCCCCCCCCCCAATACATTTGAAGGAAGTTATTGGACCCCACATGAGCAGTCACCCTCAAGAAGCCAGCCCTCACTCATGGCAGCCACAAAGCAAGCCTACACGAGCTGGACTTCCACCCCGTCATCAAGAAGAGGACAAAGTGGGCTATTCAGCTCGACTACGCTTGCATGGGGTGTGTGTGTGTGTGTGTGTGTGTGTGTGTGTGTGTGTGTGTGTGTGAATCTTACATTGGCAAACCCATCGGCACGCGTGCGGTGCCACAGTTCACCACAGGGGTGGCAAAGCCACTAACACAGATAGAACCAAGAAAAACTGAACACCAGTAAAAGTATAGAAGTATAGAAGTATGACCACCCTGCTTGCAGCTACATGCAGTAGGGCTTTACAAAACATACGATATAAAGCTGGACCACCCCAAGCATAGTAGCAGCATACGTCATACGCGTATAATACCAATACGCGGATTATACGCGTATGATACGCGTATGAAAAGTTTGGCCACGTATGGTTTGTTTTGCCCATGTGAGCTTTCCTGCACATGCGCTCCTTACAGCTGGTCCAAAGCACCATGTTCTCAAGCATTTCAAGCGTCCAGCACATCCCCGCTATAGGACAAGCATAGTAAAGCATGTGAGTACTTGACAAGGAGCTCCGCGCTGCTTACGGTTAAGCGGCACCTAGTGTCGATGGAAGGTCTTCAGGACACGCACCTTGTCCCGGCCGGTTAAAGGGCGCACAAACGGGTGCTGTGCCCTCCGTAGGCGTAATGGCTTCACTATATGCCGATATGTGGATCTGATATGAGCCCAGACGCAAGTGCTGCAGCCACAGTGTAACTCCTGGTCACTCCAGTCCAGAAGCTTGCATACGTTAGCGTATGATACGCGTATTACGTATTATACGCGTATGACTTTTGAAAATCAACGTATGCTGCAACTATGACCCCAAGCAATGCAGGAAGTTAAACCCCTCAAGTCACATCCTTCTGGCCCCGTGCTGCCCAGAGCCGCTGCCCTACATAGGATATAAAGCCAGGGGGATACAAAGGTGTATACAGCTCATACTAGTTCATGACAAGGTCATGATTCATGTTCATGGTGCCTCTAACGCAGCCTGTAGTAAGAAGGGTCCAGCTTATTCCATGCTGCTCAATTCTGCACCCAGCAAGCCCATTCCCCACATACTGTGTGACATGGCATGGCCAAGTCCATCTTTATTACCTTCCACTTGGCCTACAGCCAACCTTGAGGACAGCAGTACTATTGTGCACTTCAGTGCCATGCTACCCAGAGGGCATCTCACTGCTGCTGCAAAGGTGCTGACTCCGGCTCTTCTGAGAACTATCCACAGATGCTGAACAGGGTTGAACTCCCAGCTACCGTGCGTACTGTACATCTCTTATGTACATCATACAGCTATAGGACAGACAGCAGCCTGACGCTATGTATGTGCAGCACTCCATAGCACCTCTCTCAAATGGTGGAGGGTTGTTGACTGCGGGTGACGATGGAGCTCACCATTGCCTCCTACAGTCGACAGCCTATATTGGAAAAACGAATAAGAGCACATTTTTATTTCCTTTGGCAGGCCTCCTCACCGTGCCTTGTTAGAGCCTGAAAACTTAGAGCATTACCAAGCTGTGGTTGCATACTGATGACCTCAGATGATAAGGTAATTCCAGCATCCATGACCTTGCTACGTAATTACTCAATTTTCATGGTGCTAACCATCTTCCCCATTGACATGGGACACACAGAAACAAACAAACAAACAAACAAAAATTTAAGGTGCGGCAACCGCAAAGGGCTGCTAGGTCGAAACGACCAAACACACCATCGGATGGGTCCAAAAACAATGGAATCCATACCACCAAGCAAGAGGAATACCCAAGCAGACATCCAACTACGGACACGGCAAACAAATCACCAGCAGGAGACTGATGGGTGTATCCAAATCAAACACAATCCAGAGCACCAACCAAGCAGGATGTCCAGTAAGTCCACCGCATATGTACCACCCAAGACGGCCAGCACACCAACCAAGGCGAATACCCAAACATGTAGCTATCTAGACTTCAACCAGTTCCTCATCAGACGAATCACTAGGAACATCTGTCTCCGACTCCGAATCAAACAGATCCAAATATTGACCTGCCGGGAGCAAGATATCCGGTAAGTCCACCACATCAGTACCACCGGACTGATGGCAGTACCAACAGACACGAACACACACGGCCACATACTTGACCAAGGCCGAGAGAGGGACACAGCCAGTGGCTGACAGTGCCCAGAAATCAGCATACCTGAGCGAGGACAACGCGGCCACGGGGGGAACCACAGCTGCCAGAAACAAATCTCTAGCCTCAACAATTGTGGGGTGTTCACACATGAACAAACAATGCGCCTCATCATCAACTACTGTGGAGCTACACCGCAAACATGTGCGTTGAGAATGCGGAAGGAGGGGCGGAAGCCAACGCCCAGTATGGATACGCAAATGATGGCAACCAAGACGAAAACGCAAGAAACGTACCAACACACCATGAGACAGTCGACATGAGTAAAAAGAAGGGACAACGCCCAAAACATGTGTACCAACAACCCTGAAATACAGACCAGTACGGGACCCAGGACCATTGACAACCTGGGACAGACGCTGAATGTGCTCAGTGTACCGAGTATGCAATGCCTCATCAATGCCATCAATATCCAAAGGCAGGCAAGCTCGCAAGGTGCGAGTAAGACCACCTTCACGGGGCAAAAGGATCCGTAGCACCTGAAAAAGAGCCCCCACAAAGTTATGGGCAGAAATGACCCCAGGTTCTCAGCACACTGGTAAGGCTTAGGTATCACAACCATCATAGGCATCCGTAACTGTGCACAACAGGATATATGCCTTGATCTTTTCACTCGTGAAGGAAATCCCAGACAGGCTACTGACTATGCATGCCGAGAGGTCCAGTGGTGCAACTGTTGTTGCTACCTAATTGTGCATCTGGCTACAGCCAACAGTCTACTGACTGAATGGGATCATGTGCAGGATGTCAAAAGCAATACAATCAAAGGGGCCTTCTCCCACGCGCGGATTGTGAGCCATGCCCCTGCAGATACCTTTGAAGGAAGCTGTTGAACCCAAATGAGCAGCCACACTCAAGACGCCAGTCCTCACACAATGCAGCCACAAAGCAAGCATACACAAGCTGGACTTCCACCCCATCATCAAAAGGAGGATGCATGCTTGGAGTAGAGTTCAGCGCAACCTGCTTACATGGTGTACAATTATCTGCACCCTGGCCTACAGCTATACGTACTGGAGCAGGTGCACCCTGACGCCCAGAAAACATCCAACGTAAAAGCTGAACCACCCCAAACATTATAGAGGGTTGAGTCATCCAAGTCCACATTATTTCCTGCCCCGTGCTACTCCGCTATTCTACGTAATATTGAGCCGCTATTCTACGTAATATTGAAAGCCACACAGCGATAAGAAGGTGTGGTGCAGCTGGTACTACTCCACAAAGTGTCAATAATCATGTGTATCCATGCGTCTGATGGAGCCTGTAGCAGCAGGGGATGAGGCATATCCCACTGCCTCCTCTCACCCAACAGCACCAGTATTATTGTGGGCTTCATGACCTAAACCCTAGTCAGCAACAATGCTCCCCTTGTCATGAGCACCAGCACTGAAACAGGCAGGCCTGCTTGATTCCTACCATCCGACACCTGCAGCTGTGATGGACAAAGGGCAAATCCATAATACACTTTCTAAACCCCAAACAGTAAGCCATATGGTTATATGGCTAGCACCACCCCGCATCAGACCTTCAGGGTGTCAGTGAGCATCATCATCCACCGAGTGGGGAGTGCTAGCTGAAACACCCTTAGGGCTGAGATGAGTGCATGCATTTGTCTACCCTGACGGCTGTATCGTCAGCTCCACCTCAGACCAGCCCCTTCAGGGTGTCAGTGAGCACCATCATCCACTGAAAGGTGAAGATCCAGCAGGGGCACCCTGAGTGCTGAAAGGTCCAGCTCACTTTTCCCTCAGACTGTGCTCGTCTGCAGTCTTCCAGGGACTCACGCTGCCAACAAGGATTGTAGTTTTGAGGCAAGAAGCAGATATGGGCGGTGGATGGTAAGACATCTTCTTTTACCCAACATACAGTTTTGCGGCCAAACCCCCTTGCCTACATGGTCATGTCACCAAGTAGAAGCAACAATGGCTGCAAAGGTTGCTGTCACACATCCCTGAAGCATTGCATTATGATGCAGTGCTGAGCATATGCTGACAGCAAACATTACCACCTTGTATTTATTGACTGTACATATTCAAAGCACACCGCACGGCCCAACCGCTGCTAACCTTATTACTGCTGATAACCGTGGCAATGTTAGTATCTCGAAGCCCATGTCTGATATCCTCATTACCACCAGCCGTTATGCAATTACCACTTTCCAGAAGTTCATGCCGCAAGCGACCACGAAGGACGGGAAATTTCATATCTGTCCATAGACATTGCAAGAAGCTGCTCACCACTTCTACATACAGTGCCCATTTCCAGGCTGGCTGCATCCGACTTCCGACCTGACACCAACATACCGCAAGTGCTGATAGATCCACTCATTTCCCACACCTGACGCCAACGTACCGCAAGTGCTGATGAATCCAGGTTGGTAGAATCTATTTCCCACACACCACTTGTACGAAGGCAGACTATACCAGACGCCCTGCTTTACAAGCCCGCCGCTAATGGGCACAACGCCGAATATTGGATCGTGGAGCTGAATTTCTGTAGGGATACGGACAAGGAAGGGAAACTGGTGCAAGCCGTGGAGCAACACAAAGGGTTATGCTGTGCTATCCAACAAGTGGATCATAATACCACCGTTCACTACATCCCCCTGGCCATAGGCGTAGCTGGCAGCATCTACAAGGAACTCAGTAGCCACCTGGTGGCCCTCGGCGTGAATGGACAGGACCTTCAGGCAACAATTAGGGCCGCAGTCCACCTGAAGACAACGAAACTGCTCCACTGGATATACACAACCGAACAAAAGAAAGAATGCAGCAAAGAGAAGAAACCCCATGGAAGCGCAACACAGATAACAATGGTGGGTAGGCAAGATGCCCACCCAACTCTTGGTATTCCCCATGGTAGAAGCCACGAGGCCAGGTTTCCTGACCTCAGTTGCCTCTCCCTTAACGCAGGCTGGGACTGTGGCAGAGGCTCTGCCTCTTCCTCAGTTACTCAACTAGCCTGGCGTAGCTCTTCCTCTTCCCACACACCCATGCCAGCCCGCATTATAAGAACTCTCGACTACACTAGATGGAAGGAAGCAGAGTAATACATTCTGGGCCACCATAGTATCCACAGACATATATCACCGTGCTGGGCCTTGATTGGGCATATGTACTGCTTCATGGACTTTAAGATAATAAGGAGGGAAAGAGACAGCTAGAGAGTCAAAGCGGAGAAGGGGACTGATCCCAGTCCTGCATACGTTAAGAGGCCCTTGCCAATTCTGACCTGGTACTGCATTCTTTTCTGTGCCATGCCGCCAGGCACACAGCTGCTACTACTGCCTGCCAGCCTAAACCCTACATTAGTGCCTAAACCCCGATCCATAAACCCCACTGCCAGACCAAGGCGACCTCTGAAACAGTGGCAAGTGTATACCTACATCCACCACCACCGTACTCTGCTGCTGCAACCAGGGTGTTGCGAAATGAACGTGCCGGTGGCGGGGTGCCTCGGCTGACTCGACAAGTGAGAGGCCGGAGGTGTAACTTTTCGGGGTGACCCGCCCATCATGGCACAGCACATGCATGCCCAATTTGCACGGCGGTTACGGCTATGCATTTGTCTGATGATTTGCTATGTTTTGCTCTCAAGGAGTGTATGGCCAATTCTGACTTGGTGAAAAGCTGATCATGGGCTGCGCTGAAAATGCCCATTTTGAGGAGGCAAACGTGCGAATTTGGGCCTGAAAATTTCCGAAAAATGTGTGTAAGTCCCTGGACTTATGATGTGTGCTGGGACCCTTGCCCACCAGCTGCAAGTGGTTTGAAGGCAATCAGACAAGTGAGCTAGGACTTATGCTCCATCAACCATCCCCAAAGGGGCCAACTTCGAAGGGCAGGTAGCAGCCACCCAGCAAAGCAATGCCCATAGGGACCAGTGGGTGTTAACAAGCATGCAAGGGCCTGCACCAAGGATGGGCCCTGCCCTGAAGGGAGTGCCCTCTTAACTAGGACAGGAGCTGAAGTTGGGGTCAAGCCATAGGGTGATGGTGCAAAAAAAGCACTTGTGAGAATGCTTAAACCCCAAGCACCCAAGCTTGGCCCTGCAACAGCTGACCACACCAGTGCATTCATCACAGCCTGCACCACTGCACAATATGTTTCCAGCACCATACTCCACATTGTCAAGACAGGCTGGAAAAAATTGCTGTGACAAAGGGGTCACGCCGAAAGCATTTGGTACAAAAGAGACCTAGAATGGAGCAGCCTATCAGCATGCCTCAACCCCACAGCATGTAATGAAACAAGACTTGCCTCCGCTGCAGCCTTATCCCCTTGCCACTGCAATCCAGGGTTTAAGCACCACAGTGGGATGTAGCAAAACACCCAGGGTTTGGTTGGCACAGCAACTAGGTGAAGTGCACAGGTGCCCATCTTGCACTCCAAACAAACATGTGCAAACAACACCCAAGCAGCCAGGCCCCCACATGCTGCTGTACTAGAGAGGGAGCCTCACCAAAGCCACCTGACTGCCACTCATGAGAATAAAGACTGGAACCATGGGAGCTAAGGCTAGCTGGCACATTCATTATGCAACACCCTGACTGCTCTTAAGCTGCTACAGTCCTATTTCAGTCCCAAAACCTATCCAGATTTAGCAACAGTCAGCGCCAGAAACATAATGCTTTACAACATCATTGGAATGGTCAACGCACAGGATCACAAGATCTGCACTGCCCTTGTGTGTGGGTTCCAAGCGGAGGAGGCCCAAGACTACACCGCTCGTGAGAGCTGCTGCAGCTTGTCGCTGTGGGGGTCTGCAATGTGAACGTAGTCTACAGCCCATACCCCTTCTGCATTCAGCACCCAATCTGCACCTCAAATATTACCCCTATACACTCTATGCCTTTTGACCGCTGAGCTGTATGTGTAGCATTTCTCATTGACAGTGGGACATACACCTCTCTCTATGGACCCCATGAAAGTAGACCAGTTGCTGCTTGGTGGCTGGTGGCTGAAACAACAACTGATGTGACACAACGACCCCTGAAATGCCGTTCATGGTCACCATCAGCTGCTGTTGGCTCCCAAAGCACCACCCAACACAGTCCGCACATTGTCTCAGGTGATTGTCTCATGTATTTTTTAACGGCAGTGAGTGGTGCAGCCTTGATATACGTCATGATCACAGTGGATGGGGTGGTTGCACAAGTTGATGAGGCCAATACCACCCCCCCCCCCCCCAGACTGCTCAGCTCGGGGATAGTACGCCCGTTATTGAGCAACATCCAGCTGGTTACTTGCCAATCCCATCATACCCACCACTTCTAGACTGTGGTCTGCAGCCTGCTAATAGCTGACACAGCCAACAGAGGTTTTAGCTATTAGGCAAGCGAGGGGGGGTCGGTGGTGGGTGCTAAGACAATGTCATTACAAATATTACAGCGATGTGGCTAAAAAGACCCCTTGCCTGTATGATCATGCCATCAAGTCAAAGCAACAATGGCTGCAAAAGTTGCTGTCACATCCCTGAAGCATTGTTTTACAATGCTTGTCCAGAAGATGCTGACTGACAGCAAACATTGCCCCCTTGTGGATGTTAACGATCCATACAAGCACACAGCACAATCCATCATCAGTGCACGTAAACGCTTCTATCTTCAGCAGTGGGCACATAAGGCAAAGGTATGTGCCTCATACCCCATGTCACAGCCCCTCATTACCACCAGCATTAAGTGATCACCGCTGTCCACAGCAGGCAACCATGTACAATGCCGCACATCTGTTGATGGCTGCCGCAAGAAGCTGCTTACCAGTTGTACAGAGAGTGCCCTTGTCCAGGCTGGATGCACTCAAGTTCCTGTAGCTGACATGCACTAAATCTTAAAATACTCACCAAACCCCCGTGCACCCAAGCCAGCTAGCCTTGTGGGAGCTCTGGCTACACTAGACTGGAAAGAAGCGGAGTCATTTACACTCTGGGCCACTATGCTGCAGACACATGTCACCATACTGGGCATCTTTGCTGGGTATCGTGCTGCTTTAGGGACCCACTGGTAGAGAGGTCATGGAGAGGATAAGAAAAAGCTAGAGACTATACGCTAGAAAAGTGAGATATCCCGGCTTCCTGCATGTACTAAGGGGCCTGGCCTATTGTGAGCTGCTACTGCAATATCATCTGTGCTATGCCACCAGGCACACAGCTGCTTTTTCCTTCTAGCCTTAAAACCTAAACTAGTCCCTGAATCCTAAAGCTTCAGACCCTACGTCCAAATGAAGGTGAATTCAAGCAGGAGCGCACGCGCCTATCTGTCTCGCTGCACCACCCTACGCTGCTGCTGCAGCTGCAGTTGCTATTAAGCTGCTGCAGACCCAATTGCAACCCCAAGTCCCCTATCAGACAGAACTAACACCCAGTGTTACCAGCAGTCATGGCCAAGCACACGGCGCATTACAGCATCATAGGAATCCACACAAAGGCTCGCAAAATCTGCACCGCCCTCGTGTGTGGGTTGCAAGCGAAGGCGGGGCCCCCAAGACTACACTGCTCATGAGAGCTGCTAGTGCCGCCAACACTGGCCCAGGGTGCCTGGAATACATAGGAGCCTATTCTACCGCACGCATGCCTTCTGCAGTCAGCACCTAATGTGCAAAGGCCTATGCAGCCCATGCATACTTCCAAATTGGCTGTATGTGTCGAAAACATTATATTCCCATTGACAGCCTGGCAGCAGGACACCTCTATGGACCCCAAACATCCAAGGTGCCAGCACCTTGGTATTCTAGACAACTGCTGATGGGGCACAGAGACAGACTATTGCACCAGTGTCCGTAATACCCAACAGCTGTTGTCTGATCCCACAGCATCACCTACATACAACCATTGGCGAGTTGTACATGCTAATGACAGCTGACCGAGACAACAGCTGCAACTATTTGTGCAGACTTGCTATACTGTCATGATGGCGGTGGGGCATTTGCACAAAGTTGTTATGCCGAGCCAAACTCCCCACCTCAACAAGACAGACCGCTATGACACCTCAGCCCCTCAACAAGATCAACTCCTAGGACAGCCCCCCCCCCCCACCCTCATCAACAAGATAGACCTTTAGGACAAATCCACAATTCAAACAAAAGACATCCCGCTGGGACAGCTCCATACACCTGCTTTTGTTGTGTTTGGTCGTTTTGAACTAGCAGCCCCTTGCGGTTGCCACACCTTAATTGTTTGTTATTATAGGGCTCCAGCTGAATTACAATAATCAGCTTCCTCATAACAAGCTCTACACTATGGTATGTCCCTACCTAGTCGCTGACCAAAGGTTGTAGCTATTAGGCAGGTGAATGAGAGCTCGGTTGTGGTTCCAAGACAACTTCTTTGCGGCAAAGACCCAGGGCTTGCCTACATGCATGTCATACCTGGCTTCATCACCACCCTACTCTGCTGCTGCAGCTGCTGTTCAGCTGCTACAGCCCCACTTGCAGTCCCAAGCCTCGTATTAGACCGAACCAACATCCAGATTTGGCCGCAGTCTAGCCAGACACATGTTGTATCACAGCACCTTAAATACAACCATCAATGGCACAGGAGGACCTACAAGAATGCCAGCTACAGGCGGGTGGGTGGGTGCTCACCCACAGAAAAAACAACCATATGGTAGGCTCTGGCCCAGTGGTAGTACTCCTTACACCAATATTGCGTAACTTCTCTCTCTCTCTACCAGCATCATGGAATCCAAGCACAGGCTAAAGAAAATCTGCACCACCCTGATGTTGGCTTACTAAAGGAGGGGGCTCAAGACTACACCGTTCATGTGAGAGCTGCTGCCACCAGTGCTCGCCAAGCATGCCTGCAATGTGACCTTATTCTACAGCCCATACCCTTCTGCATCAGGTACCCAACATACTAGAAGAAGAGGAAGAGCTACGCCAGGCTAGTTGAGGAACTGAGGAAGAGGCAGTGCCTCTGCCACAGTCCCACTCCTGCAAAAGTTAAGGGAGCGGCGACTGAGGTCAGGAGGCCTGGCCTCGTGGCCTCTACCATATCCAACATACTAGAAGCAAACATGGTTGCATATGTTGCTGTTAACACGGCCCTGCAGCATTGTATTACAATGCGTTACTGGGCAATGCTAACAGCATACATTGCCCCCTTGTAGAAGTTGCCATGTATATAAAGACAGCACAATGCGTCCTCAGTGCGCGTAAGTGCTGCTTATTACAACCTTCATGAGTGGGCACTTAAGCAAAGCATGTCTCTCACACCCCATGTCTCAGGCCACATTACCGACCACCAGCAATATGGAACTACCAAACCCACAATTCTCTAGCATGCACCCATGACTGCTGCCACACCTCATATCTGTCGTTGGACGTCGCAAGGTAGAAAGCTACTCACCAAATCTACAGACAGTGATCATTCCCATCAGGCATGGGTGCATCTGAATTCCAGCCTGCAGCTGACGTATAGCGACTCCTCGTAACCCCACATACCTTCCACGCACCCATGTCAGCCCGCCTTACAGGAGCTCTCGCCTACACTAGACCGAATGAAGCGGAATCATCCATACTCTGGCCACCATGCCACAGACAAATGTCACCATGCAGAGCACCTGGCCTGGGCATATGTGCTGCTTCAGGGACATAGATAGGTGAGGGAGAGGGAGCGGAGACAGAGTAAAGAGCCTACATAAAGAAAATGAAGAATTTCTCCTCGACACACCTACGGAGTTTGGACTTCAAATAGGATGGGTTCAGGCTCTAAACCCTTGCTCCAAAGTACCCCCCTTGGTTATGGATGTGTCACCTTAAGGTAGGCTCTTACCTAGTATGAAGTGCTACTGCATTATTGTCTGTGCTATACCACCAGCCACACAGCAGATAATGTCTGCTAGCCTTAAACCCTAAATACTACCCAAACCCTTCACCCTAAGCCATATTGTCAAATGAAGGTGTATTCAAGCAGTGGCAAGTGTGAGCCCACCTCGCTCCACACCACCCTACTGTGCTGCTGCAGCTGCTTTTAAGCTGCTACACCCCATTTGCAGTCCACGGCTTCTGTATATTGGATCTAACTAATATCAATTTGTTAGCAGCAGTTATGGCCAGGAACACGTTGCATCACAGCGTCAAAGGAGTCCGCACACAGGCTCACCTAGAGTCTGGAGCGCCTTGTGTGTGGGTTCTAGTAGGCCAGAGCGATACTGTATTGTGTACTGCTACACAATAATGCCAGCGCCATGGCACTGCTTATCACTTGCTATTACGAAAGGCCTGCAACTGCTTCGGATGCTTACCAGTAGGCAAACCCAATGAAGATGCACTTAGACCTTGCTTCTTGCGCACCATGCTAGTGAAAACGGTAACAGCACTACAGTGAGCTGGCTCCACTGCAGTAGGTACAAAATGTTACTAGCGGCGGCATCACCTAGGTACCTCACCCGAAACCCACTCCTATTTGTGGGGTTCACATCATGATGGACCTATCCATCTAGTAGAGTAAGAGCCTACTCCCTTTTGCGCCCCCCCCCCCCCCCCCGGCTCTCTCTCTTCCTCTCTGCACCCATGCAGCGCCGGTAGCATGACTCTAAGCAGTTTGTGGAGTGTGTGACACATACGCATATGGAACCTGCCGCCCTGCATTTTGCTGGGCATGGAATACACAGCTCGTTGTACATGGCCTGCTGCAGGCTTTTTCAAGGTTCAATTAATCGCGTACAAATATTCTCACAATCTCAACCAGACACTCAGACAAATGCATTTTTCAGGCAGACTCCATTGATGAAGTGGTAGCCCCATCAATCCTGCACCACAGAACAGGCAGAGCACTGCCTGCAGTGCAGCACAACTTTGTAAAAGCAGCCAGATGCTGCTATGCTGTGATGTCTGTTGTGTTAATGCAAAAGGCTTCACCACATCATCCAGGCATGCTCACTTGGAAGAGGAACAGATGCAACTATGATCCATGCATATGTTTCTCCCTACTAGTGGTACCCTATGCAGATTCTCAACCTACGTACAAGACATGCAACTAGATGCAATGCCAATTGTCAGCTGCAGGCCAAACTGCTCAGGCAAGCATGAGGTAAAGAAACATGCACGCATCATTGATACAATAACAAGTACAGGAAGTCTGCGTCCACAACTCACACCCAATGGCCCCTCTGAGCCAAATGTACATGCATGCGTTGCACTACCAACACCACAAACTGCCCTCACAACACAGGTAGCTTGTGTATAACTTCTTTAGCCCACCTTGACAGACCGCCCACATCCATCTCCGCACCCTCACCAACTCCTATGTTTTCATGCTTTGCAACAACCTTCCACCCTTCCAGCATGCATAAGTGCCCACCTCCTGCTCATGCATTCTTAAACCCCTCCTAGCTAGTCCTAGTGACAGCCCATCAACGATTGCAACACGCTGCATAGCCACTGCACGCAAATCCCCAGTGCTGCTTGGCAAGCCCATCATACATGCAATACTGCTAACAGCAATGCAGGGTGACCCAGCCACAGCTGCTGCATGCGCACTTACTTCCTGCAGCCACAAGTCTTGCACACGTGCATGAACACCTACTGCTGCTTCACCCGTCCCTCGTTCATCATCTGCTCACAATTCCTGCAGCTTCTTTGACTGGTGCCACTAGCTTTGCTTACGAGTGGGCGAACCCCCCTACCTGCATTAGGCATACTAAGCACCCACTGAAGCCACTACAGGCTGCCTGCAGCCACCTCTGCTGCATGCATGCAATCAACCCCACTGCCAAACCCCACTGCCGCCTCCTCTCACTGTCTGCATGCTGGTACATCACAGCTACACCCCCAAACAAAAGAAGCTTCAACCCCTCAGCCCTGACCAAACAGATCACTGAACCTCCTGCAAGCAAGCAAACTCTCAACACACACTTTCCCCTTTCACCAGACCCCCCCAAGGGGCTGATTGACAACCCCACTGCCACAAAGCACACAATCACATACAATTCATGCAGAGCAACCATACCACCCTGAGACATTGGAACACTGCCCTGCAGCAGAACAGCCCCTCTGCAGCAGTGCTGCTACCACACTGGAGATTACTTAGTATGCCCCTCCTGCTGCAGTAGTAGCCCCCACTGGCCTGCCAGGGCTCCCCCTGATGTAAGCCTTACCAGACACAGGCACACCACCCCCCTGAACCCCAACACCAGGAGTGCCACTGGTGTAACCCGCCCCGTAACCACCAGCACCACCCCTGTAACCACCTGCACTGCCCCCATTACCACCGCCCAAGCCCTCTGTAACTGTGGACACTGCCTTCTTGGCCACTGTGAAGGCAGAGTTAAAGACCCAGCCATAGAAGTTAAACACACCCTTGACCACACTATCTAGGGAGGAGAAGCTGTCTTCCACAGTCACCTCTAGGGTCTCAAACAGCACCTGCCCCTGCTCCTTCGCCCACTGGGGGAGGTCCTTGATCAAATCCTGGGCGAAATCCACATAGTAGTTGCTGCTGTGTGGGTGTCTGGACCTGAAGGTAGTGTCACGCTTCTTCTTGTAGTAGTCACCACCCTCTATGAAGTCAAAGCCCACGCCCAGGACGTTCTCGAGAGCATGGGGCAGCGCGCCCATGAGGATGCCATTGACGTTGCGGAAGAGGAGGGGCACGAAGGGAGGGAAGTTGGTGAGCCTGCCGGTGAAGAACTCCACGTGACCTGTGGTGAGGTCTCCGTTGACGCCAATTTTGAAGTGGATGTTCTTGGGGACTTCAGAGGGGAGCAGGAGGGTGGCAGGGATCCACCAGACTCTGTGAGGGCGGCTGACTGCCACGGCATCCAGCTCGATTAGATGCTTGCCTGGGCTTGGCTCAGACACTGAAGCTGCAACTGGGATGATGGAGAGGTGGGCGAAGAACTTGAAGAGGTAGGTAGCGAGGCGGAGGTGGCCCTTGTTTGTGAGGCGGATGGGAGGGCCATCCCACAGGAAGTCATGGCTGAAGATGTCAACTGCTTCGCGATGCTGAGCCATCGTCTTGGCCTCGAAGATGCTGATAACGCCTTGCAGGACACGAGAAACGCCCCTGTCGGTATCATCTGGAAGCACAAAGCGCCTATTGCCACGTGTTTTGCCTTCCCATACAGGTGTAACGTTCCACAGCTCATCTGCAGGGGGAACAAGGTAGCTACGCTCTAAAGCACGGGTGTGAACACGTAGATCCGACATCTTGGTTGCAGGACTAGACTAAGGAGTACTCAACTAAGCTTTCTACAGGAAACAAGGAACAACCCAAGGAAAAAGAGTACAGGCGTCAAGCCTCTGTAAGGCTGAAATTGCCTTTAACGACAGTTGTTCAGCCTCCTCAACTTGAATGTCGCAAGCATGTATGTGATGGACGGGCAACTCACGCACAGTTTCGCAAAGACTGCCTGAAATACCTCTCTGACCGAGGCTTAATGAGATAACTTGTGCTCTGGCAGCTCCTGCCGGACACAACGCCCTCAAGGAATCTCTGCCTTTATGACTGCTGATGACGTACTCGCTTCGGACTTGTTGATCCCAGCACGCAGTCATTCCCTTGGAACGGAAATCTCTCTGAGTCCAAGGACGATGTTTCATCCGTAGAGGCGACAAACACAAGGCAGGGGAATCAACCGTGTTTTAACCGCCCTAGTCATGCTTGCTAACCACTCGAAGGCAGCCGATACCGGAGCCCGCCATGAATCTGACAAACTCATCTGACTGCAACCAAACATATTCTTTCAACGGATCTCCTCGGGCTTGCAGACAGCACAGCCGGACGTGAAGTGTCAGTGCTTCTGCTTTTGTGTTTGATACAGCTTGTTTCTGCTGCTCTTTGCACTGCAACTGCTTCCCCAGTTCACGCACTTCGGGTGTTGCCGATGCTGCTCCTCATGCTGCCGGTAGCTGCTGCTGTTCCGGCGTCGCAGTACACTGCTGCTCCTGCTGCTGTTGTTCCCCGATCACGCCCCACATTGCTGATGCCTGCATCGCTGCTGCCGGAGAACTACTGCCTCCTCACCGACCTCCTACCTAACTTGCTGCCGCATGCCCACAGTTGCTGCTCTTGCCATGGCCAGCCCACCCTTGCTCCCTTCTCAGGCTCAACAGCTGCAATGCATGCTGGCGTGGTGGAGCTGTATGGCTTTGATCATGTCAACAGCTGCAAGCAATGAACTCAACCTCCAAACACTACAGCTAGGACTAAGTATTGTAAGCATGCTCCTAGCTGCTGGTAGCATCAGTCACTTCCTGCTGCTGCTGCCACGAAACCACCGCTGCTCTGTGTCACTCCCCATGCATACTTCCTGCTACCAATATGAACACCCACAGCACTGCAGCGTTACCAAAGTTCTATCTTCATTGCTCTCCAAATGCACATAGCTGCTGTCACTGCTTCCTAACTTCTGCTATCTTCTGCGCTGGCGGTCTACCCCTGCACACGCATTGTACAATGGCACCCTGAGAGATCAAGTAAGAGCCACAGTGCCCACTGATCTGGCAAATGAAGCCGACATCAGCTTAATTTACTACCACCCCTTCTTGCTTTGCATCCTCCACACCCTTTATGACACCGCCCAAAAGAAGCTGGGCCCATATAAGCAGACTGCATTGAGTAACCAGTGATAAATGATCCACAATGGACAATGATGTTGAGCACGGCAACAAGGTCAGTTCAATAATGCCCATGAGAGTATTAATCCGTACTGATGCAGACCTGAGGACCATCTATGCACTGTCAGACACCAACACAAGCACTATGATAGCCATGGATGGTTGACAACGTGGTCAAGAACACCTGAATACTGTACTCTGTCACACTCCTGCTCATACTTGCAGGGTTCATTTGTGCAAAAATAGCCCTACCCATTCTGTAGTATGACCTTCAACCAACAGGGCCTCGCTCGCTGTACATCCAGGACCAAACCAACAAGGTAGCAACAACTCTTTATCAGAACAAAGTGGAGGCATCAATGCCATCCCCGGGGAAAAAGAGGAACAATGCATGGCTATATGACAGCCGCAACCTTGCATAAACAAAGCAGTGGGTTTACTGAACATAACACAGTACCCTTGGCAAGTACTTCTCTCCTATATCCATGGCTGTGCAGTTACAAAAGCCCAAGCCAGCTGTACATAACCAACACATATTGTACACACATCTCATAAAAACGTCAACATGCAACAAGTAAATTGAACACACCATGCATTGCACTTCTTCCACCATGCCGTGCTCTCTCAGAATGTCCTACGTGTGCAGCCAGGTGAATGCATGGTGCGAAACACAGCATAACACCCCGTCTCTCGATTAAGGATGATACACCAAATAATGCTAGGGATGCACAGCATGCCCACTAGATCAGACAGCATGCAGTGATGGACTCCGCCAAATATGTGTGTGCACAACCACTGATTAACATGAACTCCAAATAAACACTGCACAGCAGCTACCTGTATTGCACAACTCTTAGGAAAATCAGATTGCAACGCTGCCAACGGGAGTGGCATATTGCTGTTCACCTCGTGCTGCTGCTTCACAGAAACCCTGCCGCACCCGCACCTGAAACAGAAGCGGTCTCTCGCTGTTCTCCTCCCGCTGCTGCTGCTATATAGAAGAAGTGCTGCAGCCAGAGGTTGAGCTACACCCTGAGCTATGGCAGCTTCAGCAGTACAATAGAGCTAACCATGCTGTCAAGTAGCTGTGAAGCAGCAGATGATCGGAGATGCCCTCCATGCCTCCTTGCATACCCATACCACCAGATGCCAATACAGGACCAGCGCCCGAAGCTGCACAACCCTTGCAGTAACACAGGACCCTGTACAAGTTCATTCCATTGAGCCCTCACTAACCAATGCTGAAGCATGGCTTGCATGCAAAGCTTTTGCCAACAGCATTTTCATAACGATACCTGGCATACCTAATTGTGCCATATGGCAATGAGCAAGACACCTGCTTTGCCCAAGTTACTAAGCCCCATAGCAGAGGTGTTGGCAGGGGTTTATGGTGGTATACCCAGAGGGACTACACAACCCATAAAGAAGAGGTGGTCCCCAAGACGTGTATGCTGCTTATTGCTGTCACATAGTATTTGCATTGCCGCATGGCACCCCTGGGCCTAATTGAGGCAAAGGGGCTGCATGCATGCACCCCCCTTTTAGGTAACATAACATACAAGAATCAAAGCGTCCACAAGGAGACCATGAGAATTCATGAGCATGCAGCTTGACTGATATGCTCACTGAAAGAAGTGGACCAGACATGTGCCTCAAGGGTTTAAACAGCTGCAATCAGCTACATGCATGAACAGAGGCAAGCCATCCCGAAACTCACAGACCACAACACAACTTGCACAACCACAACCACAGAACATATGCAACATCTCCTTTTCCTTTTGTGGGCAGAAAGGAAGCACTACAACAGCTGTGAGTGCTTCCAAGGAAAGGGAGGTACATTCATAACCCCACGTGACAACACGTGATCCGGTCAATAGTAATAAACACTCTGGAAACCGTCTTGATGGTCCGCAACCATGGTGGTTGCATATGCTGCCGCTCACGTCATAGCACTGGACAGCAGCTATTGCCACCCCATTGTGCAAAAGGACTCGACCAACCTGTGCCCAGGAAATCTTTTACCCTTAAAGCTGTACGCATCCTGCTGGACCGTGGTACCGTATACCCATCTGAATCTCAAGTCATGCATACGTAAACTATGATACATGCCAGCTGCTTATAAGGCAGCAGCTGATCTGACCTGCTTCATTGAGTCCTTGCCACCCTTACCACCATCCCCACTGTTCCTTAGCCACCACCGACCCTGCAGTACCTGTGTGGGAAAGGTGTGCCGGCAATCAACCACCAAATTCAGGAGTGCAGTGTAGTAGAGATCAAAGGGTCCCACACATGACACTGCCCACAATAAACTCAACTGCATCAAAAGACGGTGACACCAAGATGCATTAAAACATTGTCCAGAAACAGCAGGAGACCAGCCAGCCCTCCTCAAGCTTGAACTCCATAACTTCCTCCAAAGATCAGACACAGTGCCTTGAAGGGCCCATCCCAACAGTTATTTCCCAGAAATCTCAGCCTACAAGATGCCCAGGATGCACGGATGCACCCCATTGACAGGCAACAGCAAATCACTGCCTTAGCCAAAGGCCCTGCGCAATCCAGTCAAAAACAAGAGTACACACAGCTTAACTCAAAACCTCCTGGCCCGCCCAAACCTTTACCCGGCCCACCCAGAACAGTCACTATAGTACAGTAGTGCTACAGCAATTCTTCAATTGGCTGCCGACCAACACACCTTCCCCAACTCCGAAACGAAGCACGAATGACAAACAGAAAAGGCAATGACAGGACTTCCACCACCCAAACGATGTCCTAATTGGCCCACAACCCCGATTTTGATGAACAGCCCAGTCAGAACTGAACCTTGAAGCTGTCTGCGCAAGGGCAAGACAGCCACAGTCCTTACACAACAGAGACAACAGCCACCCCGCCAGCACCCTACCCCTCCCCTGGTAAACAGAGCAAGTGCAAACAGAACAAGTGCCATGCAGCATGCACAAGTGCAACCACCACTAGACCCCAAGTGCGTCCCAGCAGTACTGCCATATGAGATCCTTCAACCTGATGCAGTCTCCCCACTGCCGTTTCCGCTGCCACTTCCACCCTCAGCTGATTCAGTTGACCACCCCCAACTCCCGCCCTCCCCTTCCTTTGCATCCTGCTGCTCCTTCCCACCATCTTCCGCACACGGCTGATTCACAAACTCATCAATGTTGAAGAAATCACCATCCGTGGCTAAAACCCCCACCCCTACCCCTCCAGGACCGTCACCTCCATTACCCCCTAAACCACTCTCTTCCTTGACACCCACGACTCCCATAGAACCCTTTTGCAGAACACTCCCCGGCACGTCTAAGCGACCCGGAAGCTCTAGGGTTAAGGACCCTAACCCAGCAGGCCCTCCATGCACAAGGCCGGCTGTGGTAGGAGGCACCCCCAAGGGGTGGGGGAGGTTTAGTAGACCCTCAGGCAGGGGCGGGGTTTTGGAACTGAGGGGCCAGCCTGGGGGGGCTAGGTCTGGGAATGCACTGAAGTGCAGCTGCAAGTTCTGGAGGAGTGCCTGTGGCAGCAGCAGCAGTTGCACCCACGGCATGTCAGCAGGCGAGAGTCAATAAACATGACCATGCATGGAAGTGTGATGCATGTACATGAAGTGCGTTGCATGTACAGCAGCAGAATCCAGAAGTGAAGGTGGCAGCCACAACCACACCAGCAAACCAAAAGAGGAGATAGCACAACACTGATGGGACACAACGGAGAGGAAAAGCAAATCACAACAGCGTTTACAGGCAACATTTCTTGCCAGTTTTCACACTAACAGATGAGTGAGTTCTCAATCGGGGCCCCTTAGTCGCTACAGAATGCTACATCAGATTTAGCTGCAACTTGCGCAGAAGGTGAGCGTCAGGGCTCGTTCCTGCAGTTGGGCTAACTCTTACGCATATGCATCATTCATTGCAGAAATTGCTATAGCAGAGCTATCAGCTATGCCATGCACGGTAACCACAGTTATCCGCATAGATTGTGCTCAGCTCTGCTTCCAGCCAATGATGTCACAACTTTGGCGCCGCAAGTTCAAGCAGCGTGTGGCCTGCATACACCGTACTTGCAGAAGTGCAAACTGACAAAGGAACAGCCATACATCTGCCACTAAAACCCACCTCAGGAGTCGGTGCCCTGAACAACGCCAGAGTGTCAGGGGTAGGCGGCCGCAAATCCGACATATGCATCAACAACGCTGCATCTGCCACATCTGGCAACCCCCCAGGCCCAGGGCCTAACCCCCGCCCCGGCCCACCAAAGCCCCCAAGCTGCGCCCCTGGCCCCCCGCCCCCCTTTTTCACACCCCCAATCTGCCCCCCAATGGACCCAATGCCAGAGAAGCCATTGCTCATCAGATTCTGGTAGGGTTCAGAGCCACCTAAACTCATGGTGCTGCCAGGTAAAAGTCCAGTGGCACTGCTGCTGGTGAGAAGAGCGCCAGAGTGTGCTGCATTGCTATGTTTCTCCCCGCCGTTAGCCTCTGGTACAACAGCGCCTGGACCTCTGGCGGAATCAAAGCGTGGCACACGGGCTGCTCCTGCTGCTAGAGAGGGGCCAATGGTGGATGATGAAGCATGAGGCCCGTTATGGGTGGGTAGTTCCAGACGGTCTGGTAGGGCAACAGGCAGGGGTGGGGTACCTGCAAGGAGAGCCGGAAGCTTATAGATCAACACATCAAATCAATATCAAATCTAGATCGATCCTATATGAGATCTGTGCAAAGCACACGTGCCATGCAGCGGCCCTGACATGACTCCCACCAGTTGTCAATGTGTTCAGGGTGAGAGAATGAGGCTGAGAGCTATATGTTATAGAATTGAGGCACTACACTGTAGTCAGGTGCCAGGTTGGGTCAGGTGCCAGAACATTTAACGCTAAGACACGACAACACCCGCTGCATTGAAAGAGTTTGCTGCGTGTTGAAGCAACCTATGGTATAAACTGCCACTGCTGAAAAGCTTTCACGATGCCCAACGCTGGCCCAGCATCTGGAGAAACACAGATGTTACACATCGCCGTTTTTGTAGCAGGTGTAGGGCGAGCCCACCGTTACATATACTTCTGTTATGTCATGTCATGGCTTGTGATGATAAGAAATCATGTGTGCACACATAAGCCACAATACTGGCATGGTGCTTCTAATGCTGCACAACAGCTTTGCAGTTAGAACGTCGCTCACCATTTCTAATCCCTGGATAAGCCCATCCCGCCGCTGCTCCTGATCCCATTGATGCAGTAGTGGGAGGCAGAAGGGAGCTGCTGCTGGTGATGCCACCCATAAGCATTGTATCCAAAACAGCCCTAGACAAAGCAGAACAACAGACTGTCAGATCGATCCTAAACCATCCGAAAAGTAGATGCGGCAGGCTGACGAGGCTCTAAGCAAGCGGCGAGGCAGCGGCAGCAGCGCACAGCCGAGAGTGCAAACCTTTAGCATTCCTTTGCAGGAGCATGTCTCTTCTATGCCCAGTCTGCCTCCTACTGAAGAGACATATCTTGTAGCCACAACAGCGCTAGGCACTGCTATGCAGTTGAGCCACAGTGGGGACATTATGCTACCACTAATCATTGAACTAATGCTCATGCAAGCCAGTGACATGCTGCCCTCTTTAATGGGCTTCAGAAGAGGTGTTCGTATCCATAAGGCAGACCAACTACAACATTGCCTTTAAGCATCCATTGAAGAATTATTCTCACTACCTGCTAGGCTCATCTACATTAAAAAATCTGTGCCCCAGCTGCTGACTGTGGGGCTACCTGTAAGGACAGCAATGGGCCCCGAAAGTCTGAAAAGCAGATATGGTCATCAAAGTATGCTACCCTTGCTATCTTTGCCCCTCACCTGCTGGCTTCATCCACGTCAAAGTCGTGCGCCCCAGCTGCTGCCGGCGGAGGTATGCCGCTGCTGCTGCTATGCCACTGCTGGCCCCTGCCCCCACCGCCCCTCCCCTCATCCTCATCCTGCGCTGCCCCTGCTCCCCTATTATGCCCCTCCTTCCCCTGCCCCTGGTCCGCTTGGTCAACATCCTGCCGGTCAACCTGGTCAAACAACTCCCCAGTGATACAGCCCCCAGGAGAGCTAGGCGCCACTGCTGCCAGTAAGTCAAGCCCAGCGCCAAAGTCCTGATCAAAAGTTGGACCTCCTGCATTGCGGTAAGACCCACCACCATCCCCACCACCACCACCACCACCACCACCAGCAGCAGCAGCAGCAGCAGCCATCCAAGCACCTTTAGAACCAGGGTCTCCGCCTCTATTGCTCCGAGGCAGCGGACCACTTCTGCTATGGTGCCCCTGCCCCAGATCCTGCTGCTGATGCCCTACCCGCTGTCCCTCCCGGGACTGGTTTTGATCTCCAATCCCTATTGTATCACTCGCCCGACTATGCAGCCCCCTGCCTGCCATCCTACCCAAGGCATCAAGCCCAGGCCCATGGTATGCTGAACCACCACCAACGACACCTCCGATGCCTTTCCTTGCCACAGTTCGGAACACCGCAGGGTGCCCACCAGCAGCAGCAACAACCATCCCTGGCCCTCCTTGGCGGCTTAGCCCAGCTTCACCTTCCCTCCAGCCCAGTGGCTGCTGTAATTGCTGCTGCTGACTGCTATCAGGCTGATCTCGAGGATGGTACCGCTGCCTCTGCCGCCGCTGCTGCTGCTCATCGCTTTCCCACCCTTCCTCCTCAGACTCCCACCCTTCCATGCCTTCCCTGTCACGACCTGCATTTGCCCTAGGTCTCCGCCCGAGCTCCTCTGCTGGGCCCCCACCAGCAACCCCATATCTACCACCACTACCACCACCACCACCACCACCACCAGGATGACCATCCCCATGAAACAAGCCCAGCCGGCGATTCAGCTGCCGCAGCCCCACCTTACCCATCCCCTGACGTCGCACCGGCCAACCATGCAACGGCCCCTCCCCGCGCCCCTCCTCGCTCGTATCCGACACCCATCCCCCTGCCTCCGTCTTCAGCGCCTCTTCTAGCAGCTTCCTGCATCTGCACCACTTGCCACCTTCAACCCCTGGCTCCTTCTCACCATCCCTTGGTTCCTCTGCCGCTTCCCCATCACTTCTCCGCCCTGCTCCTTTCCTCCGCCCATGACGCGGCCTCCTTGTCACATACAGTGACCCCTGCAGAATCAACTCCAGCACAGGATCCAACCCTACAAGCCCATCACCCTCACTTCCCTCATGGCCACGGTCACCACCGTCCCCTAGCTGCCCCACAAGGCTCTGCTCAAAGTGATCGCCTCTGAAACGATGTTCGACAGCCCCTGCCCCCACCATAGCCCCTGCCTGGCCACGAAACCGCTCCCTTACGACCCCACCACCAGCAGACTGCTCGAGAGCCACAGTTCCCCGCCCATCACCCACTCCTCGTTGACCAAGCAATACCGGCAACCCAGGTACACCATTAACCCCCCAATCCTCTTCTGCAGGCAATCGCCCCCGTGGACCCCTAGCAACTGTAACCCCTGCCTTACCAGCAGCAGCACTACCTTCACCATCTGCAGTGTATGCTTCTGGTCCTCTATACGGTGAGCGGCTGCCTCCAGGGAAGCGATGCTGATGGTGCTGCTGGTGGTGCTGCTGGTGGTGATGCTGTGGGACGAGATGCGGGGTGGGGGGTCTGCCGGACTCTGCTATAGCAGCAGCTATGGACTGACCCATGGCATGCCTAGCTGACTGATGCTGGCAATGATGGCAGCGGTATGCGTGGAAGTTGTAGTGATATATGGCGGGCTCGCTCGCCTGTAAAGAAAGCAAGGCAGCAGGATGTATCAGTGATCACTGGAAGTGATACTAACCAGGCAATTTGACTGCCAACCTCGCATGGATGGAATGCAGGAGCCGGCAGCAGTACTTGCTTTCTTCACACACGTCCTTGTTAATAGCCTGCACATGAACTGTGCCTATAACTATTGAGCGGGCCTCTGCTTGCATAGGCGGCTGAGCTGAACTGCCTCTCCTATGCAAGGGTTAAACTTGGCCGGATGCAATACAAACAGACGGGCCCCAGCTTTGCCCCCTAGCAGCCCTTTCTACCTGTCTGCAATGCTCCGCAGGCATGCCCACCTCGCCATGGTTGCTGCATACGCATGCATACCCGCTGGCCAACCCCAAAACACTCTCTCAATCACTCTTGCTACACTCTCTGCACCCTTCTGAAGCCACTCCACCTCCCCTGTCTCAAGAGCCCCTTTGGCATTTGGTTCTGCAAGCTTGCAGGCCTACAAAGCCAGACTTGCACTTTGCCTCTCACTTGGTCCGAAGGGCACTAGCACTTCTGCGAAGCAGTAGGACCAGGTCCAAAAAACTGCTATGCAGCAGGTGAAGCCTGCACTGCCTGTGGAGCATGACAATCGTCTCCACCTGTTGCTTTTGCAGGCCTTATGACCACAACGTGTACGTTTTGGTTCACTGAACATCCCTTGCCTTAGACCAAACATTATAACCCCTGTTCATCCCCCTGCCAGGCTCACCTTCTCCTTTACATGGAGATATATGTGTGCTTCTATGATGTGCCCAAAACATGTCAACACATGCACTCCATCTATCAGGCCACAATTTAAAGAATTACAACCCTGGCTAACTATCTTCACATGCTACCTCCAGACATACTTACACACCTCATCGAGTACATTCCCGCCACACATGAGTCCTCGCCTCTGACAACCCAACAGGCCTATCCACCCCATCCCACCCCCTGCCCGACTTACCATCTGCTTCTGCAGGCAGCGTGTATGTGCCCACACCTTGCAGCTCTCACATTCGATCATCATCTCTCCATCATCATAGCGGGTGCCACAGGGGCAATGCACCAGGTACACATCACCCTCTTCACCACCTTCACTGCCTTCAGAGGCACTGCCGGAATCATCATGGCTTAGTGGCTTACCCCCAGGCTCGCTATACCGCCGGCGGTCGTATATACCTGCACACCCAAGTCAAGCAGCTCTTGCTTTTTACAAGGTGAAGCATAGATTCTTGCCATCCTCTCAAGTATGCGCACTTTGGCGATGTGGTCATTACAGTAGTTTTTGGCAAAAAAACGTGCGCTGTTACGAACTCACTCTTCAATCCCCTAGTGGCATACAGAGGAGCCAGTGGCTCAAACAGCCAATGCATGAGCTTTCTAACTGTCTTGATCAGCAAAGGGGAAAGACAAGCTGGTACAAGGTGTACAGCATCAGACCTCAGGCTCGCTGTCCCGGGCTGATGCTTCTGGTGCTGAGGGTCAGAGCAGGGGGTGCTGCTGCTGCTATCGTTCCACTGTGCAAGCCTCAGAATGGCATGGAGCACTGGTAAGGCAAGGATGAGATGCAATGCGAAGGTGCTTGGTATGCATTAGGAGGTAGGCCAGCAGCATGAGATACAGCAGCAAGAAGATTAGCAACAGCAGCAAGAGGAGGAGCAACGGCAGCAGCAAAAGTAGGAGGTAGCCCTGCAACAGGGGGTAATGTATTAGAGGAGGGAAGAATGGTGCAGATTTTCTCAAAGCTCTTACCATGTCTGGAATACAGTACACTTATTAACTTACTGAGCCCGGAATTGCGGCTGCATGCAGCCATACTATGGCAACAAACACCATTAGTATATTCTACCACGCTCGACCTGAAGAACATACCCCATGATATGCCACCCCACCCTGATGGGGCTGGAGACGCCGAGGGCAAGAGCATCCAGCCTCCTGCCTGCTGCAGATCATAACCTAGGTCTCCATAACCTACCCTCACCGCCTATACAGTGTGCTCGCCCCAAGTCCCTGATTTCCCACGCACCAAACCTGCGGTCCTCACTACCAGTTGGTGCCTGCACACGGCGCCTCTTGCTGCGGCCTGCATGGCGAGCTGCCGGGTCCTCATCCCAGACCTCATCCTCTTCCAGGGCCGCCATCTCCATGTCAGCATAGCTGCGACGCTTGCTGGCAGCAACACGTTGCGACTTGCGCTGCAAAAAGGGGATGCAAGGCAACATGCCCACTAGATCAGGACTGCAGTAGGTATTTAGGGTTTAGGGTTTAGGGATTTGGGGGCTAGATCAGGACTGCAGTACAGAGGGAGCCGCAGAACACCTGGTATGGGGCACCTGGTAATACTGGTGGTCACGTCTGACTGCAGAGCAAGTACCTATGGAGGTCCTTAACCAAACTTAAACAAATCCCCAAGTTCATCAGTTTTTACAGATACTATAAACAGAGGGTATGGCAAGCAGTGGACAGCAGCCTTGCAGGTGGCCGCTAAGGAATGGTGGCTGCATCATTTCCTGGGAGGGCATGACACGACAAGTGTGCATGCACAACCTCAAGGAGTGTCAAAACCAGACATCACAGTAGCAGCGACATAAAACCTGGCTACCAACAGTACGTACTTGCCTGTAACATGTATACATCTATTCAACAAGGCAATGCCTTGCAGCTCTTGCTTTGCAGGGCATTGCCATCAAAGTTTCTCCACGCGAGCCAACCAGCACGCAAGCACACTTCCTTACGCATAAAACTCATCAATGACCCTTGCCAAAGCAAACATGTCTCCACTCTGACAGCAACAGTTGGAAGCCCCACCTTCTGCAGCGCGCTGTGCAACCCTGCAGCTTTGTTGCTTGGCTAACCTGTGGCTGAGATACTAGCTGGTACATATTTGCCTGTACCCTGCTTACATGTATTCCATAAGGCGATGCCTTACAGACCTTGTCTTGCAGGGCGTTGTCCTGAGAGTCCCCTCCACTGTTCCAGTCCATCAGGGCATGCACACTCTCACCCATGCATGGAACTAAACAAGGATGTTTGCCAACAAAAGCATGCCTCCATCCTGAGAACAACAAGTGGAGCTCCCGGGCTTCTGCAGCATGATGTGCAACTCCCTGGCCCAATCCCACGCACTTGATGTAAGAATTCAAAATCAATAGAAGAATGACTCTGGCGTTTAACTATAACTGCTACCTCGAGCAATATCAACACAACTCCCTGGCCCAAGCTGCGTGGCTTACCTGTGGCTGAGATGCCTCCCCGTCATCAGATGATCTCCCAGGACCACCACCACCACCACTAAATTCACCATCTCCAGCCTGCAGGTGAGTGTAAAACATCATTGTATAAATGCTACAGACCTGGCTGCGCAGTTAAGCATCTGGGCATGATGAAAGAAGCTTATTCTTACTGACTGAGAGGACAAAAGAGCAGACACTCACGAGCCAAGAGAAAAGCATGCAGCCATGGGCATATACTGTTCTTGATCTGCACCCACTGCATAGTATTTCACACCACCCTGACTGCTGCATGAAGTCCACTTATCAGCATATGCAGCTGCAGCTTATCCAGACACCACATACCCCTCCTATCACCTGCTGAGACGTACCTGTGTCCTAATCGTGCCATCTTACCCTGCTGAGGGGTAATTGTTACAATGGTACCAGGTGAAAATGACACCGGTGTCTACCGGTCAGCATCAACAGGCACAAGAGGTGAGCTGTGTGGCTCCTTGCTACGGTTGCTAGGGGCCCTCAACATCCCGAGCTTCCCACACATAGATTACATGAAAGGAACAAGCCTTTGGAATGTTGCTGCGCAATCAGTTTGAAGGTGAACGGCAGAAGAATGGCATGCAGCAAACAGGTCACAGCAAAGCATTCCAGTATATGCTTCACAGAACGGCTTCAGACCACCTCACGCGCCCTGCCATCCTGCGCTACAATCTACGATCTACAATCGATTGCCTACTAGGACTACAACGGTAAAAGAACATGATGTCGTCTGGTGGTGATTGCTGGGTCCGGCTCCGCAACCACTTTGATGTCAGCCACTAGTCGTCTACCTTTCGGCGCTTTTCCCGCAAAAAGGGTTCCCTGATTCGAACCCGATTCAGGACACGGGACTGTCCCACTTCCCACTCTGCCCAGGTGACAAGCTATATTGAATGCAGCAGAGCCCACAATCAGTATGTTTCGCCCACAGACTTTTTCGTGCAAACATTAAGTGAATCTCTGTCCTTGTATGACACAGCCCGAAGAGACGTGTTTGCTTGCCTGAACCTAGAGCGAAGAAGCCCATCAATAGTGTTGATATCGGAATTCAACCATCAAGCATGACACAGGCGTTGTTGGAGGGGTTGGAGCGGGAGAAGGCTCTTTGGTTTGTTGAGCAGGTATGTTGAACCAGCCCTGGCCTGGAGAAGTAACCGACCTTGTGCTGGTATCTTTCGGGCATTATCCATTACTATACACAATGTTACTAGGTCTGATATTTCCAGCAGTATTCAATGCTACACTTCTGCAAGCCAAACCCCCAAGCAACTGCAGCCAGCATTACCTGATCTGCTGAAGCTCTTGCTGCTCTCTCGTCATCTGAATGATCCTGCTGCTGCCGCTGCCGGAGCTGCTGACGCCTGCTGTTGCTTTCGCCCCGGTCTGGTCCTGCTCCTCCAGAACTTCCTGCTGCAGCTGCTGCGCCTTGGCTGGTTCCTGCCACTACTGACACCACCCTGCACATAAACCATGGGATCTTGAGATCAAGAGCACCCCTTAACATTTGCCAGCTGACATATGGATTTCCGGAGGACACACACGTTTATTGTATAGCACCATGGATCTAATCCGTGATTGAGCATATGTATTGCATGATTAGACAACCTGCACTTTTTTGGGACACTTGAGCTGCCTCCCCTCAGCAGGTGTTCTCCCCTGCAAAAATTCCAACATGCCGACCCTTTTTGTACGCTACAATACTGCTTGTTTGCTGCTTTTGCAGAGGGCCAGCCAGTGTGCGTAGATGCTTCATAGTAACAGACTGATGGTATGACTCTCAGCCTGGGTCAGGGCACATACCTGTTGGTTGTAATGGCTCCAGCTGCATACTTCTTGTGCCATGGGCCTGACGTCTTATGCTGCAGCGACTGGGTTTCATCGGGTGTGATGTGCCTAAATTTTACTAAATTCCGCCACTTGTCCTTCAGCTGGACTCCGCTCCTGTTGCTGCAGGGACACGGAAATCGGCACAGAACCAGTGGCTCGGCACGCTTTCATAAGGTAACACACGGCCATTAGCATCTGGAGAACTAGGTCAATCCTCTCTGAATGATGCGAGTGTGCGCTGCTCCATGACCATGGCTACTGAAACGAAGCCAGCTTCTGCTCAACAGCAGCGGCATGGCAGATATACGCCCGCCACCTCAAGCGGAACGAAGGTAAATATGGTTCAGGATGTCACAATACAGCTCTGCTGAGAATGTTTAACCGTTTCCAGTCAGATCTGGCATGATGTCGCAAGAGTGCTAGTGTCAACGCCCTTCGATACTCACACAAGTAGGGAGAACTCCGGATCTGTTCTTATGCGTTCCCAGGCACCAAGACCGTGCTTCTTAACACCTTCGCGCAGAGCCTCTTCCTCTTGTTGATCCCACACACGGTACTCCCGCGTAGCACCCTTGCCCATTTTGCCATCAAGGCATCCTGTACATGGCTTTCAGGGGCCAGACGGCAGCGACATGCAAGCAGCGTTTCGCCGATCACTGCATCCGTACGGACATACAAGGCAGCTTGATGGTCGTAAAGACCTGCAACTACGATCCACTGAGCACAAAATGCTCCGAGTGAGTGCAACGGTGACTCTCTCTATGTATGTCACGTGATCCGATGACAACTGCTAGTCCTGAGTATCCGGCTGGCCGCCTCAGGGCCTGAAAATTAGGTCCTTTCAGAGTGCTGACTACGCTAAGTTATTTTGGAGGTCGTGAAGAGACAAACTGCCGTTCGCCGTTCAGATGGGATGCTCCAAGTGTAGCTCACGTCAGTGTCAAACAACTTTGTGCAAGACCCAAGAGGCTGGATTGGAGCAGACAAGGGAACTTGCATGACTCATTGAAGACCTCCACCCTGAATCTGCCAGGAGGCCCAATGCAGCATAGACTCCTGCTTCTAGGCTTGCCTCAGATATCGCAGATCTCTCCAGGATTGCGCCAGTTGCTACTCCTTGCCTGTAGTTCACTCCGGGTACAGCCAAGGTTCAGTGGTAGCTGGATCTAGTCGATGCCTGAGCAACCTGGTCGACAACTTAAGCCTCTTGAAGCGATGTACTGCTGGCTGACACTGCCATCGTAAGCCCGTGATTTCTCTGTCAGTGTTGTCAGTGGTTGAAGGTGATATGTGTATGCAACACGATGATCATGCCAAGGCGCTCCAAGTGGGTATCAACCAATAAGAGCCCTCTGCCTGAGAATGTAACAAGAAGCTGCAGAAGGATCATTACATATTACTGGAAGACAGCAGCAAAGCAAAGAGCCAGACTCAGCAGCAGCAGCAGCACATGGTAACAAAAATCAGCAGGGGCCGGTAGAAACGGTGTATGGTAGATGCTCTGAGGCAGTAACACATGTGTACCCACAGAATTGGACGCCATTGGGTATTGAAGCAGCACAACCCTTGCTTACATCTTCACCCTTAAGCGACTCGAGGACGGTGCAAGAACACTACCAAACACTCCAAGTTGCAGCTACAATCTCGTGTTTGATGTATGTAACATGAAGGTTTAACGAAGAGATGGGACTAGAAATGTAAGTTTAGGTTAAGTGCTGCTGATGCATGTCGTTGAGGTCGCGCCTCATCTTGCTAACTTGAGTTCTCTGAACTACAATCTCGTCTGAGAGCGTTGCCTCCCTTGAGCTTTCTGGCAATAGTTCTGCCAGGACCATAAGGTGTTACTGCCGAAGTGTCTGGCATGCAGGCAACCTGGCCAAGGAATGGAAAGGGGAGAAGATAAGAAAATGCATTGGCTGTGGGTTATGAATTCAAGGTTAGAACAGAGAGTGAATTACATTCAGGAGTCAAGCTTCAATCAGAAACGACCTCACTCTATTACACTCTATCCTGTACGCATCTGTGTGAGTGTCATATCAGACCATATATATATATTAGGCACCCACATTCAAGCACAGCAATTACCGGACTGCTACTCACAAGATGGTTAATAGAAACAAGCAGGATGTGCTCAGGGTCATCGATTACATAGCTGTCTCCAAGCGGTTCATGTCAAGTGTGACAGACTGCAGGGTCTTTCGCAGCTTTGATACAGGTGGCTCTGATCATAGAATGCTGGTGCTTACGATGCGCCTCCGCTTGTCAGTGGCCAAGCAGCACAGTGCGAAGGGACAGCCAGCACGGCCCTATGACTGCAGCCGGCTGCAAGAATCTGTAGCAACTCAGCAGTGCTTTGAGCTGGCAATGTCTAACCAGTTCAGCCGTCTGGTAGGGGCTCAGTTGCAGAGCGCACAAGACGAATGGACACAGCTAACAGCGGCAGCCAGCCAAGCAGCCCATAAGGCTGGTCTAAACCTCAAGCCTCAGCAGCGGCGCCGAGATTTCGCTATATCCGATGCGACCTTGCAGAAGATTGAGCGGAAACATGCAGCACATGCAGCGGTGCTGTCCTCTCCTAATGATGCTACCAGGGCAGATTACAGGGAGGCCAATAATGCTGCTAGGCGAGCGGTTAAGAAGGATCAGGAGCGGTACTTCAAGCAGCAAGCGCTGTTTGCGGAACATGCTCTAAAAGCTGGTAATCTAGCCGTGTTCCACAAGCATGTCCAGCGGATCTTCAAGGAGCAGCAGGGCAGTAGCTCTGCTGCTCCTACAGCTGTGCTAGGGGGTGCTGATGGCAAGCAGCTGTTCCAAAGCAGGGAGGAGGTGGTGAAGTGCTTTGCTGAGCACTTTGCTGATGTCCTCAACTGCCCTGCCAAGCTCGACCAGCAAATGCAGCAGACCATTGAGGAGTTAGTGCAGAAGATGGAGGCAGGGCAAGGTGCAAACCAGCAGAGTGAAGCAGCAGCTCAGCCACCTACTGTGCAGGAGGTTGAAGAAGCTGTCTTTGCCTGTCGTAATGGGGCAGCTCCTGGGGTTGATGGTATCGCAGCGCCTATGCTAAAGCTCAGTGGGACCATGCTGAAATGGTTGCACAGGGTCATTGTGGCGGTGTGGGAGTCAGGGAAAGCGCCAGTGGAGTGGAAACGTGCACTGTTGGTGGCACTGTATAAAGGCAAAGGAGAGCGCAAAGTGAGAGATAGCTATAGGGGGATAAGCTTGCTAAGTATACCGGGGAAGGTGTATGTCTTGGTCATTTTGGCTAAGATCAGTTCTCATATCGATGCACAACTGCTTGATAACCAGTCTGCTTTTAGGAAGGGGAGGGGCCTCACTGATGCTCTGTTCACCATACGCCAGGTCATCTCTAAGTCTGTAGCATTCGATCAGCCTCTATTCATGGCTTTTGTGGATTTGCGTAAGGCATATGATTCTGTACCGCGAGACACGCTATGGCGCATCCTGCATGTGTACGGGGTACACACAAAGCTGATAGAGTTGCTGATGGACTTGCATACTGGCACACAGGCTGCTGTTAGGATGGGTGGTGTGGTGTCTGAGTGGTTTGATGTGCATGGCGGGGTGCGGCAGGGATGTGTCATTGCTCCCTTGCTGTTCAACATCTACATGGACTTTGTGGTTCGGCAGGCAATGGCTCAGATGCCGGAGGGATGTGGGGTGAAGCTAGCCTATCATGCAGATGGGAAACTTGAGCGTGATGGGTGTGGTAGTGGTGGGTGTGTGGAGCTGTTGTCTGTTCTGCTGTATGCAGATGATATGGTGTTGCTAAGTCCCAGCAGGGAGGAGTTGGTGGTCATGCTGCAGGTGATGGACAAGGTTGCTGCTAGTCTTGGGTTGCGCATCAATGCAAGCAAGACTGAGATCCTGTCCATTGACAAGGATTGGAAGGAGGGGGATGTGCCAGTGCAGCAAGGACCAGAGGTGGTTATCAGTGAGGGTGTGGTAAAAGAGGTGTCACAGTTCAAGTACTTGGGAAGTGTGCTTGTGACTGATGGCAGGTTGGATGTGGAGTTGAATATCAGGAGGGGTAAGGCTGTGGGGAGGTTTAAGCAGTTTGAAAAGATGTGGGGTACCAAGCATCTGTCATTGGCTACGAAGGTGAAGTGTTACAAGGCATATGTGTTGCCAATTCTGCTGTTCGGGAGTGAGTGTTGGTCCCTGACCAAAGTGCAATCGCAAAAGCTTGAGCGGGTGCACTCTAGCTGCCTTAGGAGCATCCTGGGGGTCAGGCTGTCAGATCGGCACACCAATGAGCATATCAGGAAATCATGTGGGGTAGCCACCTTGTCAGCATACATCACAGCAAATAGGCTGAGGTGGCTGGGGCATGTGGGCCGCATGGAGGAGGGCAGGTTGCCGCATATTGCGTTGTTCTCTTCATTACATGGTGACATGACGAGGCCAGTGGGTAGGCCTCGCCATACCTGGGAGAAATGCGTGTGTGCTGATCTGAAGGTGCTTGGTCAAGATGAGGGGAGCTGGGAGGCTTCATGTCAGATTAAGAGTGCTTGGAGGAAGAGGTTGTGGGATCTTACGCACCCTTGGGAAAGCCAACGGTTAGTGAGGTGTAGAAGGCGCACTAAGCAAGCTATTGATAAGCATGTGGAGCGCTATGTGCTGCCTTTCAGTGGCTGGGAGGATGGTGGTTCACCAGTACCTAGGTGGTGGGAGCCACCTCCAGCCCCTACTAGGGTGGTGCTTGATCCTGCTGCCTCCCCGCCACCCATGTGTGATGGAAGTGGAGCAGGTTTTGGGTTTTAGTGGTGGTGTTTGTTTCCCCTTGGTGTGCACGCCGTTGCATCTAGCCTCAGCTTGTGTGTGGCAAATCCACCATCGGTTGTGTGGCTTCGTGATTGTGATCAGGAGCCTTGTGTTTGTGGCCTAGGTTTGTTTGGCCATTGGCATTGCTGGTCTTGCGTTTTGATTGATTGATTGATTGATTGATTGACCCACATGAGGCACCCACATGGGGCACCCATGAGGCACCCACATGAGGAGGGTGCCCTGCTCAGCGTACTGGCTTGTTCGCAAGTGTCCACACACCGATATATGATATATGAGTGTCCACACACCGATATGTACTGCATGCATATCAGACCACCCAAACAGTTGACAGCTATGTGAAGTCGTGTGAACAGTTTCAGCCTCTCACAGTGTGAGCTTCCAGATGAGTGGTTGTAGCTCAATCGGCCATGTCTGAACCAGGCAGGCTGGGGAACCAGATGTCCGCTTCAGGAAGCAGCATACTTCATGCTGCACCCCCATCCCTTTACTTGCAGTATGCATGACGCCCCCATGAAAGCATCTCCTACCTTATATACAGGACCCAGCCAGGCTGCTGGCACGCACAGGCTTTGTCGCATGGTCATTAAGGTTGTTTGGTCGTTTCGACCTAGCAGCCCTTTGCGGTTGCCGCACCTGAAACTGTTTGTTTGTTAGGAGAGGTGATACTGCTGAGATTGTCACTTCTGATGGACCAGGTTCCAGTATTTCTGCCTAGGTTGGCTCCGTTCGGGCGCCCCCTTTTGAGGGGCCATGTTGTAATCGTAATCGTGTCTTCTGCATGCGTGGACTCCTGGTCACTGTCAATCCTCATGGCACTCATGCATTGATGCTTAAGAGTCCTAACATGATTGCCCCACACAGGGCCCTCATGGCTCACAGGCCCTCATAGGCTGCTTTGATTAATACCTGTACCAACCTCCAGGGCCAAAAGAAGAAAAAGATGACCTTGACCACCTATCCCCTGTATAGTATTCTGCTGTGCTGGGAACCCTGGGGTCTGGGTCCGTCCAACATTTTGCTCCTTTGCACAGTCTGCAATCCAAAATGAACCCGCACATGTCCACGAGAGTAGTCCATGTAAGCACAGCTAACAAGTACCCCAATGTTCAGCAAGCATTTCCATCTGCAAACCTGGCAGCTCCCGCCCCCCCCCCCCCTTCTGCTCGATCCTGGGCCCAACCCTGCGCTCATGACAAACTTTTCTCGCTTTCAGCACTGCATGACAAACCCTGCTTTTCTTGTCGCATCACTCTCCCCTGCTTTGATTACCTGTACCCAACCTCCGACAAACTCTTGAAGAGTTAGGAACTCTTGAAGAACCCTGGTGTGTTTGGTCGGCCCGACCTAGCAGCCCTCTTGCGGTTGCCACACCATAACGGTTGTTTGTTTTTGTTCCCTCCCCAGCAGGGAGCATGGGTTGATGGTTGCACACCGGTTTCCCCTTGCTAGAATCAGTAATCATTACCGCATAGCACAGCTCATGGGTCACAAGACCCATCTGGGGAAGGCATAATGAGTGCTGAGAAGCCCACCAAGTAAGCGCACAAACGGACCTTCAGCTCCACTGCCAGAAATAAAACTTCACAGCGCCATATCAACCACATCTCTTCACTACGATTACGATTACTATTACATCATGGCCCCTCAAAGGGGGCGCCCGAATCACTACAACTGTACACCAGGCATTCTGAGGTGCCAGAAGCTATTGTACTCACCCTTTGTGTCCCTGGCCTGACACCCTCCGCAGACTACGTACTACACCTCCTCACATTGCAGGTATGATTGAAAAAGCTATAGCCTCCATTAATGCATTGCAAACATTCTTCCAGAATCGTCATGTAAGCTTTGAGGTTAAGAGAGCCATGCTGTTGGCTTTGATAAGACCAAGGGTTGAGTATGGTTCTGAGGTATGGTGGGCATCATCCCAGCAGACAAATACCATAGAGTCTAAGATCCAAATAGAGGTTTTGAAGAGATCACTGCATTGCAAGCCAAACATCTGCCACGAGGTATTGAGGGCAGAAGCTGGTGTTAGGCCTCTATCTAGCTGGTTGGACCAGAGGAAGGTTGAATGGTGGTTCAAATTACAGCAAAAGGATACTACTAGCCTTAGCAGGCAGGCACTTGGCCAAGATAGCTACATGCTTGGGTATTAGCCTTGGTTGGTGTGCTGGACGTCTTGGGTGGTACATCTGCGGTGGACTTACTGGACATCCTGCTTGGTTGGTGCTCTGGATTGTGTTTGCTTTGGCCACACCAATCAGTCTCCCGCTGTTGATTTGTTTGCTGGTGCTACTATTTGCCGTGTCCGTAGTTGGATGTCTGTTTGGGTATTCCTCTTGCTTGGTGGTATGGATTCCATTGTTTTTGGACCCATCCGATGGTGCGTTTGGTCGTTTCGACTTAGCAGCCCTTTGCGGTTGCCGCACCTTAAATTTTTGTTTGTTTGTTTGTTAAATGCATGCTTGAAAGGGCCATGTACTAAGTACTAAGCCAGACTCCTCATCGACATCGACACCCCAGAACTCTTCATTAAGCATGCTATGCAGCTTCTCCTCATCAGATTTGCTCTCCAATATCTGACATTTTGCAGCAACATCAGGGTCAGAAGTCAGCTTCTCCCACAGCTTTTGCCTTTGTGCCTGGTAGACAGGACAGTCAAACAAGAAGTGTTCAGGAGATTCAACTTCACCAGTATTCCTCTTGCTTGGTGGTATGGATTCCATTGTTTTTGGACCCATCCGATGGTGTGTTTGGTCGTTTCGACCTAGCAGCCCTTTGCGGTTGCCGCACCTTAAATTTTTGTTTGTTTGTTTGTTTTGAGCCCCATTTTCATAGTCCCAGCGCCCCCAGCGCAGCATTCAGTGTAGGGTTCAAATGTCCTAGGCGATTGGCTGCCAGGCTTGCCAAAAGTTTCAATGTGCCTGCAACAGCTGGGCAGTGTCCAGACTGGTAATTGGAGGTGTGCAGGCATGCAGTTTTCTGATGTGCGAAGCCTGTGGAACACTGTGTACTTTGGCTTCCTGTCATGGACAGCGCTGCCTTTAACACAAGCATGGTGGTGCTGGGGCCCACGTGCAGGCCAGTCTACTGCAGGTATCTCCATCTGAGCTGCAGAGGATATGGCTCACAATCTGCTACACAGCACCTCTGCGGAGACTTATACATCAGCAATTAACCACTCGGGCTGCTTGCTGTTTAAAAGGACTGCTTGCTGTTGGGACCAGCGAAGCTAACGAGCGCTAGGCCTTCGGTTGGCCGCAAAGCGACATCTATCTGTATGACCAGTGCTATCGGTGCATTGCAAAGACTATGCTGCCTAACGCATGTGCGCGTTCCGGCCTGTCGTCCAGGTGAGTAAAGGGGGGGGGGAGCTAGGGGCCCTCAACATCCCGAGCTTCCCACACATAGATTACATGAAAGGAACAAGCCTTTGGAATGTTGCTGCGCAATCAGTTTGAAGGTGAACGGCAGAAGAATGGCATGCAGCAAACAGGTCACAGCAAAGCATTCCAGTATATGCTTCACAGAACGGCTTCAGACCACCTCACGCGCCCTGCCATCCTGCCAATCGATTGCCTACTAGGACTACAACGGCAAAAGAACAAGATGTCGTCTGGTGGTGATTGCTGGGTCCGGCTCCGCAACCACTTTGATGTCAGCCACTAGTCGTCTATACCCTTTCGGCGCTTTTCCCGCAAAAAGGGTTCCCTGATTCGAACCCGATTCAGGACACGGGACTGTCCCACTTCCCACTCTGCCCAGGTGACAAGCTATATTGAATGCAGCAGAGCCCACAATCAGTATGTTTCGCCCACAGACTTTTTCGTGCAAACATTAAGTGAATCTCTGTCCTTGTATGACACAGCCCGAAGAGACGTGTTTGCTTGCCTGAACCTAGAGCGAAGAAGCCCATCAATAGTGTTGATATCGGAATTCAACCATCAAGCATGACGCAGGCGTTGTTGGAGGGGTTGGAGCGGGAGAAGGCTCTTTGGTTTGTTGAGCAGGTATGTTGAACCAGCCCTGGCCTGGAGAAGTAACCGACCTTGTACTCATGGTCTTGTCCTGCTCAGGCCAGTGAAGCCCCTCGGGCCTCTTCATCAGAGGACCTCAGCGATGATGCAAACTCCCTGTTTGAGACTGACGAGTTTCGGATGTACTGCTACAAGGTGAGAGCCTTCGCGAGCAAGCTCAAGCGGAGTGGTGGGCCTTCTTCCCACTGACCCTGACGGTGCCTTCCCGCAGGTGCTCCCTTGTGCCAAGCGCCAGGTCCATGACTGGACCACATGCTGCTTTGCACATCCCGGAGAGAAAGCGCGCAGGCGTGACCCGCGCGTGTACAAGTACCTTGCTATCCCGTGCCCAGAGGTGAAGCAGGTAGGCATCGGCAGTTCCGGAATGGATGTTTGTACAAATTAAGGCTATTCCGACACCCTCATTCACCTGCAAGTGCTTTCACATATATGATGAGCCATATGCCAATGTGATGGGAGTGGTTTGCTGTCTAATTGCTCGCGAAGCAACATCGTGCCTCGTCGGACTAACCAACTGCACTGTCGTCTGCTGCAGAACCAGCCTTGCCCCCGTGGTGAAAGCTGCCAGTACTGTCACTCCGTCTTTGAGTACTGGCTTCATCCAAGCAGGTGAGCTGAGAGCTTTCATGGCTGGTGCCGGGTCCAGGGACAGTCGTACTCAGACTGGCAGCCTCTGCCGACTTGAGCTACCGTTGCACATGCTGTTGATTTTCTCTTTCTGTCATCGCCAAGCGCGATGTTGCCGTTGCAATTAAGAATTGTTTATATGCGCCCCCAATAGGGGCCTCTCGGCCCTTCTCGTTGGCTCACGGCGTGCTCTCCCGCTTTGCATCGTCCCGCAGGTACCGGACGCAATTGTGCCAGAATGGCAGCAAGTGCCGGAGGAGCGTATGCTTCTTTGCTCACTCTGTTTCGGACTTGCGTGTGCCAGATCACAGCCACCTGAACATTCCCGAGGAGCTAGTTGCAGAGAGCGCAGCGAAGGCAGCAGACAACAACAGTGTTGCCCGGGCCAATGACACAGCCACCACCATGTCCGGCATGCTGCCACAGGTCGACGCCCCAGTGTCCCCAGCATCTCCTCCTACTCCCAGCTTTAGCACCATGGGCCAGGTTGGTTCAGCAGCCTGCAGCAGAGGCTTCAGCGGGCCGCTGCGCTCTTGCTCTGGCATGGAGACCGCCTTTGATGCCCTCTTCTGCTCTGAGAGTGACCAGCAAGTCCCCGAGCCTACCTCTACTTCTGGCCACACCAGCAGCAGAACATCCTTGGAGATGCTCAGCTCAGGCTCCCCTCCCTTGTCCCCAGCAGGATCGCTCTCCCCTACGCTCTCCCCTACCACGTCTGGGGTGCCTCGCTTCTCCTCTGCCCTACTGCAGCAGCAGCAGCAGGCATGTACTGCTGCAGCTGTAGATGCAGCCATTGCAGCAGCAGCACAGCAGTTCCAGAGCAACATGCACGTTGGCACACCAGCCCAGCAGAGCGCCGCAGCTTACGGGATGGCAGCTCGTGGCCAGCTATCCCCTCAGAGCAGCCTCTCCCGGTCCACTAGCGGAATGAGCGCCTACACCAGTGGCAGCGCAGGCTCCCCTCCGTGTGGTTTCCCGCACCACAACAACCACCTCAACAGCAATTTTGGGATCCCTTCATCTGCCCCCATGCAGCGCATGGGATCCTACCTTGGTCCAGCAGCTCCTGAGGTGGCTGCTCCTGGTAGCAATGTGGATGTGGCTGCTCTCCTGCAAGCGATCAGCATCCTGCAGCAAGGCAATGAGAGCAACAACTTGAGCATGGGTTGGGCTCCTGCTGCCTCTGGGGGCTTCCCTGCAAGCTACAACTCATCCTGTGCCTATGCCCCAGAGGCTTACCCTGGGAACTTCAGTGGCAAGTATGGGAAGGGCCTGGCGGGTGGTGCTAGTGTGCAGGGAGTCCTGCAGCTAGCACAACTGGTGGAGACGCTGAATAAGGAGCCTTCTCTGGGCAACAACGAGTTGCTGATGGGCTTGGTGAACAGGCTGCTGGGGATGGTGGGTGTGCTGATGCAGCAGCCTTCACATGGGTACATGGCATGAAGAGAGAGCCAGGATTATCAAGGCAGTAATGGGTCTAATGTTGGGGTGATGGACGAAGGAGGGTATGGATATGTAGTGGCCTGGGTTTCTCTATCATTGCGTTAAGCCCCTCGGGGCATGGTTGGGCTACATGGCAGGGACAACCTCATATCTTGAAGGGCCAACCAGCACAGGGGAATAATTGACAGTTACATGTGTTGTACTGTCTGGAGTGGAAGGGGAATGGGTGGATCGTGAAGGGTGCGATTCATTGGAGATGTTGGCAATGGAAGAAGTGGCTGAGAGACGAGCGCTCAGATACCTGCGCCTGGTCTTTGTCATAACGTATGGTGTTGCAAAAGCACTTATGGTGTTGCAAAAGCACTAGATTCCCATTTGAAACTGTGCTTGTTTTGTGCCATTTATCTACATTAATCTCCAAGCTTGAGTATGTCTTAGGTTTTGCCAGCTTTATCTGTTAGTGGTGGCAGATCTTGAAGCATTGTGTTGCGCTAGCCCTCCCTGGGCTATGCTGGCTGAGTGAGAGCCCTGTATATGATATCTTACATGCTTTGCTTGCAGTGAAATTTGATGCTAGTCATCGTCTTGCACTTGTCTGGTGAAAGGGCGCAGACTTGGATGTAGTTTTTTTCCATGAGATGCCGTGCAGCATGCGTTGATATTCTGTCAGGGTGCTGTTTGGTGAAGAGGAGTAATGCCATGTTGTTGCTGTGCGGACAGACATGGGAGTGCCTGTGCCTTCAGTGCATTCACCTGGCCATTGTCGGGATGCATGCAGCAGCAAGCTTCCCAAATACAGGAGCTTCTGCTGTGGCGCAGGGAGAAGAACATACTAACAAGTTGAAGCAGTGCGTCAGTGCCATGACTTGGTGTGAAGTTGATGCAACAGCATTCCTCCTGGTTACAGCTGGCTGGTTTGATTTTATCAGCAGTCCAGTAGTATGTGATGTGATGGCAAGCAGCCTTGGTTCCAAGCTGCATGCAATGCAGGTAAATGGCTGTGCATCATGGCGTGCTGTTCAGGCAGATTGTCCTGGCAGCTAAGCATGTGGTGTTCAAGGTAAAGGATTGTGCATGAGCTTGTGCTGTTGGACATGCTCAGGGGATTTATCATACCGTTGGTGAAGTATGTATGTGATGCGTGACGATGGAGAATGTATCTCTGCAAGAAACAATGTGGCTTGTCGTCTGGCTGCTGTGCTTCTATGGCCAGCAGCTTTTTACATTATCAAATGGCTGTGCATCATGGCGTGCTGTTCAGGCAGATTGTCCTGGCAGCTAAGCATGTGGTGTTCAAGGTAAAGGATTGTGCATGAGCTTGTGCTGTTGGACATGCTCAGGGGATTTATCATACCGTTGGTGAAGTATGTATGTGATGCATGACGATGGAGAATGTATCTCTGCAAGAAACAATGTGGCTTGTCGTCTGGCTGCTGTGCTTCTATGGCCAGCAGCTTTTTACATTATCAAATGGCAGCACATCTTTCAAGTCATGCCATTCCAGGATGGCGCTCAGCAGTGTCCTTGGGTTTACATCTTCCACATGCGTTCTCGCATGATTACTCTCCTGGGTGGAGAGTTTTGCCTTTGAACCACCTTGCATAACCTGAATGTGCAAGGCGGGGTAATGCGGTGTGTGCCATTTCCAGTGTTGCGTTCCTTGCATTCCGGTACGCAGGATGGCTCTGCATGGCAGTCTAATGCTCATTGCTGGAGTTGGCAAAAGTTACAGATGGACATGACAATTGTTAAAATAGTTATGGATAGTTATAATGGATAGTTATAAATAGTTATTTAGGCATACCTTTGCAACACTTGACCCATGTAAGGGTTGAAACCCTATGTGGTATTCATACTCATTTGTGTGTACATGGTTCCCAAGATGCTTTCCTGCAGTGCATTATTGGTGGTGCAAAATGGGTCTGGCTTGTCATGTACATAAGCGTAGGAGTGGGATGGGGAGAATACTGGCATTGATATGGGTTTGTGTCAGAAAGAGAGCAGCTTTGATGTCTCGAGAGAAAATGGGGTCGATGGTGCACCAGTTCCTAGCACATGTGGTTTGGGGTCTGCTGTTACATTTGTTGGTATCTGTCTACATACCTGCTGCAAAGTCATTTTACATGGCTGGTAATGTACACAGGTGCCATCGTGTTCCTCAGCTCTAGCTGTTACACGTCTGAAGTGCTGTTCTGTTGTGGAAATAATCTTGCAGCAGCATAAGTGGAGTGTCTGTGTTCCTTCTTCATTGAGTCTCAGCAGTGAGCAATGGATTTTCCATTCTTGATGTTGTCGCCTGGTACAGTTGCATTTGTGAGGAAAAGGAGGGGCCATGTTGTTACTGGTTGAGGCCTTACAGCCACAGGAATATGAATGGATGCCAGTGTCGCATAATTCGCTTTTACTGAGAAGGTGGCTCCATAAGTAGGGCGATAGAGGACTGAAACGTGTGTCCTCGAAAGGGTAGCATTTATCATATCAGCACTTCAATATCGAAACGTCATACACCGGGTCCCCTGGTGCACCTCTTATTCAGTGGGGTGCACCTTCCATCAGTTTCATTGTAGGGTATATTTTGGAAGCTTCCAAAAGGGTTTTTTTGCATGAGCGGAGGTAAGGGTGAGGTCACCACCCATACCTCTACCTCTGTTTGCCTTTGACTGTAAGGGAGAGTGGGATCCCAGTTTGTTGGCGAGGTTGGCACATCTTGCTTTGGTTTGTTGTCAAGAGTTTGGAGAGGGGTAACTGAGAACTGCAGAGCATGGTGCCCAGTTGGGTGTCCGGTCCTCTTTCCTGCAACGTATATGGAGGGGCAGGAAGTTGCACCAACTTCACTGCAAAAGCAATTCTTATGTTTGGTTTGGACGGGGAAAGAGTAAGCGTGAGCAATGGCACTTGTGGGGTTTCATGCCTCAGCTGCTCTCTGTGGTGCATGCCATTTATCTCACGTTTACATACATGTCTGATATCCCTACCATGTGCTAGTTGTGATTGATGTTGAAGGATTGTAGTGATGGCTAGAGAGCACTGAGCAGACATTGCTGGACGTTACTAGGTCATACTCCAAGTTAGCTATTGCCATTGTTTTCCACACATTGCGCGCAAGAGTGGGAAGGGAAGCTTTTGAGTCCATATGTTGGGGAGTTCGTCTTGATTGCAGCTGTGTGTGCTATGCACGATGTATATCCGGCTACAGCAGCCATGTTGGCAGGCTGATACATAGGCACTGAAGGTCCTTTCGCATCGGAGGTCAACAGCGTTACCAATTGTGTACTTCTGATCAACCTAACTCGAGTAGAGTCTTTGGCAGGCCTTGAGGTCTCACTCTGTATCGCATTATCTTACAGACCGATGTTTTACAGCAGCAATGATAGCCTGATGCTGCAGCATCTGCTCCCTTTGGTGGTGCATATATGGTCCATCGAGGGTATGTTTGGTTGCAAGTACTCTTGGTAATGAGTTTTGACAGGTCATAATGTCACGGCCAGACGGTATTTTAGGTGGTTTTGCCATCCTGGAAGTTTTGCCATCCATGGAGTGGAGTAAGGGCTTCAGCAGGAGGAGAGGTAGGAATTGAATGTGTGCTTCTTGAGTATGCCATGTCTTATTCATCTGGGGCTGCTGCTTATCTTGTAGTGTATGCCATGTCTTGTGCAGCTTGGGCTTGTGCTTCTGAGCCGTGGACCACAACTCGACCGCGATGTGGGAAGTTTAGTGGGAGCTTTGGTGGTAGGCGAAATGATGTCCATGTTGTAGTGCCTTGTTTTGGGGCAAGCACTGCACTACGGGAACTCTTTCGTATTTTTTGTCGTCTTGGAGGCTGCCAACAGGGCCTCACTTTGTTGCCAAGACTTGGCTCATTGATGACTACACTTCACTCTTGGAATGCATGACATTAGACAAATTGTGTGTGTGCCTGGAGCATTTTTGGTACGGATTCTTGTGAAGGGGAGGGTGGTACGTGTGAGAGCAAGGTGGGGGCATACCTCTGCTGTTAGTACCTAAAGATTTGTGTACAAGGAGAGGTGCAGTTACAAAAGGCCATATGGGCCTCTTAATTGTTTGTGTGTTTGTCTGAAGGCAGAATGTGTGGCCCTCTATGGCATGGTGGGATTGGGGTTAGGTTGCACTGTTTTAAGGGGATCTGCAAGTCCAAAGGATATCCAGAGGGTCACGTCTACCTCCTGTGTAAAGGTATGCTTGGAATCTCTGCTGCATGGTTTGTTTGCAGGGTGGAATAAGGTGTGGCCCACCACAAACCACCAAGTTGGGGTTGAGAGGTGGTATGAGACAGCTGTATGAGTGGCACAACCAATATATGGGTGGTGGCGAATTATAAGGGGGGAGTGATGATTATGGATGAGAGATGTTGTTGATGACGTGCCATGTTGTTGTCACGACCCACAGTCTGTGTTGACATTGGCCAGCCGAGGGCATGTCCACAACAAGGTGGGTCCGTCGGCAGCTTTTTTGGGTTTGTTGGCTTGATCTGTTGCTGCTGAAGGTGGTGTATGTCAGGAAGTGATGGGTCCATGTGCTGCTTGCACCAACTGAAGGCTACAATCAGCCTGCTGGGCCTCTGTGGTCTTGTTGAAGGACTGAGCACTGGTGTGTGTGGTGTGTTTGGTCGTAGCAAGATTGGAGGTACTTATGCAGGCGTTGGAGATGCATGATTGTTGTTTTTGTTTGTTTTGTTTCTTGTGGCACTATATTGGATAGTGAGGGGGTGCAGGAGTCGATTTACCTCCTGATGAGGAGATGATAAGTACATGCAAATGTCAGCGATCCATTGGAACATGGGGGGTGGTTCAAATTTGGTGACTCGAGTCAGGTGATTTGGTGACTCAGGTGATTGCTGAATGGAAGAATGGAATGGAAGAATGTGACGTGGAGAGGTGGGTTGGTGCTAAATGCAGGCGTTCTGCTGTCCTCCATATGGCCGTGGAGAAGGTCACCTTCAGATGCTGCCTGCTATGCACAGAGCATAGTGGTGCTTGTGAGCTTGGGGGTTTTATGTTGAAGCTAACAGTCTGTACAGGTGCCGAACCAGAGTCTGTTCGTCTGCCGCTCGCTGGCCAACTCTGATTATCGCCGCACCAGAAGGCGTATTACCGCTTGGAAGACACTCGGATTACGCCTCACACTTAGTCACACTAAGCCCCGGCGCCACAAGTCCTGCTCCTATCCGTCGATTTCGCCATGTTCCCACTTGCGAGCAGCTGAGCATCGCAGAGTTAAGGTGGCTTTTCTCCCCACGGAAAGCAAGCTAAAGGCTGTAATCCGTCGCGCCGAGGCAGACGAACAGACTCTGGTTCGGCACCTACTTGCAGACTGTAATAACTATGCAGACCTTTCACTCCTGCCAACTGTGCCGCAAGCGTGCCGGCGCCCATCCAATATCCGAATGCATGCTTGGGTGCTGCACGGCCCAGAGGGCAGTGCAGTGGTCTCTCTTAACCAATCAATGCAGTGCGGTGGTCTGTCCAATGTTCCCGACCCGTCTCGAACCATCACTTTTCACTATGTCGCGAAGCTTCCAGTTCCTCGCTAGCACAATTGGCTGTATTACATGGAGAACTGCAGAACGCCTGCATATTTAGCTCCAACATACTAGAATGATAGTCCGTCACCTCAGTGAATCTGATGCAACCGCTTAGCCTTCTATGACTTTCTCGGCACCTGTAAGACGTCCCGCCCGGGCCGCTGGCACGGCCCGGCGTCGTGCATGTTCGGGAGCGGGGAGAGACCGTGGGAGAGATGCCAAGGTACCAGGATAGAAAGGAGCTTCGCGGAACTCCCCTAGCATGCAGAAGAGTGCTCTGTCTACTCGCTGGCCATAGGTTGGCTGGCCATACGGAGACTGTCGGCAGAACGCTCCAACCCAGGCGCACCGAAATCGACTAGTGTGCAAGTTCGGCGCGATGCAGCCTCTATAGCCAAGCGTGTGATATTGAGCACACTCAGACGAACTCGTGCATTCACTAAGTCGCATGCGTCGTGTCTACAGATGTGCTATAAATATACTTCCATCTAGTACTCTTTTGTTCCACCTCGCTGTTCTTTGTGACAGCTTGAGGTGCGGGGCCTATGGCACTTATTGCTATGGCATATCATGAAATGTAATAATAATAGTACTCTACACAGCAATCAAGGCCAGTCTGAAATTTCTCGGTCAGCCTTTGTACAATACCTTGCTAATTGCTAGCTCACTGCCTGCACCAAAACGTCAATTCTTGACTAAACGCTCCACAAAGTCCAGAGAACTTCACATAGTGGAAACAGAAGTGCAAGTCAGATATCAGACCAAACAAAAACAAACATTTAAGGTGCGGCCGCCGCAAAAGGGCGGCCAGGCAGATCACCAACCAGCCCAAGAGGGCGTCCCTTGAAGCTAGCCAACAACTTGGCATGCCTCAAACTGACAAGGCATATAATGCACATTCCAAGACATTTGTCCTCACCAAAACAATCGTAAAAAGTCCCCTCGTACCAAGCTGGTTGGGTAGGTGTAGACAGTAGTAGCAGCCTTCACTTGTCTAGGCTGAGCTCAATGTGGAGATTTGCATGCCATTAAAACAATTGGATGGCACCGTTGCCAGCCAGCTTGGATGGAAGTGAGCACATTAAGAGGTGCAAAAGGAAACTGCTTACCAGGAGATCCATCTACCAATTACGAATTACCCAATGGCCCCGTCAAAGCAGGGCGCCGGTGGAAGCAGCGCCACCCACAAGGAGCCAACTTAGGCTCCAACGGCATACTCAAGTTCCTGTCCAAAACTCATACAATAGCTTCCACCAGTCCACCCTAGATCCCTTGCTAGCCAATGTATGTCAGGCCATGTGCTGACCAGTTGACCCAGTCAACAGCAAGCCAAGCAGTTTAATGCCTTGCTCAGGGCCATCTAGCTGCCTCAACTGCCTTCCGAGCAGCCACATCATGAATTATGTACGTGTGGTAAACTCGAAGCTCCCTGAAACCATATGCTGAAAGACCAATCAATTTAAGAAGAGACCTGGTCAGGATACTTTTCATTGGAGAGTGCTACCACTCAGGACCTGGGTCACTTTGCTTGGGCACCCAAATCCCATGGAGTTGCCAATGGTTAGGCCTCTATCTGCTAACTGGGTCCAATACCTGTCCTCACCAACCCTCAAAGACAAGACATCACGCTCCACAAAGGTCAGCCTCGCTGTTGAGATTGAAGCTCTGTGAATCTGGCTTTATGAGGAACAGCAAGAAGTCTGGAAGACGGCCAGGGCGGTGAACTGGACACCTAACCCACGTAGGCCCAGGCTCAAGTAAGCTACACTAACAGCATCAATCCAAAAATACTGGCAGACACACACAAGTATAGCAGTGCTCCTTTGCGATGCACGGCAGTTCACAACACAAGTACTTCTATTGCCTCCGTGGCCCCAGGTGGAACCTACCTAGCAGCATCTGCATGAGTTACCAACCTGGACGGACTTTGCTGATCAAACCAAAGCAATGGGCAACTCAGCACCCCCCTTTGGTAGTCATGAAGTCTCCCTCCCTACCTTGCTGTCCTTTCAAACTGAACAGACTTGACGTTTCCCGGACTTGTACCTTGCTCAGTTTTGAGTCCTACTTGCTCAAGAGCACGACAGTCGTACTTGAGCTTGGCTTGGATGCATACACTCCCCTCTTCGCTCAGCAAGGGATACGTCCTACAAAATGGACCGAATGAACTTGCCACAAGTGCAGGCTTAGTGGGCGCTCGTGCTGGCCAAGCCATCACGGTAGGTGAACCAAGGGTGCTGCGTAGCTGCAGCGCAGCTTGTTTGCCTCTCCACTGGACAGATTCCAGCGAGCTAGATACAGCAGTAGCCAATATGCTTCCCGCAGCTGCTCAGACGACTCCAACCAAGCCCTTCTTCTCCTCCTTCCTTCTCCATGTTGCTTGTTACAGACCCATGGCAGCACCATCCTTTCGCGGATCGCCCATACCATACATCATCGGCCGCTGCACCACTGACGCACTTTTGCGACTCATAGCCGGCCCTTTTTCTTGCGTAATTGCAGCCTCTGCCTCGGGCCACACTAAAGCTATAGCTTGCGAGATCCCTAAGGCAAAGGGCTCCGCTGTTGGGCTCTGTCCCCGCTGCTTCAGCTCATCAATAAGGACTGATGAAAGCTCGTGGGTGGTGTAACCCCATTTGTAGTCTTCGTACATCGAGTCCGCTTTTGGCAGTAGCTGATCGTGGACCCTGGGTGCTGCTACAGCCTTAGACACGTCCACGTCATCCAGGAACAACCTGGGCACAAAAAGCCATTAGCAATGTTAAGACACCAGCGCTTAATCAATGTGGTGCGGCGACATTGGAGGGAGGACGGCCGTGTGAAAAGAGTACCAGACCAAGCAGATTGGGAGCGATGGAGCGGGCATAACGCTTCCTGAGTGGAATCCGGGGAGTAGCCATGGCATTTCAGCGTTGTGCTGGTGACGAAAGGCCCAGAGCAGAACACCAAGTGGTATGTTGACAAGCCCTGTCAATATCGCCAAAAACACTTTGAGGAGCTCATGAAACACAGCAAAAGCTGGCACACCAACAGTGCGATTCTGTGCTATGGTCCTTCTCCTTTGGAACCTTCACTGATTCAAGCACACTCTCATACAAAGGCTGCATGAATCAGTGAAGGTTCCAAAGGAGATGCCAGCTGCTAAGAAGAGTCATTAATCATAGGAATACAGCATTGGATTGCTGCATTGAATTGCTGCATGACCATCAACATGTTGTTGGGCATCTGGTCCTGTGGCTGCTCTGGCTTCCCACAGCTCTTTGCCATAACATAATCCCAACCCTCACCTCACTAGGGTCTGCAAAGTAGCAGAAATAATCAAAGGCCCCCCGCTCGCTCCCGCCACTGCCACCAACCGCCCCGTTGACCGCTCCACTGCAAACATAGGTGACATTGCCGACAGCGGGCGCCTTCCTGGTGCTATGTAATTTGCCTCTGCTGCATGCGGTGTCACTGTGGTGCTCTTCCCAGGCTGGGCAAAGTCATCCATTTCATTGTTGAAGAGAATGCCAGTGCTGGGTGACACTACTGCAGAACCAAAGGGGATGTTGACCTGCGCAGAAGGGAAGTTTGTAAGTTGAGTACATGGCACCATTTTGACACACCAGCCACATTATTACTACAATTCATGCGATGCCATAGCAAAACTGCCATAGGCCTCGCACCACAAGCCGCCACAAACACAGAGGGGTGGAACATGCCAGGCGGTAAAGGGCCCAGGTGAAGCTGAAGCTGGAGAGGCAGGGCAAGCCAGAGGAGAAGCGCCGTGCAGCCTAGGGCCATTGGGCAGTCTGGACATACTGAGAATTTGCAGGCCGGCTCCACTGCTATCAGCAGCTAATGTTTGCTGTTCAGTTGCTGCTTTGACCTTTGGATGCTTCCTAATTGTGTAATCAGTCATGTCATGGAATGCAGGAAGGTACAGCGTACTAGGTGCTTTGTGGATTTTCGTTTCAACCTGCCTGTACAAGCGCCCTTGCTCGGGTGGGGAAGTTTAAGGGATCCAGCCCAAGCCAAATCCCTCTCTTGGTTTGCATTGCTTTGCAAAAAAATCCCCTTCAAGCTGCATTTGTAGCACAGCTGATAACCACTATTTATTCACGCGAAGCTTGCTTTGCACTTACCGTTGACGTGATGCTGACTGCATTTCCCCACTGGTCCACCACATTGAAGTGACAGGTGCCGTCCTCATTTGGAGGCGTGAACTTCTGTGGGTTCCACTTGCCTCCATACTGGTCGTCATCAAGCACCGAATCATCTTTGGTCTTACTCCTGAGCTCCTCAATGAACTCATCATTGAGCAGATCAGATAGAGCATCGTTGATAGAAGCAGCATGCTCTGAAGGAGCGGTTTTGGTCCCTGGGTCCCCTAGGGCAGTTCTGACTGCAAAGCCGTGCTTCATGCATTCCACCTGCACAGGTGGGAAGTTCACACCAAAGTTCTCAGTGTGTGAAGTGCTAGGGTCACTTTGCGGAAAGCATAAGGGGGAATGTGGGGGAGGCTGCACAGGGTGGCCTTAGGATGCAATGCTGGGAAGAACACGGTTCTGAACAAAACAAGAAATAATCCCAATCGAACAAGTTTGGCCTCACATCTGCCCAAAAAGTTGAGTACATATCAGATACGGCAGTACCCATCTGCAATCCCCTTCCAAAAGCCATCCTGTGCCCTGCATCTAGGTGCTTCCCTCCACAGTCCCCCAGACGGGCTGTCATGCATTTCCACATGAGGTGCCCCATCCAAATGACTCCACACCACACTACCAGCAGCCAAACCCTGTTCTTACCAGTCGTTGCAGACCCAGTCCTCCCTCCTTGTTCTCCGGGTCCCCCCCATAGCTTATATACTCCTTCTTCTTCTTCTCATTAGTTGACTCATCACATTCGTTACCAGCACCAGCACCATCCGCTCCCTCTGCTACACCCTCACCCTCCCCTTCAGCCGCAGTAGCATTACCCCCAGCTGCTCCTGCTTCCGCCTTTGCTGCTGCTCCCTTCTTTGTGCAGTTCTTGGTGGCTTGCGCCTCGCTGCTGCTACTGCTGTCGTCCTTTGATGTAGTTCCGTAGCCCCTGCTGCTGGTGAATGTGTCTAGAGGAGTTTCCCCGTAACCAGATAAGAACTTCAGACAGAAGGCCACCACTGCTGCTGATGAAGGGGGAGGGGGGAGTACCAGATCCAATGGACCCCACTGCACAACATACCACAGAGCACAACATGAAGCCCAGCCAGGTACTTGCCAGGAACCAATCAAATATAAACTGGGATCCAAACAATTGAGATCACCAGCGTGCCAAATGTTGGGCAAATAATCTCGTACAGGCAGTTTTGATGCACTACAGTACTTATTGCTTTAAGATATTGGTACCACACTTTGAACTAAAGGTACACTTGCATGAATTCCGGGGCATGTGAATGCCGAGGAATCTCTCTCAAATTCACAAAGTGCTGCGCACCTGGCCACAGTATTTTCAGTAAGTGGCATGGACTTTCATCAATACAAAATGGAGGGCTAACCCCTAGGCTGACCTATCTTGCCAGAAGCGCTATGCAAAACTACCATTAAAATCTCGGTCTGGTCTCCCTTTGAAGAGTTATTCCTTTGTTTTCATCACTATGGTTGCGTGACCTCTGACCTGTCATCAGGGGTCTTGTGCTGCATGGTCTTGACCTTTTGGCATAGCTGGCAAAGATTGATTGAAGCTTGGGAGCCAGAAAAGCCCTTGTGCAGCAGCATTGGCTGCAAACTCATCACATCAACACATCAACACACATTCTTCCGGCCAACAGCTAGCTACTTGTTCAATATCCTTCCGACACAAGGGTCAGGATGGTTTATTAGGTCCTTTTGCTTACCTTGACCACCAGTGGGTCCAGCATTTCCACCTTAGAAACTTTCAGGTCTTCTGCTGACATGATGCCTCCTGCCTCCTGCACTTCAGAGGCTAGGTCCTGGGCCGTGTCCCCATGGTACAACCAGAAGGGTCCATTTGTGGCAACTGCAGGCACACAAAATGACAAAGACGCATGTAGCGACGGCCAAGTTGCACCAGCTGTCCTCCCTGCTGTGCTGAATTACAAGTCATAAATGCAGACACACAGGCTGGGTGCATGTCAAGGGCGCTGCACAGTTGCCTGTTATCTATCAATGTCAATGCAGGGTAAAGCTTTGATTCAAAAGCAGATACCTTACGTCAGCCCTCTTGCGGTTGCGATCACCACACTTTTGCTGTTTGTTTGATTCTTATGCTTGCAAAAGAGCAACAGCTCCACCTTACAGTCACCTATTCCTGCTGCTTGCTACTTGCCTCTTGCTTCTGTGGAACTGCAACAAAAAACAATGCTGCACATACTTTACCAATGCCTGGCCCTTCTGACTCTGGTACTTCAGAGAGCTCCTACAAAGCCTAACACGCAGCTTACAACTGCTTACAACACCAAGCCTTAGGAATTAGAGTCTAGTGCCTCACCTTTGTGTAATGTGTTTGCCAGAAGGGGCCTTTCACAGCACAGCTCCCCTATGTAAGGTATGCGCCATGTGGTGGTGCCGTCGCTGCCTTTCACTGGAATTAAGAAAGACTCTCGCAGCAACTTGTTTGCCTGTATACAGCAGCAGCAACAGCAGCAGTTGGTTCAGTATTGTTGGGAAAAGAAGTTTGAAGATGAGGAGGACCTTTGACTTGACAAGAGCAGTAACAGCAACAGCAGCGGTTGAGGAGTGCTCAATAAAAACATTAAGACCAATCAGGAGGAGCAGGAGCAGGACCATTGACTCAATACTGGCAGCAACAACGGCGGCAGCATTGAGAACGACGTCTAAGTATAGAAGCAGATTGGAGATCGATGAGGATCCACGAGGAAAGGGGGGAATCATTGCATCGATAAAAGCAGAAGCGACAGCAGGAGGACAACAGTGACAAGGAGCAGTCATTGCGACCAGCTCCAACCTGGCCCAGTGTCATTTAAAAAATTAAACGGAAGGCAGTGCATGTGACAAGATCAGAAACTGCTCAACGGAACTTCACAGCAGGCCTCTCACCAGCAGCAACCAATTTGCCTAGATAAGACACAAAAAAGGCAACAGCATGTGTGCTGGACACAAGCACCTTTTAGCTCTGAACCAACAAAGAGCGAGGCTCTGTGCTTGCCAGAAGCCAAGCCCTGACAATAAAGTAACAAGTGTCCTTGCTATTGCTCAGGATTGATATTTCAGAATGTGTGGGGTGGAGGCTCCCGTGCTAAGCTATCATGGTCTCTGCCATAAGGTCTCAAAGATACGGTAGCTTGCCTGTGCTCATAACAGCCGCTAGCATGGGAGCACGGGGTCAGATGCACAGTTTGCAGCAAACCAGGGATTCCTCATTCTTCACCATGTGACCACCAACCTGAAACACAGCCCCTACCTCGGGCAAGGGTAGTAAATGATGTCACTTTCAGTCACTTTACTACCCATGTCAAATGGCCTAGCATGATTCCACCCACCTGCCCCGTCCCACCCTTCCACCCCACCCCAGTCACCTGGAGCCGTTTTGAAGTCCATGTCCCTGACATCGCATACACCAGATAGGGGTGGGCAGCAAACCCCTCTTCAGCTAGCTGCTGCGATGGCATGACTAAGTCGTACCAGGGGAGGGTGCCCCAGCGCTGCCACGCCTTGTATAAGCCCTTGAGCTCTAAGGGCACAGCTACTGCTAAACCACCATCAATGGCTGTCATGGGGTCCTTGCCTGAAGAAATGAGCAGGAAAAGGAGAGATGGGTTAGGAGGGAGATCTATGTCAATGGAGAGTGGTCATCAACAGCAAGGGCAAGATGCTTCAAGATCTATTCAGTTGAATCTAGAATCTTAGAATCTGTTTCTAAGATTAAATCTAGAACCATATACTATCTTTATTATTCATGACAAAGAATGCACGTATAATGCAGAACAACAGATTCTGGCCAGGGCCACTAGGTTGGTTGCCTATCAAACAACAGCTAAACCTTCAACCCTCAAAAACATCCATACCTCAGAAGAGGAAGATTGGGGAGCGCCAAGCAGACACAGAGCATAAATATCATTGAATTAAAACTTTTATAGATGGAGCCTCCGGCAGGATTTGGCAGTATGGGACCATAGGACTGACTAGTAACCAACTCCTAGCCACCTCGCCCGACTATAACTTCCCTTCACAACTAAAACCTTATGAACTGTATACCTGCAGCTCTGGACAGTATTAGCACCCAGGCTTGTTGTAGCAGATAGGAATTAAAACAACCCCCTGGCAGATGTAACCGGCGTTGTTGTGAAGACAATTGCCAAATCAGTAGGAGGTTGTGGTAACAGGTTAAGCTCACCACTACCCAAAGGGATAGGGTCTTAACACCCAGGCCTATCCCAACAACGGCATTTGGTAGCCTAATGATCTTCATCATACATCATAATCAGCATTGATGGCTGCCCTGCTCCCTCTTCCACTTCCCCCCTTCTCCCCTGCTCTCTCTCCCTGGCTGCCTCCCCCTCACTTGCTCCCCTCCCCTGCTATCTTATCCCTGCCGCCTTTCCCCTGCTTTCTCTACCCTGCTCCCATTTCCCCCTTCTCCCTTCCCCCTGCTCCCCACCCTGACTCCTTCTCCCTGCTCCCCCTCCCCTGCTCCCTCTCCCCTACTCTTCCCCCCTGCTTTTCCCCCTGCTCCCTACCCCCTACTCTTCCCCCCTGCTCTTCCCCCCTGCTCCCTCTCCCCTGCTCCCTCTCCCCCCCTCACCATCAAACATGGTTGCATTAGCAGCAGCAGGCGCCGTCTCCCGTGCATTAATAAACTCTGCTGTCCCATTATGCCACCTGATCATGATGAAGGCTCCACCACCAATGCCACTGGACGCAGGGTTCACCACACCCTGGCAGAAAGCCACTGCTACTGCAGCATCCACTGCATTGCCACGCTTGGCAAGGACATTGGTGCCAATCTCGGAGCATCGGCTGTTGTCGGCGGCCACCATGCCTTTTGTTGACTTTGCTAGGCGGCTTTTGTTCCGAAAGTCAAACTGGCAAGAAAGGGGGGTAGCAAGAGCAGGAGGGAAGGGTGCAGCATGAGGTACAGTGTTAGGCATGTTGTGTTGCTGAAGCTGACAAGCATAAACCTAAGCCACAACAGCAGTGGTTACGCATGGACAAGGAGTGTGAACATGCTGGCCCTGGAAGTGTCCTGTCAGAGGTCATGGGAGCTGTCACAGCAGCTAGCAGCAGCAGCGATGGCAGGACCAGGAGCAATAGCACTCAAACCCCACTCAATAAAAGAAAGGCCATGCCATAGAATTGATCTGCCCCGCCATGTGGCAACCTTGCCCCCACCTCATCAGATCAGAGCATATGCTTCCCATTAGACTCACCTCACTGACAGGCTCTGGATGGGCCACCGCACATCGCAAATCGTCCCCAACACACTTTATCATATCTGGACCTGCATTGCAACAGCACATGGGCAAAGGCTGTTGGTGCTGCTGGGAAAGAGCAGTCGCATGACATAGTGTGTTGCGATGCCAACGCTGCGAGTTCATGAACTGCGTTGTGTGTTACTTTTGAATACTTTTACTTTCATGTGCTGCAATGGAGGGTAACGCACATCTTGCACCACAACGCATCACTGAAATGCACACCACGGCCAGTTAAGAGGCCAAAGCTTTATTGAAAGCCAAGCTGGACGGAAGCACTCTTAGAGGGTGAGCTGAACGCACAGCAGTTGTTTATTGGTTTATAGTATGGCGACAAGTAATAGGAAGGCCAGGATGTAACAGCTTAAAATCCTTTGTTCTATATCCCACCTGGAGGTTGGTAGGCATAGCCCGCACCTGGTGGTGTGAACTGGTACACCATGGGTGAGAAGCTGCCCTCGCTGCTACTGCCTTCCTCAGTACTACTAGCTTCTTCGCTGCTACTGCTGCTGCTACTGCTGCTATCCCCGCCTCCTGAGTCTCCTGCATCGCTGCTGCTGCTGCTGCTGTCACTGCTGCTCTGGTGGTGGCCTTCCACCCAAGGGTGCTCTGTCTCGTTGTGTAACGCTTGCACGGGCACGTGTATGGGGGCATCGCGAGAAGGATGGTTCTGCTGGTGTTTCGGAACAAGGACTGCTAGCAGAGTTATGGCCACTGCGAGAGCAGCCACTATGCCTACGCCTATGATCACTCGCTTGCGCAAGAGCTTCTGTGCAACCCTGTGAGAACGTTGGGAATTAGATGATGTGTCGTCTTTCGGGGGAAGTACCATTCAAGCTTACCGGCGGACTCTATGCTCGTCCTGCGGATGCATATCGTATCCCACGCCATTGGTTGCGAGGCTTGGCTCTGTCGCCAGAGCATCCTCTGCAGCTAGGAGCTCTAAGTCTAAGGGTATATATACATTTCGTCTCGGCATCCTAGCAGCTAGGGGTCTTCAGTTTCTACAGCGACATAGCAAAGCTTGGCCTGCTGTCATGTCTCGCTCCCCTTGTAGCTGAGAGGCATGCCCGCAGGTCTGCCTGCAAACTTGCATAATAAATGCTAGGTGTGCCCTCGTAAGCAGTCGTACTCTTGATCTCGGAATTCATGGGGATGTGCCGAAGGATTGCAGCTTGCGGTGACCCGGCGGTGTGGTGGGTGCTCTGGGAGGTTACGGCAAACCGATAGAGACTATTCATGCTCTTTACAGGTCTCCTGATACTCGCTTTGGTAGACATTGCCTGCCACGAAAGTGCAGTTGACAAGCGCGGGTTGCAGTTGAAGTGTGTTCAAGTCACGTCATACTGATCACATCACAGTGCCATGTCTGGAGGCACTCCCTTGCGCAAAGTGGCAGCTGGGGCTGGTGGTCTGGTCGTGTTTAGCTATGGGGCATATTACGCGACCCATCAAAGCCAGGTATCTGCCCTAGAACGGGAGAAGACGGACTTGGAAACCAAGGTCTTTGTGGCTCAGGGCAAAAGCAGAAAAGCCGAAAACGCCATAACTGACAACACGAGCCTTATCAAGGTGTTGCAGCAGCAAGCGGAGCTACAAAAGAAGTCAGCGTCAGAACTAGTGCAGCAGCTCGATGCGGCCCGAGAAAAAGTCAAGCAATTAGAAGCGCAGCAGGCTCAAAAAGAGGCGGACCTGAAGAAGATCGACACAGACATCGGCAAAGCTGGGAAGACTATAGAGCAGGCTCGCGTGGACGTGCAGCGGTTCAAGGACGAGGCGAAACTCGCGGAGAAGGCCCTACAAACCATCGGCCAGCAGGTAGCAGACGCCAGGAAGCAACTAAACCCTTTGAACCACCCATTCATTCGGGATCTGCGCAAGGCAAAGTAAGCATTACAGGCCCACGCTTGAAGATACTCCATGCATAAGTTGTAGAAGCAGCTGCTAGGCCGAGAAACTTCAGCAAGGCAACGGCACTGCCTACTGCTGCTGTGCTTTGAAAGCCTTGGTGAAGCTGACAGGGCATGTGCAGCTGACATGTGCAGCAACTGGATGGATTTGACAATGCATTTGCAGCAACATGTGACAACCTGCATGCATCCCTGCATGTAGCAGAGGGTTCATCAAGAGCTTTGCTCTTCAGGTTTCACCTGGTCTGGCAGAATGGCAAGGTGATGTCATTGTGTGACAACTGCAGCAGTATTGCATCATGGGGCAAATCACTTGATAAATATGCTTGAGCTTCTGCATGGTGGTTTAGGAGTTTTTGGCATGGTGGTTCCCTAAGGGCTTTGTCGGGATGGAGTTAGTTGCCATGTGTATTACTAGCATGCAGGCCCCCAGCTTAGTGCGGAACAAATGGCAGCTCCAGAAGAGGGCCACAAGGATGAGCTTGAGCTTGTTGGCCAAATGGCTCATTCTTTCCTCCACTTTTAAGGGCCCGTGGCAAGCTTCTTTGCATGGTGGATGAGCTAGATAAAACCGACTTCTCTTGTGGCATTTGCTGGCTGCCTTCCAATGCCGCCTTTGTCTTCTTTATTGTTGTTGATGCTGTTGGTGCTTCCGTTGAAGCGGTGCAGTCAATAGCTGAGGTGCTCCACATGTTTCTAAGCCGTGCAGTGCCCAGTTAGGACTGCTGTTGAAACTTTTGTCTGCTGTCCGTTCAGTGTGGTGCTAGTGCTGGCCACCCCATGGAAGCAGGTGACTTGCAGGTTGGCATATCTTTCTTAAAATTCACTTCGCAGGCAGCAGTGGTTTGCATCAGAGGGGAAAGAGGCGGCATATGCGTGGTTTCTTCTTGGGGTGATTGCTGGGTCTTCTGGGCAGCTTGTAGATGCTTGGTGGGTTAATGCCATAGCGTGCTACTGGTAGGTTGTGAGGTTTGTTGTGTTGCTAGCTTGTCGCGGTTGAGTAGACTGATGGGTGGTACTTCTATGCATGGGGCCGACCAGCAGCACTGGGCACACTTTGGACCCTAAGTGCAGACTGGTGTAGCTTCGGCTCTGTCGCAGAAGCTGTGTAGCAGGCCGAGGCCAGCTTGTGTTGTCGTAAGTCACCGCAGTCACTCGTGCTACAGCCTCCGGTTCCTCCTGCATTACAGCCGAGCAGGAACCATGCCATTGCTGCCAGCAGACAGATATATCCTGTCTGTCTGCCTGAGTGAGTTCCCATGGTCTGTTGGGTATGGTTGGGTATGGACTAAATGATCAGTGTGTGAAGAGTAACATGCAAGTGTGTGACTAGCTTGTGTGACTGCTGATAAAGGTGATCTTGGTGTGGTTGTGAATTTCATCCTGAGTGGTGGCCATGGTGATGGATCAGCAGCATTGGACCTGTGTTGCATGCAGCGTGGTAGAGAGCAAGTGCATGGCTGCCCACGAACTCATAAACACTATGCACTCCTTGTATGCTGTGAGCAAAAAACAGATCAGGCACATGGGGTGCAAGGAGGGTGCCCATCATTACAGCCGGTGTGAGTCGTGAGGGTTGTGCCGGCTGCCGCCGGGCGAGTATATGCCGCGGGTAGCCGTGTTTGGTTCAACAGTTGGTCTGAGGTAGCAGCCCCTCTTGTGATTGATTTAATTGTTGTTTGTAAACATATGTGGGTGCCGGTGCTAGCTTAGTAGTGCATCTGTAGGTGGCTTACAAACCTACCAATTGCGGGCTCCAATGAAGCTTAGGGTCGGTGGCTTACCAAGGCTACTGACCGGGCTGACTTATATGTGAATCGCACTACTCTCTGGCATATTCGGCTGTGTCATATGGAGGACAGCAGGACGCCTACATAATTAGCTCTATCATAACTGTTGGACGGAGAGGGCCCCTGAACCGGTACTAGTGAGTACGCCTGAGTCAGGAGAGTGCCTCCAGTACGGCCTCCAGTCTACCAGCATGCGGTGACGAAGCTTCCGTTCACTTTTGAAAACATCGCCCTTGGCCACCTCCTGCGGCTTTTATCGGCAATAACACAAACTGCAAAATGTAATAGATTCTCCTGCATGCGAGCAGGCCGTGCGATATGCGACCTGTCAGGTACACGCTCCGTTACGATGAGTGCATGTGAGGCAGCCGCAGACTGCGCGGAGTCTATGCAGGACAGATGCCTGGGCAACTCTCCGGGTACCTCACTGGACTACTTGAGACAGTACTTTAAAGAGTAGGAAATGGTGTCGATTAGGGAAATGGTGGTTCGCCTGGCGTGTTTGATCGTTCGACAATCCTTCCGGGCCAGCCACGCCTATCTTTTTTTGTTTATAGACCTTTGCCTGATAGATGAAGGCCTGCAGGGCTCCCTGAACTTCCCAATCTCGATGGCTCTAGCAGCCGGCCTACCTTAAGGCTCCCTGTCCAGAGGGCTCTGAGGGCATGCCTAGGCATAAGCTCCATAGGCGTAGTACGGCAGATCCAAACGTGTTCCAGTTGAAATCAAATATGTCCATATGCATCATCGATTACTTTTAAACGCCAATGTTGGTAATTTCTGCCGAGTCCAAACGGCCATAGATCCCGATTCAGAGCCGCCACTACAATTGTTTCATAGCTCATCACTCATACAATTGTGTCGTGACAATAGAACGCCTGCCACACATACTCCCCAATAGAATCTCTCCCGTCAGATAACTACACACTGTACATCACGGAGAGCAGACTGGAAATGCAAGTGACAGATAATATACTGAACATGAACATCAATGGGCATAACTACAGGTCAAAAACAGTGCTGCACACACACCTGTAGGTCGGAAACACCCCCCACAGCCACATGAAAGCATTGTGGCTGTTGTTGTGACCATATCGGATAACTTAGCTGAGATAACGACTGTAATGCTGAAATGCTCAAACTAGTCAAAGCAGTATATTAATGGACACATGTACGTTAAATGCAGAGCGTATATATGTATGCCCAAACATCAAGACCAAATTTGTGGGTCTTCACAGCAAAGTAGCTCTATAAGAGCTTGAAATAGCCTGGCTCTTGCAAGCAAACAAGCACTAGCACACGTGCACTTGTGCCAATGGTATTTTGCATTACTTGCCCATCATTGGCCCATCTTCAGATCTGAACATGTTAACTCATTCACTGTCAACACCCCAATGCAATCTCATGTCTCATGTCAACGCCCCAATACAATCCCTCATGATACATGCAACAATATCGCCCAGCACCCAGGCCTCAAATTGCCCAGCGCTCCTCATCCCACCTGCTGAGCTGCCAAGTAGCTGATTGGCAAAGAGGATTGGCAGCTACTCAGCATCTGTGCCCTCAACTGGCTGCTCTTGAAGATGAGAACCCAAGCGCACCTCTGCCCTGCTGGACCTCTTGGAAGACCCAACAGAACTTGCACCCGGCCCTGGGCTGCTAGGCTCTACAGCCACTTGGTTTATGGGTAAATAAGTCCTGCTAACTCTGACTCCTTCTGAACACTTGAATGCAAACACGAATCTGAGCGACTGTTCTGATCAAGAAACTGTCGCTTTCCTTCTGACCCACAAACATCTGGTGCCCCCTGCTACGAATGCACTGCCCACAACACACAATAGCTTGTTCGATTCTGGCTGGGGAAACCAAGCCTGGCCTCAATTGCCATGCTTGGTTCTTTGACTGCACAATCGCCACAGCGGAACTTCTGCAACTGTGACACTTAGACAAAGAATCAAGTTTGCTACATCCGCGCTACAACAAATGCTCCATAAGACTCGGACAGCAAGAACTCACAATGCAGTGCATCTCCATCACTAATCAAGATGCAATCAGCGACAATAATGCATACTAGACAACAATGCGTGTTCTGCATGACTCAGCAATTAGATACCGACACTCATCAGCACCATGAAAACAGCCATTCTAATAGCATGCGTATCAGTCCAACTTCCATACAGATAGATTCAACCCACAGCTCCACCCAGCAATACGATAGTAACATGCAATGAACATGTACATCAGCTCACGGAGCAATCCTGCCAACGGAGCTGTGCATGTGCGACAATTGCAATAGATATGGAACATATTCTGTGATGCCCTTTTGGTAACACCTTTTCCACTATCGAAGATGTTACAGACTGACCAATAGCCAGCATAGCAACAGCACCAATTGCGTGACCAAGGTGAGTTACTACTGAAAATCCTACATCACTGACACATCGAAACCCGCCAAGAACACACGCACACCGCGAGAACAAGGGCAAAGACCCACGGGCCAACCAAGCAAAGCCTGGGTAGTGAGCTGCCTTGAACCCCTAAACCACTGAATCCTACAAAGCCCATAACTCAGATCCCCAAAAATCAAACCCTAGAAGTACGTGGCTGTCGGCCGATTCTAGAACAGCCGAACGGCACTTGCTCTCCCCCACAGGAAAAACAACAGCCACGAACCAGTCACTAAGCCCAGACATAGAGCAAACTAAGCCCATACTACCCAATGCTAACCGGCCCCAATCAACACATAAATATGCACCCCTGGATGGGACATGATAACAATCAATACAGCTGGTTATGCAAGGCCAATCTGATGTGTGCCTGTCGTGCACAGTCAGACTTCTCACTCCATGACATCAGGTGACCACACCGAAAATACTATGCATGACCAATGACCAATGACCAGAATCGTCCACAGAAAGCCCACATGCAACATGCACGGATATACAGCAAAACCTGCCATCCACCCATGACAATTGAAAACATCTTGACCGAACCTGGCAAAAAAAAAGGAGCATCTGAGTCATGACCATCCGTTGAAGATATATAGCAAAGGCTGTACAACCTGTACAAGCTAAGATGCACATAGACTTTTGAGTGCAAACGTCATGGGGATGCAGTTGCTTTGATGGCATGACTCACAATACAACCAGGCAATCAATGACATCCTGTTGCGGGCCAATCAAAGCCTTAATCTTCCAGCACATGATCCTGGGGATGCAATTATACAATGCAACCTCCATTCTTACTGGGTCGCAGTTCTCGCGACATTTGTTGGCCAGTAGCATCCAGCTTCATGCCTAGAGGATGCAGTCACTGCTAGTGTATGCGTGGGATTCATGGACATCCAACATAAGAACTTGGAAGGCACTATCAACCATCCACAATGTAATATGCTATGGTGAGCCAAGTCCCCCATTAGCCTCCTGCACTCTCCCAACGGGGCAAGTATGCAATTGGCAGACCATCTCCACTCCAATTCTTGTGTCACAGGTGGTTACCAACCTGGGCATTGGAAAAGAACCTCACAGCCCATCACGAACTGACAAAGATCATCCCTGATGCAAGGGTACCAAATGGTTCATGGTTACTTCTAGAGCATGCAGCTTATGCCTGCTACTTCTTATGCCACAGACAGCGACTCTCTCTGTCTCTGACCCTCATCCACCATGGATCACGGAAGATGGCAATCTTATGTCAACAGAACTGCACCTTCCCCCCACCTTGGCTACATTGTGTGAACATCATTACTGCTTAGCACTGTGCCAAGCACATGGACAATGAATCATGCACTGTATATATGCACCGATTGCTTCAAGAGAAACCACCAACATGCATGGGCCATGCTTTCTGATCGTCTTGGTGGCTCAGGAGAGGCAAGCTAGGCTCCTACACAGCTCTTCAAACCTGTCAGATAGGCATCAAGATCTACCTTTCTGCCACTTTCCAAATGGTACCCATCAGAATCAGAGGATTTGATGCCGCCCTCCTGGCTGGTGGCAATCAGGCAGTGATGTGCTACACGCATGTTGCAGATATGCTGTAGATATTGTTACCCACAGCAGCAGCAACACCGTTACTCACAAAATTGCAGAGGCATGTGGTAGGGGGGGTTGCTTGAACCCCTGGGCCAGAGAACTGAGGCCCTGCATTGCTGACTGCCCACACAATTGGTATATTAAGCCCCCTGTCAAGGTAGCAGCCACAGTTCATTGCAACGCCCCTGTAAGTAGTTGGGACATGAGGTTGCATCTGGAGCATCAGCGCTACCAGGTGCAGGACAGCTCAGCAGCGCGCCCACATTGCAGGTTGTAGTAGGGTGTGTGGAGCATATGGGTAGGTTGAACCAGTTTAAGAGACTGGTTGCATTGCCGTTAGTGGGCATAATAAAGCGGGCACAGTTGACATCCAGGACACCTGCGGCACAGACATGAATCATACACATCAAGACGCGCTTTGAAAAATAAAGGGACTGTCAGGGCTACATACGTTTCTCCGTATGAAAAGGCCGTCCTTGACTAATCCTTGACTACTCGCCGAGTGACATTTGATCACACTACTTGCTGTAGGTTTAGTAGCCACCTATTGCATGTATGATGATGGTTGGCAATATGCGCAATGATGTAACGGCGGTGCTCGGTCGGTGTCAATGTATTCATGGGGAGGGTTCCTTGGTGTAAATATTACATAGAACCCTCACTGTTGGATTGATGCATGCGTCACATCTATGTAGTGCACATCAAATAGAACATAGAAATTGGGTATGGCAGCAGGGTATACAGCACATCAGAAGGGATGCTTGACTTCTTGCCTCAAAAGGTTTGTCCACAAATATCTCCTGTTTTTTTTGACAGGAGAAGATCTACTGGAGCAAAAATCATTGACATACAGAGCACTCAGCTGACAGATTCACCATTGGTACCAGCAGCACCAGGATCACCATCATTACCATCATTACCATCATTGCCATCGGCACCTGCAGGCCCAGCAGGACCACGGGCCCCAGCACAGAAGGGCAGGGGGCATGTGTTGCAGGAACCTGAGTGGCTGAATCTGTGAGAACACATAGCAATACAACTTGATTTAGCTAGCACCATACCATGGATGAGAGAGAGAGAGATCTACGCAGGGAGACCATGTATTGTTCTGCAGGGTGAGATGATGGGAAGGGTTCCTTGGTGTACAAATGACCGCACCGTAAGACCATAGATCCATGCCAGAGCGAGCATGCTACTGTGTTGCTGTGCAGATCCCCAGCGGGTCCACACAGGTCTACAGGGATGCTTGTGACACTGTTTCCATGCATGTACCTGTGCGTTAGCTATAGGGAAACCGGATGGGCAAATGTACAGCTTGGCTTGGAAAATGCCTACTCAGGGGCCAGGGGTAGTATCCAAGGGGAAGGGAGCGAGGCTGCAATATGCAAGCAAGGCTGTTCAGGTTAGCTTAGTTCGCCTACATATGCTCATTTAACCCGTCCCCATTATTATTCATCCACATTTAGCTGCCATGGCAACAGTGGAGAGAAAGCCAAGAGCGCAATATATTGCTTTCACATATCTATCGGTATAGGAGCTGCTACATGCACCCTACCCTATATGACGGATCAGCTATATTCTTACGTACCCTGTTGCAGTACTCGTTGTTGGCGAGGATGTCGCACGAGCAGGCTCGGGAGCCGCACCTGCCTCCCAGCGTCCTTCCAGCGTTGCACGCTGCAGGTCCTGCAGGTCCTGGTGGCGGCTTCGTGATGAAAGTCTGGGCCTGCTGCCCCAGCGCCACCTGGGAGAGCGAGAAGAGTGTGAAAGCCAACACGACCGCAGGCAGGAAGCCCATTGGTTGAGTTGCCATTTTGATCGGGATTTGAGAGATGATGATCCGGGCTTGCCAAGCTGCAACAGCAGTGGCACCAGTCCTGACAATGACGGTGACGGCGACGTAAGGGCGATCTAGTGGGTATATATACAGGAGCGCGTCGATGCACAGAGGCAGAATATGTCCATTACACTGCAATTCTGACTATGAATTCCTACTGGAATGTGAGGTTACTGCCGGAATTCGTAGTGGAAGTGAGAAGGTCACCAGATCTACAAACATGAGTAGATGCGCGCGATATTCAAGCATGCCATCCATTCAACCTATTACGGAGCACGTTGAGCACACTGGTAGCTCTTCCTTCACGCACGGTCCGCAAATCGACCATACGCACCGGCTCCTCACCACTTGTTGGCCGGCAACCCTCTCATTTTATATCCATTTCATACAGAGGTGTTCAGTTCACAATTCCAATCTCCTTACTTACTAAAGCTATCATAGTTTTCGATTGAAAAACCGCGCCTGGCTGCCCGGTTTTCCTGGTCAGTGTGCCTGGTCACTGCATCAACTAGTAGGTGCGACGTCCCGGCTGTGGCGTGTGTGCATGATCCTCCACCTTTGTGCCTGAGTATTAGCGTATGCAACCGATGGGCTTTGCGAATAGCAACTCCAATAGTCGTTGGAACCGTTGTGCAGGCATGGTTCTATTCTCCTTGCCGTGGTGCACGGCCTCAGAGTCATTTAGTATAACAACCCAGTGCCACAGCATTAAGCTGGCAAAGTGCACATGTACATCCCTATCAGATTAATAGCAGATTACCAAATGACCCCATCAAAGCGGGCGGCGCCACCCACAAGAACTTCCTTTCAGTAAGGAGCCAACGGCATACTCAACTGAGTCCTTGTCCAAGAGCCTCACACTGGCAGACACCAGTGGATGCACATGCACGAATGATGCACGTCAGGCCAGCGCAGTTCAACTTGCTCCCGCTGACCAATTGACCAAATCACCAGCAAGCAACGTAATTCAATCATTGTGATGATGCCTTGATCATTCCCTTCCCTGATTGCAGATTCCAATATGTTCCCTGCTTCCGCTGCAGCTGTCCCCCTTGACCTTACTGCTGCTCTCCTTCAGTTCCTGCGCCTGCCACTGCTACCTCAGCTGCCATTAGCTGCCATTACCTCAACACCTTCTGCTGCTGCTGCTGCTGCTCCGTCCTCTCCTTCCCCTCCTCCTGCTGCTCCCTCCTCTCCATCTCCTCCTGCTGCTGCTGCACTCTTCCTGCACACCGGCAGGAAGTACACAGGAAAGTGCCAATACTTGTTCCGCACCCCTTGCCATACTTCATCCCCCAGCTCTGCCACCCGCTGCTGCTTGTATGCTGTGCTAATCCCCAGCCCCTCCAGCTCCAGCTGTATTAATCTGGACAACAAATACAGCACACATTAAACTTGTTTAATGGAGCCACACTGTAATTTCTTGCTTGTTGAAGGGTTTAGGGTTTTAGGGTTTAAAATTTTAGGGTTTAGGGTTTTACAGCCAACATTACCAGAAGTGGATTCAATGGTCAGTCTGGGTACAGGCCATGAGCCAGCTTCAATCTGTCCCTTAGAACGACTATACCATAGCAGTACACATATTTTCCACCCGCATGGCCTTTGTTCAATGTTGCTTCAACTACTTGCAAGCAAGAGCAGTCAGTTCTGAGCCCCAGGCGGTTGCTTGACTATTGGCCAATTGTGGCCGGGCTTGTGGACCCCGGAGGTTCCAGGGTGGTACAGAAGTGCTTGTGTTGGCTAGCACCACATACGAGAGATTAGATCCATGGACAGCTTTGCAGCAGTGCCGCACTCGCGCTTTGTGTCAAACCTGTGTGTTAGTCTGTGTGTCAAAAGCAGGCCGGCATTCAGAGACCTAGGTACCTACATAGCTAATTTCTGTAAGTGCTAAACAAAGCACAGGCTTTGTAAAGGGAACTTCTATTGAGGCGAGGTGGATAGAAGTCGGTTACTAGTCAGTCCTATTGTTCCGTACTGCCAAAAACTTGCCCGTCAGCCAGGTAGCATAGCCCTGACACTAGAACTTACATTATACAAACTGAACAGAGGCACTAATCTAGTTGCATGTCTAAGTATCAAAAACAAACCTCGAGTAGAGCAGGATGGACATGTCATACAAGCACATGATGCAGCAAGTTAGGTACAGGCTTTGTGGACTGCCCTACCCCCCCCCCCACCCCTGTACCCTGCCACTCCGTGAGATCACAGATATAATGATGTAATGGATCTGCATATAAATGGCATATGATGTATGACGTATTCTGTTCCACCTCACAGTTTTTGATAAAGGCTTCAGGTGCGGGGCCTATGGTACTGTTTTCTATGGCATATTATGAAATGTATAATATATATGTAAAGAGAGACCACTGCACAGCCCTGAAATGTGATATATGAGATAAGTTGCAGCACAGCTGTGCAGCCCTGCCGCCTTCACAGCCAGATTCCATCTGCAAGATATCTTGAGCTATGCTGGTGCGTACATGGCGAGAAACCACACTATGAATGATGTCGCATGTGACCCGGGGGGGGGGGGGGCAAGACTTCAGCTGGGGCACTTGAGCATCGTTGAACAGGACCAACTGCAACAGATGGCACTGTGGCCTGCGAACTCCAAAAAAATCCAACGTCCACACAATCAACAGCATTGCAAGCGCGGCATGGTGGAGAGCATCAACAGCAGCGTTGCACACCATCCTGGTCGGCCTGGATCAGCTGTAGGTCTAGACTCCAACCCACTCTGGCTAAAACCTGAAGTTGTAAGGAATACAGCCAGATCCCCCCCCCTTTCCCCCCTCGAAATGAGGTAGAGATATCAACGCACTCTCGCTGAAGCCTGAACTTACAAGGAGTACAGCCAGATCCATTTCAAACGTATTTGGCCCAGTGGTGGCCTTCGGTTGGCACCTACCTGTTCCCAAAATTGATTAAGCTAATGCAGACTCCAAAACATCCCACTCATCTCGAGCTATCACATAGACAGGAGGTATAATGAACTGCTTGTACCGCATACAGTTCCAACGCGCTTCCTCTACTTCCATCTAACCCTCACTACACAGCACTGCCCTAGCAGCTCTTGTGCCATTCAGCCCACGGGACGGTACGGAAGGACTGCACCACAAATACTAGTATTGCCCCGTCCCTAAACAATGCAGGGCTAACCCCCGGCTTCCACCCACTCACTCATCCCCTGTACCTTAAAACCTATTCCCACCCCCAAAAGCACCCCTCCCCCACCCACCCACCCACCTGCCATAGACCATATGGAAGAAGAAGTTATCAGAAGCCAAGCCGTTGAAGAAGCTATACACTCCAGTAGGTTTCAGCAGCTTAGGCAGCTGCAAGTTGAAGTTTCGGAGCTCCTCATAGTACTCCCCATAGGTATCAAAAAATATGCCATCGTAGCTACCTAGCTGGGGCAGCACATCTTGCCAGCGACCAACTAAGATGCGCACTCCTGGCCGCTTGTCCCAGCCGAGGTTTAGCATGTGGGCGTAGACGTCTGGGTGGGCTTCGATTATGGTGTGGGTCCTGGGGTTATGCCGCTGAGGGCCAAGGCAGGAGACAGGGAGAAAGGGGTTTAGGGGACAGGGGAAAAAAGGGGTCAGGGCGGTATGCAAACAGGCAGGAGCAGGGGGGGGCTTCGGTCAAACAAATTCCTTGAAATACTGATTCGCACTCCAGCGGTCCCTGCAGTTTGTCCAATTTCCGCTCTCCACACACTGTCAAAGAGCTGTTAAAATGGTGTTTCTGGGGCTGCCTGGCTGCACAGTTCTGCACTTGAAAATGTAAACAGCTACAACATTGCTGTGACCCAAGGAATATAGCGAGGGCCATTGCGCCATTTAGAGTGAGGGAAACGAAAGGTACGCAGCAGGTATCCATATCACCCTGCTCTTGGGCAGGATGGACTTAGTGGGTGGCGCTGCCCCCACCGGCGCCCCATGTTGACTGGGCCGTCGTGGGTCAATCATGGCGCCAGCTGCAAGTTTGAGAAGGCATGCTCCGTAAACCGCCATGCTTCTCCCTCACAAGGTTGGTGGCCCTGACGCCTTGCACCATGAAGAGACTGGAGACAGTTGGTAACCAACGACCACCCTATGGACTTGAAAATGTTATATACCAAAAAAATCAGTGACATGTGGCAAGCACACTTCCTGTCAACATGTCAGCCATGCAGAACCACCAAAAGATGAGGGTTTAAGCAGAGAACAGCAAGACATGATTACCTACACAAACATCAGGGGCCAAGTATGTGAATATCATCCCCAGGATCAGATTCCGACGACCTTATGCTATTAATTTTAGTTCCTTGCACCATCCAGCAGGCGGCGGGTCCCAGGGCATACCTGTATCTCCTCGTCAATGAGCCCAAGGCCGAAACCAACGTTGAGGATGTCCCCTCCTGCTGCACAGATCTCTGCTGCATGGTGGACCATAAGAGGCCCCTCCCACCCCATCATCACTGCTTCGCCTGGACATAGCAGGTTAAGAATTGTATCATAAGTGAGATCATTTTTGCTGCCACAAGCTTTGTTGGCACTTTCAGGTGATCATCAGCTACAAACATGTCATAGGATGCTAGGGGACAGCACATTACAGCCATTCAGTTGTCTGGAAACCCCTTGAGAACTCACGTTAGAAGGGAGATGCTGCATGTGTGCTGAAACTCATCTAACAAGGGAGGGAGGTCTGTTATGAACATGGCAGCTTACCATCTGCATCAAGCAGCTTGTCATCTTGGTAAGAGAGCTTCTGCTGTAGGTAAGACTCGTTGGCTGGGGCAACCTCTGAACCCTTCTCAGCCCTGTAGTGTATCCGATTGTGATGTCAAGCTGGTGGCACGTCTCAAAGGGTGAACTAGGCACGTTCACGGCGTACCGTTCAGCTGCACCCAGCAGTAGCTCTGCTTGGACGCCCCATTCCAGAAGCAGCTCAACTACCTCCGATCTCTTGCTAGCTGACGCATACTCTCCAGCACAGTATCCCTCTTTATCCTGTGCGTTCCACGGTGCTCCTAGATCCAATAGCTTGTGTACAATTTCGAAATGACCGTTTTCTGCAGCTAGCATAAGACCACTGACGCCCTCAGCATTTTGGTAGGCTGGGTCTGCACCAGATGCGACCAGAGCGTCTATTTCACTGTCTGATCCGCTCTCACATGCTTTAAGAAGTTGCTCGTGCGCGTCCAACGATGCCATGAGACGAGCATGCACAGCCGAAAGGACCCAGCGGGGCTGCAGGTTGGCGTGGCTAGTCCATTGATCGAGCTATGACCTCCATGTAATGTCGTGCCGAGAGTATAGGTGGACCGTATAGGGCAGCGGTGTCATGGTTCCGTGCCCCGAAACTGGCGGCCCTGGTACGGTCAGTGCACGGAACTGCTACTGGCAGCCAGGGTCAGCTCAACTTAGCTGCAGCAGGACCTCCAACCTTTTTTGGGGCCCAACGCACTCACGTGTTCAATTTTCGCCGGGCTTCCTATGAGAACATAGCCACCTTACACCAGCTCCTGCACCTCCTTCATCCCCCGTTCCTGACAACTGCACCCCACCGGCCCAATGCACCCCGCCAAGGGCGCCAGAACGAACAGAAAAATGACATTACGGTCCCATATTCTTTCTGAATGTTTGAAAGCCCCACACACACACACCACACAGTACCAACCCAAGCCAAACCTGCCACAACAACCACTAACAGCATCGATCCTGTCCCGCTAGTGCTGCCTGCCGTTGCACCTTTCATCACTTCAGCCCACAAGTATTTTCGAAGGTTAAGCATGGTTACAAGACAGACAAGTGAAAGGCATTGGCAATTCCGCAATTCCCCTACTCATGTTCTGTACACTTGACCTGCTGCCGCTTCTACAACATGCTGCCTTCTCAACACATGTTGCCACGCTTGGCAGTACATACGTCCACCCAGCACTTCCACCACCACTTGCTGCGCCACCAGTTCCACTGGTACATACTAATATATGCTTCTACAACCCGGGCATATCCTCTCTTCCATCCTGAATACCCCGGCACATTATCGCTTACTAATGCCTCGGGACATATATCCCCTTTTTTTCCATCCTACCCTGAATGCAGAGGACGTCTGCACAAAATCACTATATCTTACCAAATCAACCGCAAGGATGTCAGGGAATACACATAGAGGGGCCTCTGAGATCACCCATTAGAGAGAGGTCTAGCTCTCCCGCCCAAGCTTGTACAACTAAACCCAGCCATGGAGGCAAAGAGTATCCTTATAGGGCCCATGACTTCCGTTCATGTATCACACCAGCTGCGGACCTCCTTAAAGAAGAACAAGCTGCAAACAAGCACTGGGCAGCAGAAGCAACCCAACAATGACATGCCACCCACATGGCAGATAATCGGAGTCCAACCAATAGTCCTCAGCAACCACAGCTGCAGGTAGAATCCAGCATCAGCAGAGCTGTCTTAGCCCAGCTAAGGACATGCCTCACAGACTAAAGCACCTCAAAGTTCCTCGAATTCTGAACCACGTCTCCAACCTGCTCCTGGCTCAAGCTGCTTGCTCCAATGCCCTGCACCCCCTCATCCCCTTGCCATGCTGGAGCTGACTTATGTACCAAATGCACAGTGTTTCTGTGCTTGATTCGACCAGCTACGAAGCCCACGACGACTAAGCAGTGACAGAGTAGGACAGGGCTGTGCATTTGCAGGCTAGATAGCCTGTCATAATCAGCCTACTGCTGAGCTGCGTGCAGCGTCAATTTCTCCTTAGACGCCTTGCATCATCTTCCTGTCGTCTGCATGAGCGTGATATTGTCCCCTTTCAAGAGGATCCTTCCCAATGGCTTTCTGCTTTTCCGCTTCACTGAGACCTCCTCAGCGTCATCCAGCACTAGATTCATGTATTCATCAAAGCCAATGATTCTGCCTTCAATCCGCAGGTCCGCTTGATCGAACAGCCATATTTGAATCTTCTGTTTGCTTTGAAGAAACCTGAAAATCAGGTTGATGGGCTGGGTCATAATCTTCTGGACTCTGGTCGCCATCTTGAAAGACTGTTATATGTACTGGGAAAGAGTAGAGGTACCCTGATGCTGCCGATGTCGCCCAAATACGGACACAATAAGTTTCAGACTGCGGTGCCGAGAGATCAGATGCAGGTCTAGCAGGCGGTCAGAAATTAAGCATCCACAAATCACAGCGGCTTCCCTACGCTGCAACTGGAGGTGATGAGTCCTCAGGGGATGGCCATAGGAGCCTCAAACGCCATCCCCCGGGGGCCCCACCCCAAGGGCCCCAGCTTGAAACCTGAGTCACTTGAGTCACTGAGGTCACCCGAAGAAGTTAGAGGCACACTTCTGACTCAGGCGCATTTACCGCTCAACTTTCCAGCCAAATACGCTGTCAATATGTCTTTCAGCTTGTCCGGCCCCAAGTTAGCTTGCCGCAAGCATCATGAGCAAGTTCAGGTCGGCCAACGGTCACTTTGCCAACAGGCAACTTGACACGGCAAGGCGAGTTCTTACAGGCATTTTGCGGCTTTGAGCTTAACCTCTCGTTGGCATGGTCTGGAAATCAAGTGGAGCCCCCCGGTCAGGAACATGGGCGCTAGTGGCAGATGGGCCACCTTGTGTATGTGTATGGTAAGTTCTGCTGCAGCTCTGCGTCCAAAACAGCCAACATCCTGGAGTTCGTACACACATGAGCACACCCATCTGTGACATAGACCCTCTGTGGACCCACGTAGACAAGCAGGTAGTGTGAGAGATGGACAATGTCATGACAAGTTAGTGCTGCAGACGGCACAGGCGGCATATGCAGCTGGCAGGATTACTGCCATCATCATCGCTATTTTTGGCCTTGAGCTACCATTAGCACCGGAAATAAGCCATGAACAACATGTGCAAGCCACCGCTGGGCAGAGGCTTCTGCATTGGCAGTGGTAGCACCAATCGTATGGGTCTGAAACACGACCAGCTGGCCAGCAGCAGCAGCTGCAGCAGCAGGAACTGGGAACTGTCTCCGTCGTTGGATGTATGCTTGGGTATTCCTATGGATTGGTGGTGTGGAATCCATTGTTTTTGGACCCGTCTGATCGTGTGTTTGGTCGTTTCGACCTAGCAGCCCTTGCGGTTGCCGCACCTTAATTTTTTGTTTGTTTGTTTGTTCTTACTGCTTTACTGGCTCACTGAGGCCACTGCCAAGTGTTACTTGTGTTTTGGTGTTCTGCTGCCATTCAGATTATGTGTCTTGCATGTCGTGTTCTTCTCATCGCCACCATCTGAGGCGAGGGGCCCTTCATTATGCAGGTGGACTTGAATGACACTGACGGGACAATGCTTTGTGTGGACTTCTGGCTGGCCATATGGAGGACAGCAGAAGGCCTGCATATTGAGCTCCAAGATGCTTCTGGATGCTCTGATGGAGCTTCATACAGATACGTTTTGTTCACTTTGCACACCATTTGCATTCTTTGCTTTTCACTTGCAGCACGTCAGTTGGCACTATTGGCCTCCCTAGTACGTATATGCATGCATATGTCTTGTTTGCATCGGTACCCTTCTGTGTGCAGCTCCCTGTAAAATACTAGAGCAGTGCTTTTTCCTGGCAGCACACTGCAGACTCATAGGCATGTCTATCACGATCGCATGCTGCTCCAGCATGCTTACAGATGGTCACCCTAGCAGCTTCAGCGCGGAACCCTGGCATGCAGGATTCGGGTCTGTCTACTCGCTAGCACATTTAACTGTGCTGCATTGAGGAGTGGGTGGTGTTCTTGATCATGGGCTCTGTCTTGCCTGGATACATGTTTCGGTATCAATCCTGCTAGGTTGGTGGTCTGGAAGCCATTGTGTTTGGATCCATCCGATGTTGTGTTTGGTCGTTTCGACCTAGCAGCCCTTTGCGGTTGCCACACCTTAAATGTTTGTTGTTGTTGTTGAGGTTGGCAGAACGCCTGCATAATCAGCTCCAATCTCAGCTCCAATCTCAGTAGGCTACTTACTCTGGTGGTGGTTGAAGGTCCACCACCAATTACCAATTACCAAATGGCCCCGTCAAAGCGGGGCGCCGGTGGGGGCAGCGCCACCCACAAGGAGCCAACTTAGGCTCCAACGGCATACACAATTTCATGTCCAAGCTCAAACAATGGCTGCCACCAGCCCACCCTAAATCCCTTGCTAGCCAATGTATGTCAGGCCAGCCCATTTCGACTTGCCATGCGCTGACCAGTTGACCCAGTCAACTGCAAGCCAAGCAGTTTTATGCCTTGCTCAGGGCCACCACATATTACAAAATGTCACAAAATGTTAGATATGTGATGAGTTGGAGTCATGTGGCGAGTGCTGCACGGTGTGAGGGCTGTGCAGTGGTCCCTCTTAACATATATGTTTGATGATGCTTGCTTGGGCGCCCGTTGTGTGGGACCAACTTGTAATATGATGTAATCTATATGTTAGATGAGGAGATGCTATCTTAGGCCTTACATGAAGTTATGGGTTCAGCATGAGTGGGCACCAGGGGAGCAGTGGTGTGAGCAGATTTCCTTGATTTGGGGGAATCATGTACTTGGAAGCAGCCAGGTGAACAGCAGTCTGATAGGTTCATGTTGTGTGCGGCACGGGCCATTTAAATCGCCCAGTTGTCCCGCTGTGCCCCTTGTTAAGATCTTGGTGCGGTAAAAACTGCTCCAACCCAGGAACTGTTTGTTGGCTTGTGAACCTGGAGCAAGGAGACAAAGAGCAACTGGCATGGAACTGCAGATCAGGGCAGCCGTCAGCAGCAAGACAGCACCCTCATGGCATGGTTCTTGTACATCTCCAGCCCGTGGTAATCGTCATTGTTTGCCATGCCATTGCAACCGATGGAGGAGTGGGTGGTGTTCTTGATCATGGGCTCTGTCTTGCCTGGATACATGTTTCGGTATCAGTACTGCTTGGTTGGTGGTCTGGAAGCCATTGTGTTTGGATCCATCCGATGGTGTGTTTGGTCGGTTCGACCTAGCAGCCCTTTGCGGTTGCCACACCTTAAATGTTTGTTGTTATTGTTGTTGTTGTTTATATATCTAACATAGAGGATAAATGAAGAGATGTGAGACTGGAAATGTAAGTTTGGGTGAAGCGCTCCTGATGCATGTTGTTGAGGTCTCATCTCGCTAACCTAAACTCGATGAATGCAGCTTATAATCACTAGTCTAACAGGAGACGCAGAAGCGGCCTGATGTGCCATGGGGCTACACAGAATGCAAGATGTTGACTCAAGGCGGCAACTGCTGCTTGTTAGCGTCCAAAAAATGCCTCGACACTCATGGTGGCTAGCACTGCCATGTGACAGTTGTTTGCCTGAACAGGCTAGTACTGTGGAACAGCTCAGGCCGGATGCGGCAGTGGCAGTACAGCATGGCCTTTAAAGACCTTGCCAAATACATCCGCAGGGGCTTGATGTCTAGTCTCTGCACTGCAGACTGGTTTGCTGCTGCATCTGGCACTGTTGGCAGCGGACTGAAGAGTCTGGCAAGTGCAGGTGGCCCAACTGTCCTTCACAGTTCTGTTCCCCCCATGCAGCCTACCAGGTACATGAGACCATACTCAAATTTTCCTTTGAAACTGGCTGCTGCTCGGGCAGGGATTCGATGCCCTGGGTTTCCCAGCTGTGTTTCTTGCCTGCTGCATGGGTCTAAGATGATAGGTAATCTCTCCTTAGGTCACTGCATGGTACCCAATTAACTGCGACATTGGCGTTCATATGCTGGTGAGGAAGCCAGCTCACATTTTCAGTTGGCTATTGATGTCTGGGCTGGCTTGTGTTCTTTGCAGAACATAAATTGACGGTCCCTGCGCCGCTTTCCCAAGGAAAAGCCTAACCAGTCCCTGCGCCGCTCAGAATCACAGCTGTGGCCTATGAGGCCCCGAGAAAAGAAAGTCGGCCGTTCGTCCTGACGCGCCAGTTGAGTCACCTTGTTGTCAACTGCTTCCCGAAAGCTTATGTTTTGCTGGCATATGATGGCTTCCTCGTTAGGTATGTGTCTGCTGTAAGCCAGGAGGAAACGCCAATAGCGGTGACTGTGAGGTGCTTGGCAGATTTGTGATGCAGGCACCCTTCGTTGCATGCATCTTCGCCACCTCACATGCTTGACAGTTGGACGTGAACGCTGTGCTTTACGCAAGGCTATAATCTGCTAAGGAGTTTAGATTAGATAAGGGAACGATTGACGTCACATTGAGCAGACTACGCCATGGCTGTGGACGGCTTATCCCTTTTAACGTCCCTGGGCGTGAACGGGGCCATTTGCATTGTCTGCATCATCATATTCAGCATATTGCGTGTGCGCAAAGGCACCAGGAAGTTCTATGCCCCCAAAAGGTGCGTGCCTTGCTTGGATCGTGCTTTTTCAGCAACTGCCGTTACTTTTCCGAGGCACCAGCCAACTGGGCTCCTGCCTCCGGCTCTGCTGTGTAGGTTTGATCCAGAAGTGAAAATAAAACCCAAACGTTTGCCTCTGGGTGTTTTTTCCTGGCTGGGGCCAGTGCTGACCTACGATGAGGACGAAATCGTGCGGATGTCGGGCATGGATACGGCTGTGTTCCTACGCCTGCTGAACTATGGTATGTGGCAGGTGGCTAACAGTTGAAACTACTGCTAGTTATGCTTGAAGCTGAAGTGGTCTTTCGGTCTTTCTTTCTCTGCAGGATTCCTGCTGTTCGCGTTTTGCACGTTCTGGTGCTGTGCCGTCCTGCTTCCTATCAACATTACGGTGAGTGTGGTCAAGTGCAGCTAGGCATCTCATGAGCATCAAGGGAGCAGTGGTGCTCGTGGCATGTATCATTCTCTATAATAGCAGCATGTCCTCTCCTGCTGGTGCTTGCTGGGTCAGGGGCTGTATTGCATGGCCCTAGCATGCATGACAAAGCAGCACTGCTTTGCTAGAAGCAAGGTCATGCATGCCAGCTTTGGCCACAGGGAATGGCCATCGGCAGGATAAGGAGCTGTAGCAAAGGGACAGCGAGCCGTTGGAAAGGAACAGGAACTGTTGCTGCCTCCCTTGTCCCATTACCCTCTGTCAAGTTGCATAGATGCAGTATACTGACAAGTGGCTCTTTGGTCAGCATTGCCACCAGGCCACCTACAGATAAGTCTTACTGATCCTGTTTGTTTGTTCCACAGGCTGGTTACCTTCCATCCATAACCCCCAAGGCGACCCCAGAGAATGTCAATGTCACAGGGGTAAGGGGCAGTCTGACTGATTGCAGTCTGCATCCATGACCATATATATAAGCAATGCCCTCAGCTGCAGCTTATTCTGGTCCAGAGCATCTTTCATCCCTGCATCTTTTCCGTAATGCTGGGCTCTGCATCAGCTGCATCAGAATGGCTGGTTAAGTGAGTTGCTGCGCCGTTCATCTTGCCATGCACACCCAGCAGCACATGTATTAGTAGTGCATGGGAGGGCACAGATGCCAAGCAGACAAGCGTGCAACAGACTAACAGAGCACTGCAGGCCTCAAGGCTCTGGGCACGGGTGTTCTTGGGGATTATGGCGGCAATAAGAGGAAACCAACCACAGCAACAACAGCTGTTAGTCAGTCAGTAAGCAGATTACCTGCAATTGTGCAATGTCCTTTTCGATGGCCCTGGTGTGCTGCATGTGATGCTCGGCATCGTTAGGTGTGATTGTTAAAGCTGCAGAATAGATAGTCACAGCCCACAGAGTCGCAGCATCCCGTCACTATTTACAGGCACAGGAACACCATGACATTCATGATCTCCATTCATCCATGGTCTCCATTTGTCGTAGAACGACACTGTCCGCATGGCCATGCAGACACAATGGTTTCCAAGATGTTCAGTGCACTTCAGGCTCGTGGCAGCTTTGAAATAAATAGTAGTTAGTAGTGGCCTTGACCGAGCTCCATGTTTTGTCGTGCTCTCTGCAGATCAATGGCACCAAGCCTTGGTCCGATTTGGACCTCATGTCCACCGCTAATATTCCCCCTGGAAGTCCTAGGTTTTGGGCACATCTGATCTCAGCGTATCTGGTGACCATCGTAGCAATGGTTGTAAGTAGGGTGAAGGGTTGGAACTGTATCCTTCTATAAGCAGGGCTTGCCATAATGAAGCCTGCAGCAGATCACTTCCTTCTGGCATCATGAAACCCCATACACGCCTGCACGTTACAATGGGAAGAGAATGAAAATATTGTGCTTGCAAGGCAGTGCATGTCAAGAGGGTGCAGATTGTTGCTGAAGCACAGGGAGGGACCTGAAGCAGTTCTCACCTTTGTGAGGGATGCTCTTCGATGTTTGTGTCAAGCTACATCTGGAAGCTTCAGTATTGCTGATTTGTGCTGACCTGCAGAAACGTTGTGCCATTGCACTTATGAACAACTTACTAGAAGCAATGGTGTTATATCTCCATGGGTATGTGTCTTCAAACTCCGGGCCAAGTCATGCAACATGGGCGCATGCAGCACCACAGGATCCGTGCTGTCATTTCCCTTGCATTAGGCGGTGCTGCTTCTGCAGATACCACTATGGGTACTGCTAGTGCCACTGTATACAGCAAAAATAAGCGCTATCCCACGTCATGTGCTGCTTGCAGCTGCTATTCATGTTCTCCAAGGATGTGTCCCGCCTGCGTGCTCGCTACCTGTCCATCCTGCCCCATGGAGGCACTACACATACAGTACTGATTACAGACATCCCTGGTCTGGATACCGGTGGTGTTCTGGGCAGGGCTACAAGCATGGCAAAGGGGGCAACCAAGGCCTTTGACCTGGAGTCCGGAGAGTAAGTGCCATGTCCTTTTATACTGGCTAGAAAGAGCCACTTGCTGCCATTGGGAGTACAGGCTGTCTGGCAGTTGACTAGAGAGCAACAATGTCTGGGTTCTGGGGATGGAAGAGGCCAAGTGTGGAAACTGTTGGCAGCTGGGTGCTGCACAGATGATTGCAGGGTCATGTGTGCAAGGGGTTGGCATAACGAGGCAAACTGTGGTATATTTTTTGGTTGGAGGAAGATGCAATTAATTTTTTACAGGCATATGCTGGTTCCAGCACTGCATAACAGACCCTGCTTTCCTCGTATGCACCCTCTCCTGCTTTGATTACCTGTATCCAACCTCAGGCATATGCTGGTTTGGGGTGCGATGCACACATGCATACTCTATCGCACAAGGACTACAGCTGGCACTGTATTGGGACCGCTGGCTGTGACTAAACTAACTACCTGACATCTTCTAGACAAAGCGGTCGCTGCCACACTCGCTGACTACAGCACCGCAAAAGCACCCTGCTAGATGGTGTAGCATGTGGATCACAAGCTTAAAGCCATCCTTGGCTCTCAACATACGCGCCCTGCACTCTCCTTGCCTGCAGTGCTGATTTCAAGGATCCTCATGCCCCAGTGAATGAGCTTCCTGATGAGGTGTTGGACCCATGGCAGGATGCTGAGACCCAGATGAGCGTTTCTGGAGGGGATATGCAGGTGAGTGAGGGTATAGCTGTTGGGAGAAGCATTGATTCGTAACACGCAATATTGGTGTGAAAGTGCGGAGTACTGGTCGGAAGGGGATTGTAGTAGTCCAAAGGACCAGGTATGCACCTTACCATCAATGGCATGGGAATGTAGGACCTCCATCACCGAATGGCCGTGCTTAGACGAGGGGTGGCTGTTTTGTTGGATGTAATGGAGAATAGCTGTGTGGACTACCGACGAGCAGATTGGAGTGTGACCAGCACTAGAAATAAGCAGCTGTGCAAGGACCCAGCAGTTTGGCACAGACACAGAATATAATAATAAGGGTCAGGCAAGCCGCACGTGTCTGGTTCGATCTGTGAGTGTGCAATACTACCGCAACAGCCAGTGGTACAAATTGGGAGGTTGTGGGTAGCAAACACCTGCAGAGCAGGAGATTGTGAGTTATAACTGAAGCACATGGCTTGTCTCACCCTTTCTTACTTCTGGTAACACGTCCTGCTGCTGCTTCTCCTGCTGCTGTTGCTCCCAGTCTATGGTCGAGCGTGAGGTGAAGGCTGTGTATGGTGCCTCCCATGTGGGTGCTGTGAACGTGGTGTATGACACAACAAGGGTGGAGCCACTGCTGGCTAAGTATGATGCGCAAAAGATCGCCCTCACAGACATCACGGATGACTATGTTGGCAAGATTAAGCGCAGGAAGGAGATCAAGAAGAGGAAGCAGGTGCGGAACTTGCATTACACAAATTTGTTGGTTTATGAGCATGTATTGGCCTTGTGATGCGGGGGCATCAGCCAGTGTGTATCTTTGCATGGTCCATGCCTTGGCCTGCCCTTTGCTTCTGCTTCTTTTGTTGATTTGTACATGTAACCCTCATGCGGTCCGAGGCTGTGCAGTTGTCTATCTCATACATAATCCTTATGTGGGTTCACAGGGTAGGGCTGGCTTTCATACCTCAACTATTCATTGGCATGTCTTCAAAGTACTGAACTTCTCACATTTTGCACTCAGCTTGCTTCTAGATTGAGTGTTTTCCAAGGAGGTGGGGGCATGTTATTGGGGATGTCAAGAGGTGCAGTCACTTCCAAGAGCTCCTGAGTGTACATGCTCGTGGCAATTGCTCCATGTGTCAGGAGACTCATGTCACACATAGGCTGAACATGTAATAGAACTGGTGTGCTAAGCAACCGCATATCTCATGCCGAGAGGCTATCTGGTAGCTGGTCTTCTCGCTGGGGTCTGATTGGCTCTTTTAGGAGGGGGAGGCCTGATGATAATGTCCCATACACAAGCACACAGCTCCCATGTCTTCCGTGTTCACTGTGTGTACTACTGGTGCATTTTGGGGGGTTGCCACAAGCCTGTTAGCGGGCGGCAACCAGCATACCAAACTTGCCGCTGCTTTTTTGTTCTTAGGTGTCTCTCAACGCTGCTCTTGCGCCTGCCTGGGCAAAGGAGAAGTACAACATTGGTCTCAGCGGTGCTAAGTCTGCCAAGGTGGATTCCCTTGAGTACATGCCACAGAACCTGGACCACCTCAGAGGAGAGATTTTGGAGCAGAGGGGTGCCCTGGGGAAGAGCTACCAACCAGCTGCCTTTGTCACATTCAAGTACGTTACCACATATCATGATATGCCACAGGGGGAGTGCCATATGCCACGCAGCTCAAGCTCCCACGAAAATAGGGCCTGTGGAACAATCAAAAGGATGCGTTCATTATGCAGACATGTATGACAGCATATGCTGAGCTTTAAGTAGGTTACTGGAGCTTTTTGTCTCTCTTTTTATGCGTGAGCTGTATGTGCTACTGTTTATCATTTCCGGTGCTTGGTTCCTGTGTCATTGGGCCCTGCTATTTTGTAGGCGCTATACGCAACCGTCCTGGTCTGTCCTGAGTTATGCTTTTTTTTACTCCCGAGACAGTTGGAGTAAGAGGGCCTTTCATTTCTGCAGTGTGTGCTGCGATAGTGATCATTGGCTGAGGCATGCAATGCTTGCATGCAGGCGATCTGTGAGGAACAAATACATGTATGGTGCACTGCTTGATTTTTGGTACATGGGCAGTTGTTGGGGGTTTTATGTCTATGCCTGCACATGGTACTGCAGTAAAATTGCAATTGCCTTTTTGCTTAGCAGGTTCTTTCTCGCTGGCTTAACATATTCAAAAACAAGCAGGATTTATGGATAAAGTTAAGACCCTCCCACACTCTAGTGTGGAGTCTCGTTGCCCAGAACACATTCCTAGTGGACTGCTGTCTTCCTGCTCCAAGCTGGGCTGATCCTAGCTGAGTATATGAACCAACCGTCTTCTCTGCCGCCTGCCCCCTGCATTGCAGTGACCGGTACACCCAGACCCTCGCCTCCACTGGCCTCCACTCGTATGATGAGCTGACCTGGCGCTGTCAGCCTGCACCTGGTGCTGATGAGATCATCTGGAAGAACTTGAAGCTGAAGCACACTGAGCGCCTCTTCCGCGGCACGATGATGGGGATTCTGTTTTTCCTCATCATCTTGCTGTACCTGCCACTCTGTGCACTGCTGCAGGCAGTTGTGAACATTGAGAACCTGAAGAAGTTTGTGCCTGGGATAGGGTTGCTGATGCAGATTCCCTTTGTGGCACAGATCATCCAGGGTATCCTGCCAGGTGGGTCTGGTAGGACGTTGTATCCCTTAATACATGTTCTTTAATAATACTCATAAGCCTTGATACTGGTATAATACCTTATTACGAGTGGACATACCAATCAGCATACGAGCTGAGAACAACAGAATCCGCTTGAGGTTCTTGAAAGGGAGCTGCATGGTAGGTTTTAGGGGTTTAAATAAGATTCAAGTAACACAGATCTGCAGCACAGGTGCATCGGCTTTGGCTGGGGCAACCCCCAGCAGCTGTAGGATGCTGCTGTATTTCTGGGGTCATATATGACCCCGGGATTGTAAAAGTCACTAAGGGTAAAGAGATTACATGCAACAATAAAGGGTAGCCTTGCCAGTGTCTTAATGACATATGCACTGTATTATCTTCAGCAGCTGTGGGGTGAAGGGAGGTAGGGAGGGTCAGAGCAAATGGTGGGGTGCTGCCCTTCAGCCGACGGTAGTGATTGCGGTGTCATATGTAGGTGCAGAGTCAGCATGGGGGGTTGGTCAGACTGCAAGGAAGCCGGTTTCAGAGGATTGAATGAGCTGCTGCAGCTGAACTATGGGGACTGGGCTAGCGGGAAGGTTGTGTTCCTAGTGATCCAAAATGGAAGGTTGCGCATTATTGAGATGGGATGAGCGATGCAGAGGCAGGCTTTAGCACTGGTCTGCTGAACCTAGTTGTACGGTGCATATCAGGTGACTAAGCTAGAAAGCATTTGAACAGGAATGCTACCCTGGGTTTGTTAGTGAATAGGATGCATTTGGACGCACGACGGACACATGGAGAATGGGACGACAGGACAGGGTGGGGAGAATAGGCCGGGGGAAGGGGCCCCTCCTGCCTACAGCCAATGCCTGTCTCGCACCGACCTGGAGGATATGCCAGGCATTGCAGCACACAAGGTGTCATTGTGCCATCAGGGTATCCTTGCTTCTAGGCAGCAGCGGGTGATAGCATGGTATTAGCAGCAGCTATGTATGCAGTGTTGGTGTGGGCAGGGACCTCCTGAAGGCTTCCCTGCAGGCATACGGATCTGCCCACCAGCATGGCGGGTGGCCACGTGCCCTAAGGGGACAACTGCAGCTGCTCCTGATGATTTTCTTTGCAGCTTGCTACTGCACCTACTGCTTCAGCTACTGCTGCCCTCCCATCCCATGTGTATGTTATGGCTGTCTCCATTGCCTCGCCGCCTATACAGGAACATAGAAATTTGACTGAAACGGAATTAACCCCAAAGGACATTCCCATTGGCCAGAAGCTCCTTCTAAGAGTGCAAGCTGCTGAGACAGTAGTGCCGGGCCTTTGCTACTCTCCAACTGCTCAGACATGTTTCTGCTTTGAATTCGCTGTAGGTTTGGTGCTGGTGATTTTCCTCATCTTGGTGCCGCCAATCCTGAGTGCTATGGCCAGGTTCCAGGGCATGGTGTCTGAGTCCGAGGTGGACTTCTCCATTGGTAAGTCCATCATAGGGGGAGGATTAGCCGAAGAGTTAGGTAGTGCACCTTGGCTCGTCTAGGGGTGGGTCCTAGGAGGTGGGCCACAAGCCCCTTGCACTTGTGACCCTACTCGCCATATGGTGTTAGCGAATGTAACACATGACCTTCTGTTGATTGCTTGAGCAGTGATACCCGGAATTTTGTGGTATCCTTGCATCCAGTTATGCCTATTGTTATCACATTTCATTATATGCCATAGCAAAAAGTGCCATATGCCCCGTGCCTCAAGCTGTCACAGAAAACAGCAAGGTGGAACAGTTATGCCTTTGCGGTATGTAGTTGCCTCTTGACGACTCCTCCACCCCACGGAACATGCATGAAGGCTTGCTGTAGGTACATCAATTCAAATGTGTGTCAATGTCCACAGGCAAGCGTGAATAGCCATGATGCTTTGGTACTGCGTAGAAAGCAGCAGTCCAACCCTAGCCCTGAATGTTTGGGACCTTGTTTTATTGCAAGCTCCCATTGATGAAGCAATTGCAGTTTTGGCTCCATCTAACCTGATTCTTCCTGTTGTGCTGTGCAGTGAGCCGCTTCTTCATCTTCCAGATGTTCGCCACCTTCATCTATAACTTCCTGCTGGGTGCTACCTTCAGCCAGGGGGGTCAGATCTTCGACCAATTCACTAAGACTGGCGGTGAGATGAAGGATAACCCGGTCGGATATGTGGTCAATCTGTTGGGGGTGGCAGCAGCACAGCAGGCCAGCTTCTTCATGTCCTTCATCATGATCAAGGTAACAGGCTTCACATGATGAATCTTGATGCTATTGGGCTTCTTTGTAACACTTAATCATGTAGTGGTGTGTGGATCTCTTCCCGCGATGTATGGTCTCTTTGACGGTCTTATGTGCAGGGTATGTTGTTTTTGGCAAAGCATATCATGACGTGTAACAGTAAGAGCAGCGTGGGTGGACCGTGCAGATCTCCCGTGGGGTACAGAAAGGAGCTGGGGTAGGTTGTTTGGTTTTCCATGCCAAGGGCCGGGGTAGTACTGAAGGATCACAGGGCTGGAACGAGGGGGCCTGCTCAGGGCCTGGTCGCTTCAGGTTTTGACTGCTTCTCTGACGAACACTTCAAACACCAGCCATGACTGCAAATGTTTCTGGGGATATAGCGGTTAGCGGCGACAGGCGGAAGGGTTGAGCTATGATGTCTTCCCTACGGCGTCAGCAATGTCTTAGGTGCTTGCGATATTCATACACACCAGTCACCACTGCAGATAATGCTGCCTGCAGACGCGGGTCAACCCCCCTTCTGTTTCCAACAAACTGTGCCTCCAACATGTGCTGTGGTGTTAGAGAGAGATCTACGCGAGGAGACCGTGTACTTTTCTCCAGCGTGGGATTGTAGGAAGTGTTCGTTGGTGTAAAAGTTTCATGGAGCTCTTACCTTTTGTGCTGTGGTGTTATTGTGATTTCTGCAGGCTCTGGGTCTAGGCATGCAACTCCTGCGCATTGTGCCCCTGATCATCTACCTCCTTAAGGCCAAGCTGGCAGGCACTGAGAAGGCCAAGTACCGCCTTTGGGCCAAGCAGTACTTCACCTTCGGTGCCCAGGTTGCCAACCACACCATCATTGCTCTACTGGGTCTGTCGTACTGCTGCCTGGCTCCCTTGGTGGCCCCCTTCTGCTTGCTGTACTTCGCTCTAGCCGTGATGTCTCAGAAGTATCAGTTGGTGTATGTGTCGACAATCCAGTATGATGCGACGGGCAGGATGTGGCTGAATGTAAGTTGCGGGTTTGGGTGGTGCAGTTGCTGTTGCAGTCAGATGCGAAGGGTGGGTTTTGGCAATGTCGAGGATTCAAGGGCTCTGAAAGACACAGTGTTGTGCTCTGTAACAGGAGCCTCAGGCATGGGCATCCTATGGGGTATATTCAATGCCATATCAGAAGTGGTGTGTGCGTGTGCTCTACCTAACTGGAGCCCTGGAAGCCGGAGGCACTCATATGCAAGCAGCTGGTTCATACTGCGTGTTCAGCATGTTTAGCCTTCGTAGGGGAAGGTCATCCTCACTAAGTAGGCCTACATACTTCCTTAGTTATGCACCACAAATGGTGTGTGCGTAAGTGTTACCATGCAACCAGCCTTTGTTTAGCTCACTTCAATGGCTGACCCTGTTAGGCCTTCAACCTTGCGTACCAAATGCCAATTTCGTTTTCGCTGCCAGAGGTGCTGTTCCCAGCGCTCTGCTCAGGTTGCCGGTGGCGTTCATTCCAGCCAGCCAGCGCTGTTTTGCAGTGAATTACCTACTTGAGAGCTAACTATATCCCTTCTTCCCTGGGTGCTCTTGCCTGTGTTTCTTACAGTGCTTCAACCAGATCATGGTTGGCATCTATTTCCTTCACCTCATGGTGGTGGCGCTGTTGGGTGTGAAGGGCTTTGGCTACGTGGTGCTCATCATCCCCCTGCCTATTGTCACCGCTGTCTTCCACGCCAATATGTTGGGCATCTTCAAGAGGCCATGGAAGCTCATGAGTTTGAAGGAGGCAGCACTGCTGGACGCTAGGGATGGAACAGTGAGTAGCAGGAGCCGGGTGTGATGAAAGCTCGGCGTAGCGCTGAGTGGGAAGTAGCCAGAGCCACTCTAGTTTCAAATGTGTATGACTGTTGCAAACGCCTAGGAATGGGCAATAGCGAAGGAGGGCGAGAGGGGAGCAAGGACAGGAGGGGACCGGGAGGAGGCAGGATCTGTAATGTTGAGGCACCTTCTGCAAATTCGTGTGGGTGCTAGAGAAAGTGGCGTTGGACCATCCTACAGCTGCATCCAGCAGGCTTGTGTAGTGAGGATGGACACGACTCCATGACAGCTGTGTGGGTCATGGATGAGCATAAGGCATGTGCCCTGTGGGTTAGCAAAGGCATGTGGGCTGAGTCAGTCTGACTGTTGGAATGAGGATCGCACCTCCGTGGTTCCCTAAGCTCTGCCTGCCAGCCCCGGCCCAGCCCCCGGTGCTTTGCAAGCTTTTACAGGCCAACTGTGTATAGCAAAGCAACATGGCATCTGTGTTGCTCCTATCATACACATCAGCCTTCCCCGTATTCTGCTCTCCCGTACAGGTTTATGAGAGATGTCAAAGGTTGGTGTAGTATGTTGTATGCCTCAATATGAAACAGAGGCATTGGTGCAGCCTGCCTCCATGCCTGCTCGCATTTCCTTGTCAGCATCCTTGCCTTTTGCTTGTCTGCAACCAACAAGCATGTTATGTCCTGCTGTCTTTTCCACAGGGCGTGTCGCCAGCAGAGGCTGAGGAGCTGAAGAAGCTGTACCGTCACCCTGTGTTCAACATGGATGATGAGGAGCACGACCGCCTGATTGCTGACTCTGCTGCTGTGGACGCTGCCCTCAATGGTGGGGAGCTCAAGATTAAGGATGACTTGCAGAGGATTGATAGCGAGGCTTTCTAGGTAATGATGTTGGCAGCAGCCAGCTAAGCTCTGATGCTGAGCAGAAGTTGTCGTGCTGCTGCTGCTGCTTAAGCATGCTTCTAAACGAAAAGGGGCTTGAGGATTCTGGACTGGTGATGTCTTTGGAAGATGTTCTACTATGCTAGTCACTGGGCAGGTTCCTTTGGACTCTCCTCCTTAAACACAGCAAGTAAGGGGTGAAAGACATGGAAGGCAGAGCTTTCTCTCTGAACCAGCAAAGATGGGGTGGTGATTTCTGGGTGATGATTCAATGTTGTGCATCCTGCAAGGTGCTTTTCAGACTGCATGCTTGGAAGGATACGAGCGTAGCTATGTGGCTACACTAGGGGCAGCTGCGAGGGCATTGACATAGCTCGGCAGCTTACCTCAAACTAGTGGTTTAGGAGCAGTGCCTGCATATGCAACTTTGGCGAGGGATGCGGCAATTGAAGTACAGTGCAGACCAGCAGCTTGACTTGCTTGCATCGTGGATAGTGAAGACCTTCAGGTGGTTCAACTTTCGAGAAGCCACTGCTGGTAGTACTTCAGGAAAATGAACAACCTAAAGGTCTTCACTAGTCACAAGGTGGAAAGCTGTTCCTTTGGGGCAGGACAGAGATGAGAAAGCCTCGCTGGAGGGGAGGGGGTTTGCAAGTGTGGGTGGCTGAACCTCTGGGTGTGTTCTATTTGGTATGCCTTGAGTAATTTGAATAGCTCCTGGGTACGTGATGTTGAGTGCTGGGTGTGGCATGTTTCATGACGTGGATTCTTATTATGATCTTACAGCTGCGCATGGCTGTAAAGCTGCGCTCTGGTTGACCTTATATGCATTGTCATGACAGTGACTGTGATTGTGGTTGTGACCTTAGGGTTTGACATACCTGACTTCGCGGTGCTTGCTTTGACGCATTTATTTAGGAAAGTGTACATGGGTCAGACATTGTTTATAGGCGCAATAGCACGTTCACTAGTAGGGGCATGAGTGGTTTGTACAAACAAACAAACAAACAAAAATTTAAGGTGCGGCAACCGTATGACACGGTATGCACATTAGACTGATACTACAGGACTGGGTCTGGGAGGCTGTCTGTTCGTGGTTGTCCTGCAGTGGAATTTCAGGCTTCCCAACTGTTCTGCCCCCTGTTGACAATTGATTCTTTCTAGCTCTTGCTGCCTCTTCTTGCATCTGTGCTAACGAGGATCTGGACAGCATACAGGGGGTTATACTGTCTGCTGGAGTCAGTTGCTATCCCCGACCTGCCTGACAGGAAGTCAATAGGAGGGGCACCGGAGGCCTGCTCTTGCAATTTTCTTGTCCTTGCTGTGCATGGTTCGGCAATTGTGATTGGTGCCCCTTGATAAGACATGGTAGGAGGCACGGTACCTCACTGGGCTGTGCAATTGGTCTTTGTAAACCCATTAAAATGTGGTAGTGGGTTCAGAATGAATGATCATGGAGTGAGCTGGGTTGACCTCCTCCATAGTTGCAGGTGTTGTGCTGTACCTACGTAGCTTTGTGCTGGCCAGGAAGTGGTCTGCTTACTCACCAGCACTAGCAGGCAGACAATCAGTGTGTTATATAGAGATTGTCGTATAGATTGTGTGTTATAGATTGTGTGTTATAGATTGTGTGTTATATATAGATTGTCATAGAGATTGTGTGTTATATAGCCATTGCAACCGATGGAGGAGTGGGTGGTGTTCTTGGTCATGGGCTCTGTCTTGCCTGGATACATGTTTTGGTATCAGTACTGCTTGGTTGGTGGTCTGGAAGCCATTGTGTTTGGATCCATCCGATGGTGTGTTTGGTCGTTTCGACCTAGCAGCCCTTTGCGGTTGCCGCACCTTAATTTTTTGTTTGTTTGTTTGTTGTCAGGGTGGATCTCTAACTATACTGACGGCGCAAGTTACATACCTGCATGCATACTCATTGTTGAGATATCATCATTTTGTTGCCCTTTGCGGTTGCCGCACCTTAAATTTTTGTTTGTTTTGTTTGATAACAACAACAACAACAACAAACATTTAAGGTGTGGCAACCGCAAAGGGCCGCTAGGTCGAACCGACCAAACACACCAAACACACCATCGGATGGATCCAACACAATGGCTTCCAGACCACCAACTCAAGCAGTACTGATACCGAGTACTGATAATTTGTTTTTGTTTGTTTGTTTGATACCGAGACATGTGTCCAGGCAAGACAGAGCCCATGATCAAGAACACCACCCACTCCTCCATCGGTTGCAATGGCATGGCAAACAATGACGATTACCACGGGCTGGATGATTGTGGTCTTGGTAAGCGGATGTCGGTGTTAGCAATTGGTAGATTATGAAGTCGCGTTAGTTGGTCCACGCTAGCCATGTCAAAACGGCAGAAGCCAACCAGCAGTAGTGGGGGCTCCCAGCAGGCTGCTAGTATTAGCAAAGATGCTTATGACGACCTCCTCATTAGCAATGCGACCCTTAAGGCGCAGATGGAAACCCTGCAGGAGCAGGTGCGTGTGCTCACCGAGTCATTCACCGAGCAACTTGAACGTGCGAAAGCGGAACTTGTCGTTGCCAAGGAGGTCATTACGCAGCTGCAAAAGGAGAAGGCAGAACTTGATGCCAAAGTGACGGAAGCTCGGCGTCAACGCCCTGTGCCTGCTCCATCTGCTGCACCCGTCCCCGAGTCTGACCGAGTGGAGCGGCTTATGCGGGCTGCCAATGACTGCAAGGTGATTGTCTTCACTCGGGGTGCCCAAACCACTAGCACGGAGGTCTCCGCTAAGTTGCGTGCAGCAGCTGGCCTGCCTGACTATGCTGTTGCGGAAGCCTTCAAGGCAGGTTCGGTATGGTTCGTCAAGCTAATCAGCAGGACCTTCACCCTCACGGCGCTCCAGCGCTGGTACGCCTTCAAACAGCTGAGCGGGTGGGGTCTCGACCAAGCCCTTACCAAGCAGCAACAGGATGAACGGTCCACTCTGAAGCCACGTTTCCTGGAGCTCAAGACAGCAGGCGCTTTCCCACGGTGGCATGGAAGCGAGATCTTCGTGCGGGTGCAGGCTGGTGTACGACCGGCCACGCAGTGGAACCCAGCCCAGTGTGTGCCCCCTCGCCCAAGGGCCAACCCAGCAGCAACAGCCCCTGGCGCAGCAGCAGCACCCACAGCAGCAGGCCCAAGACCTACAGGCCCCACTCGGGTACGCAATCCCTCCCCTGCACGGGCAGGAGTAAGCCCAGCAGCAGTACCAGGATCATCAGCAGCTGCAGGGCCATCAGCAGCAACAGCAGCAGCAGCAGCAGGTACAGCAGGAGCTGGACCAGCAGCACCCACAGCAGCAGGAGCTTCTGGTAGCAACGGCCCCTTCCCCCCTCCTCCCCCTGGAGCTGTCCCTCCTCAGGCCGCTGCGCCGAAGTCAAAGCTGGCTTGAAGGGGTGGGCAGCCCACAGTGACTTCCCTGACATTGCTATCGTATAATGTCAATGGTACGTCACCCACCAAGATCCAGGCTTTTTTGCATTGGCATCATTTGTTTCGGCAGCATTCGGTGGTTGCATTGCAGGAGACCAGATCCATTCTTGCTGATCCCCTGCATGGGTTTCTATCACAGTCACATCGTCCATATGTGTGTTGTGGTCCTTCTTCACAAGGGACGGCTGGCCATGGTTTGGCCGTATACGTTCAGAACGACATTCATGTCCGGTATCAGGTTAAGTTACGAAAGTTATCTCCATATGTGATCTGGCTCCAATTCTCCACCGCTGTTGGTAGGCTCATTCTCGGTACGGTGTATGTTCCGCAGAACAGCACAGCAATGCACGAGGTGTATGACACATTATTGTCTGAAATAGGTGCCTTTCAGGCATCTGGAGCACAGGTGCTCTGCATAGGTGACTTCAATGCACATGTTGGGGATTTGGATGATAGGGGTTTAGATCCTTCTGGTCGACCGATTGGACTGGCATGCCGCCGTGGTCCTGACTCTCATGCGATGAATAGCTCTGGGCAATGTTTGATAAACTTATGTTTGACCACTGGTACCCTCCTCTGTACAGGACGGGGCGCTGGTGGGGGTGTGGCTGTGCCGATTGTACCGTCTTTTACTGCTCGTGGAGCACAGACCCGCCCAGATCATTGTTTGGTATCAGCCGGTCTGCTGCCTAGGGTTCTGAACCCTGTTGTACTTAGTCATGTCCATGGTAGTGACCACCTGCCCATGTCTATGGGGCTTGCTATGTCATCTTTGGAGAGTGTGGGGTCTCCTTCTGCTTTTGGGCAAACAGAACCCATGGTGCGATTAGTGTGGGATGAGGCAAAGCGTATGGACTTTTCTTCTGCACTTGAGACAGACCCAGCAGTGATTGCTCTGCTTGCAGATGCCCAAACAGCTACTCTATCTTCTGAGACACTGGATCAGTCTGTCCAGTTGCTTGGGCAGGCCCTTTTCCAGGCAGCCAAGGTGGTTGGGATGAAAATTCGTGCGGTGTCTAGCTCTTGTCGGCGTAAAAAGGTCCATCAGCCATGGTTTGATGATGAGTGCAAGGCCGCCGTGCGGGCCCTTCGTGGTGTGGCTGTCACAGCTGAGCAGACCAAGCAGCTTCGCAGTCTCTATCAGCGCAAGAAGCGTCAGCATGCAGGACAGCAATACTCCAGGTTTGAGCAGCTGTGTCGGTCTCAGCCCACATACTTCTGGAAGGCCCTACGCCGTGGCATTGCCCAATCCAGCCCTGTTGTGCCTACAGCTGATGAATTTGCCCAGCACTTTTCCAGCGTCTTCAGTGGGCCGCCTGTGAGGCCCCCCTTGCCATCCTTGGCACCTCCTACAACAGAAGACTTAGATGACTTGTTTGGGGATGATGAACTTCAGGGTGCCTTCAAGCGACTTAAACGCCGGGCCTCTCCTGGTAAAACAGGCCTCCCAGTGCCTGCTCTGGCTGCCTACCCTGTTCGGTATTTGATACAATCCATTCTACGAGCTGCGCACTTAGCTGGCAAGGAGCCCGCTGAGATGAGTCTTGCCTTGTTGAATCCTATATATAAGCGTGGGGACCATTCTCAGGAGGTTAACTACCGCCCTATAGTGGTGTCCTCACTACTCCACAAGTTATATGCAAATTGCTTGGGTTCTGGGGTGTATGTGGCCCACACTCAGTACAGTCACCAGCATGGTGACATGTTCCCCCGGCAAGCAGGGTTCTTGCCTGATCGGAGTACCCTTCATAATATGTTTGTTGTGCAGCATTTGGCTCATCATGCGCTCACTACCAATCGTCTCATGTATGTGGTATTCTTGGATGTCTCGGCCGCATATGATACTACTGATCATGGCAAATTGGTGGAAACTCTCCTCCAGTTGGAGTTTCCCGAACATCTTGTGCGAGGGATTGCAGGCATGTACCAGGGTTTGCGCTATCAGGTGGTTACCAATGGAGTTGTTGCAGAGCCTTTCCATGTTGGTATTGGGGTCAAGCAAGGATGCCCCCTGAGCCCCATGTTATACAATTTGTATGTCCAGCCACTAAGTGGAGCATTAAGTGCACTTGATAAGGGGCCATGCTTCCCTGGTCTTCCTGGGTGCCATCCGGACTATCATTATGCTGATGATGCTGCTCTCATGGCAGAGTACCTCCCCGACTTGCAGGCTTTGCTGACCCATACTAATGTCGTGCTCGCTGCTCGCAATCTTAAGCTGTCAGTGCCTAAGTGTATCGGACTCGTTTTGGGTTTGCAGGCGGGAGCTCCAGTTGGTGAATGTTCTTTGAGTCTTGGTTCCGCGCCCCTTGCATCAGCTTCACCTACTGAGGGGACACGCTATCTTGGCCTAATTTATGACACAGCAGCCTCTGCGGGCACTATGGCAGCTCACAGGGCCTCCTGTTTTTCCTCTTCTTTTCATGCTGCTACTGCTCAGATGCGTGCGGCACCAGACTTTCCCTGTGCACTCCCAGCCTTCTTGAAATTGTTGCACACTGTTATGGAGCCAGCTGGTTTGTATGGGTGTGAACTCTGGGGCCTTCTATCTATTCCGGGTTTGTGGTCGTCTGGTTGGACCCTAGCTAAATTCTATAGCCTTAAAGATCCTTTGGAGGTTAAGCGGTGCCGTCTGGTCCGTCAGTGGTTGCAGCTCCCTCAGTCTGTGCCTCTTTTGCCTTTGTTACATGAGCTTGGATCTGAACCTCTTGTGCATTGCTATGTTCGGCGTGCTGTTCGTTTTTATAACTGCCTTGTTGAGTTGGATGCTGCTTCAGTGTATCGAAGTGCTCTGCAACAGAACATTGATGATGCTCTCTCCACTCGCTCCCGTGCCCATAACTTTGTGGGGGCTCTTTTTCAGGTGCTACGGATCCTTTTGCCCCGTGAAGGTGGTCTTACTCGCACCTTGCGAGCTTGCCTGCCTTTGGATATTGATGGCATTGATGAGGCATTGCATACTCGGTACACTGAGCACATTCAGCGTCTGTCCCAGGTTGTCAATGGTCCTGGGTCCCGTACTGGTCTGTATTTCAGGGTTGTTGGTACACATGTTTTGGGCGTTGTCCCTTCTTTTTACTCATGTCGACTGTCTCATGGTGTGTTGGTACGTTTCTTGCGTTTTCGTCTTGGTTGCCATCATTTGCGTATCCATACTGGGCGTTGGCTTCCGCCCCTCCTTCCGCATTCTCAACGCACATGTTTGCGGTGTAGCTCCACAGTAGTTGATGATGAGGCGCATTGTTTGTTCATGTGTGAACACCCCACAATTGTTGAGGCTAGAGATTTGTTTCTGGCAGCTGTGGTTCCCCCCGTGGCCGCGTTGTCCTCGCTCAGGTATGCTGATTTCTGGGCACTGTCAGCCACTGGCTGTGTCCCTCTCTCGGCCTTGGTCAAGTATGTGGCCGTGTGTGTTCGTGTCTGTTGGTACTGCCATCAGTCAGGTGGTACTGATGTGGTGGACTTACCGGATATCTTGCTCCCGGCAGGTCAATATTTGGATCTGTTTGATTCGGAGTCGGAGACAGATGTTCCTAGTGATTCGTCTGATGAGGAACTGGTTGAAGTCTAGATAGCTACATGTTTGGGTATTCGCCTTGGTTGGTGTGCTGGCCGTCTTGGGTGGTACATATGCGGTGGACTTACTGGACATCCTGCTTGGTTGGTGCTCTGGATTGTGTTTGATTTGGATACACCCATCAGTCTCCTGCTGGTGCTTTGTTTGCCGTGTCCGTAGTTGGATGTCTGCTTGGGTATTCCTCTTGCTTGGTGGTATGGAATCCATTGTTTTTGGACCCATCCGATGGTGTGTTTGGTCGTTTCGACCTAGCAGCCCTTTGCGGTTGCCGCACCTTAAATTTTTGTTTGTTTGTTTGTACAAGAACCATGCAAAGGACTCAACCACAGAGGGATATATGCAACCAGACCCAACCATCATGGAATGTGGCCACCATGGAAACAAACAAACAAACAAAAATTTAAGGTGCGGCAACCGCAAAGGGCCATGGAATGTGGCCGAATCAATCCCTCCAAAGTCAAGGCAACGCTCCTATCGAGACAGAGCCCATGATCAAGAACACCACCCACTCCTCCATCGGTTGCAATGGTATGGCCCTGAGCAAGGCATAAAACTGTTTGGCTTGCTGTTGACTGGGTCAACTGGTCAGCGCATGGCAAGTCGAAATGGGCTGGCCTGACATACATTGGCTAGCAAGGGATTTAGGGTGGGCTGGTGGCAGCCATTGTTTGAGCTTGGACAGGAAATTGAGTATGCCGTTGGAGCCTAAGTTGGCTCCTTGTGGGTGGCGCTGCCCCCACCGGCGCCCCGCTTTGACGGGGCCATTTGGTAATTGGTAATTGGTATGGCAAACAATGACGATTACCACGGGCTGAAGATGTACAAAAACCATGCAAAGGACTCAACCACAGAGGGATATATGCAACCAGACCCAACCAACATGGAATGCATGTGGCCGAATCAATCCCTGAAAGGTCAAGGCAACGCTCCTGCCGAGGTGCGGATGATGGGACACAGCAGTCCTCCAATGCCAGTCCACAAACAGCATCAAAGAGAAAGTTGCATCAACCATAAACAAACAAACCAATTTTAACGTCCGGGTCCAAGACCGGAAGTCAGACTGACTCATCGGACGGCTCCATAATGGCTGGCCACAAGCATGGAGTGCTATAGGCCAGCCCAGCAACAGCTGGCCCCCCCTACATAGGCAAGCTGCTGCTGCGCACCACGGGACACAATGTATCGCACAGCTGTGGGGGGGTAGCTCAATTGGTAGAGCAGAGGACTTCGAATCCTCAGATCCGGTGTTCGAGTCCCGGTCTCCTCGCCGCCCTTAGCCGGGGCCTCTCAAGAAAAAGGTTACAGGTATCCGCGTTGCCTAGACAATGGATTCGTCTGTTCAATGGGCTAAACAAAACAAACAAAAATTTAAGGCTAACGGTCTGATCAACTGGGCAACACCGTCGCCGCAAGGCCGTCCGATGAGTCAGTCTGACTTCCGGTCTTGGACCCGGACGTTAAAATTGGTTTGTTTTTGTCTGAAGAGGCCAATCATCAGGTTGTCAAAGCATATAGCCCAATGGCTGCCACCAGCCCACCCTGGATCCCTTGCTAGCTAGCCATTGTATGTCAGGCCAGCCCATTTCGACCTGCCATGTGCTGACCAGTTGACCTAGTCAACAGCAAGCCAAGCAGTTTAATGCCTTGCTCAGTATCGGTCTGTGGAGGTACGGGGCGTTGTGAGGTAGCCGTATGCATTTGCTGTGAGGGTTTGGTCAAGGATATTGTTTGCTAGTGTGAAGTTGGATCCCCTGAATGCATGATGCGAAGCTTCTCGCACATGAATTAGAAACGTACGAGGCAGTTTTACTTGTGATAATTTTGCGTGGGCAACTCCAACATGATGTGTAGTGGGGGTGCTGTTAATTAATACGTTTTATGAAGTCGCGTTAGTTGGTCCACGCTAGCCATGTCAAAACGGCAGAAGCCAACCAGCAGTAGTGGGGGTTCCCAGCAGGCTGCTAGTATTAGCAAAGATGCTTATGACGACCTCCTCATTAGCAATGCGACCCATAAGGCGCAGATAGAAACCCTGCAGGAGCAGGTGCGTGTGCTCACCGAGTCATTCACCGAGCAACTTGAACGTGCGAAAGCGGAACTTGTCGTTGCCAAGGAGGTCATTACGCAGCTGCAAAAGGAGAAGGCAGAACTTGATGCCAAAGTGACGGAAGCTCGGCGTCAACGCCCTGTGCCTGCTCCATCTGCTGCACCCGTCCCCGAGTCTGACCGAGTGGAGCGGCTTATGCGGGCTGCCAATGACTGCAAGGTGGTTGTCTTCACTCGGGGTGCCCAAACCACTAGCACGGAGGTCTGCGCTAAGTTGCGTGCAGCAGCTGGCCTGCCTGACTATGCTGTTGCGGAAGCCTTCAAGGCAGGTTCGATATGGTTCGTCAAGCTAATCAGCAGGACCTTCACCCTCACGGCGCTCCAGCGCTGGTACGCCTTCAAACAGCTGAGCGGGTGGGGTCTCGACCAAGCCCTTACCAAGCAGCAACAGCATGAACGGTCCACTCTGAAGCCACGCTTCCTGGAGCTCAAGACAGCAGGCGCTTTCCCACGGTGGCATGGAAGCGAGATCTTCGTGCGGGTGCAGGCTGGTGTACGACCGGCCACGCAGTGGAACCCAGCCCAGTGTGTGCCCCCTCGCCCAAGGGCCAACCCAGCAGCAACAGCCCCTGGCGCAGCAGCAGCACCCACAGCAGCAGGCCCAAGACCTACAGGCCCCCCTTGGGTACGCAATCCCTCCCCTGCACGGGCAGGAGTAAGCCCAGCAGCAGTACCAGGATCATCAGCAGCTGCAGGGCCATCAGCAGCAACAGCAGCAGCAGCAGCAGGTACAGCAGGAGCTGGACCAGCAGCACCCACAGCAGCAGGAGCTTCTGGTAGCAACGGCCCCTTCCCCCCTCCTCCCCCTGGAGCTGCCCCTCCTCAGGCCGCTGCGCCGAAGTCAAAGCTGGCTTGAAGGGGTGGACAGCCCACAGTGACTTCCCTGACATTGCTATCGTATAATGTCAATGGTACGTCACCCACCAAGACCCAGGCTTTTTTGCATTGGCATCATTTGTTTCGGCAGCAGTCGGTGGTTGCATTGCAGGAGACCAGATCCATTCTGGCTGATCCCCTGCATGGGTTTCTATCACAGTCACATCGTCCATATGTGTGTTGTGGTCCTTCTTCACAAGGGACGGCTGGCCATGGTTTGGCCGTATACGTTCAGAACGACATTCATGTCCGGTATCAGGTTAAGTTACGAAAGTTATCTCCATATGTGATCTGGCTCCAATTCTCCACCGCTGTTGGTAGGCTCATTCTCGGTACGGTGTATGTTCCGCAGAACAGCACAGCAATGCACGAGGTGTATGACACATTATTGTCTGAAATAGGTGCCTTTCAGGCATCTGGAGCACAGGTGCTCTGCATAGGTGACTTCAATGCACATGTTGGGGATTTGGATGATAGGGGTTTAGATCCTTCTGGTCGACCGATTGGACTGGCATGCCGCCGTGGTCCTGACTCTCATGCGATGAATAGCTCTGGGCAATGTTTGATAAACTTATGTTTGACCACTGGTACCCTCCTCTGTACAGGACGGGGCGCTGGTGGGGGTGTGGCTGTGCCGATTGTACCGTCTTTTACTGCTCGTGGAGCACAGACCCGCCCAGATCATTGTTTGGTATCAGCCGGTCTGCTGCCTAGGGTTCTGAACCCTGTTGTACTTAGTCATGTCCATGGTAGTGACCACCTGCCCATGTCTATGGGGCTTGCTATGTCATCTTTGGAGAGTGTGGGGTCTCCTTCTGCTTTTGGGCAAACAGAACCCATGGTGCGATTAGTGTGGGATGAGGCAAAGCGTATGGACTTTTATTCTGCACTTGAGACAGACCCAGCAGTGATTGCTCTGCTTGCCGATGCCCAAACAGCTACTCTATCTTCTGAGACACTGGATCAGTCTGTCCAGTTGCTTGGGCAGGCCCTTTTCCAGGCAGCCAAGGTGGTTGGGATGAAAATTCGTGCGGTGTCTAGCTCTTGTCGGCGTAAAAAGGTCCATCAGCCATGGTTTGATGATGAGTGCAAGGCCGCCGTGCGGGCCCTTCGTGGTGTGGCTGTCACAGCTGAGCAGACCAAGCAGCTTCGCAGTCTCTATCAGCGCAAGAAGCGTCAGCATGCAGGGCAGCAATACTCCAGGTTTGAGCAGCTGTGTCGGTCTCAGCCCACATACTTCTGGAAGGCCCTACGCCGTGGCATTGCCCAATCCAGCCCTGTTGTGCCTACCGCTGATGAATTTGCCCAGCACTTTTCCAGCGTCTTCAGTGGGCCGCCTGTGAGGCCCCCCTTGCCATCCTTGGCACCTCCTACAACAGAAGACTTAGATGACTTGTTTGGGGATGATGAACTTCAGGGTGCCTTCAAGCGACTTAAACGCCGGGCCTCTCCTGGTAAAACAGGCCTCCCAGTGCCTGCTCTGGCTGCCTACCCTGTTCGGTATTTGATACAATCCATCCTACGAGCTGTGCACTTAGCTGGCAAGGAGCCCGCTGAGATGAGTCTTGCCTTGTTGAATCCTATATATAAGCGTGGGGACCATTCTCAGGAGGTTAACTACCGCCCTATAGTGGTGTCCTCACTACTCCACAAGTTATATGCAAATTGCTTGGGTTCTGGGGTGTATGTGGCCCACACTCAGTACAGTCACCAGCATGGTGACATGTTCCCCCGGCAAGCAGGGTTCTTGCCTGATCGGAGTACCCTTCATAATATGTTTGTTGTGCAGCATTTGGCTCATCATGCGATCACCACCAATCGTCTCATGTATGTGGTATTCTTGGATGTCTCGGCCGCATATGATACTACTGATCATGGCAAATTGGTGGAAACTCTCCTCCAGTTGGAGTTTCCCGAACATCTTGTGCGAGGGATTGCAGGCATGTACCAGGGTTTGCGCTATCAGGTGGTTACCAATGGAGTTGTTGCAGAGCCTTTCCATGTTGGTATTGGGGTCAAGCAAGGTTGCCCCCTGAGCCCCATGTTATACAATTTGTATGTCCAGCCACTAAGTGGAGCATTAAGTGCACTTGATAAGGGGCCATGCTTCCCTGGTCTTCCTGGGTGCCATCCGGACTATCATTATGCCGTCTTGGGTGGTACATATGCGGTGGACTTACTGGACATCCTGCTTGGTTGGTGCTCTGGATTGTGTTTGATTTGGATACACCCATCAGTCTCCTGCTGGTGATTTGTTTGCCGTGTCCGTAGTTGGATGTCTGCTTGGGTATTCCTCTTGCTTGGTGGTATGGATTCCATTGTTTTTGGACCCATCCGATGGTGTGTTTGGTCGTTTCGACCTAGCAGCCCTTTGCGGTTGCCGCACCTTATATTTTTGTTTGTTTTGTTTATGCCGATGATGCTGCTCTCATGGCAGAGTACCTCCCCGACTTGCAGGCTTTGCTGACCCATACTAATGTCGTGCTAGCTGCTCGCAATCTTCAGCTGTCAGTGCCTAAGTGTATCGGACTCGTTTTGGGTTTGCAGGCGGGAGCTCCAGTTGGTGAATGTTCTTTGAGTCTTGGTTCCGCGCCCCTTGCATCAGCTTCACCTACTGAGGGAACACGCTATCTTGGCCTAATTTATGACACAGCAGCCTCTGCGGGCACTATGGCAGCTCACAGGGCCTCCTGTTTTTCCTCTTCTTTTCATGCTGCTACTGCTCAGATGCGTGCGGCACCAGACTTTCCCTGTGCACTCCCAGCCTTCTTGAAATTGTTGCACACTGTTATGGAGCCAGCTGGTTTGTATGGGTGTGAACTCTGGGGCCTTCTATCTATTCCGGGTTTGTGGTCGTCTGGTTGGACCCTAGCTAAATTCTATAGCCTTAAAGATCCTTTGGAGGTTAAGCGGTGCCGTCTGGTCCGTCAGTGGTTGCAGCTCCCTCAGTCTGTGCCTCTTTTGCCTTTGTTACATGAGCTTGGATCTGAACCTCTTGTGCATTGCTATGTTCGGCGTGCTGTTCGTTTTTATAACTGCCTTGTTGAGTTGGATGCTGCTTCAGTGTATCGAAGTGCTCTGCAACAGAACACTGATGATGCTCTCTCCACTCGCTCCCGTGCCCATAACTTTGTGGGGGCTCTTTTTCAGGTGCTAAGGATCCTTTTGCCCCGTGAAGGTGGTCTTACTCGCACCTTGCGAGCTTGCCTGCCTTTGGATATTGATGGCATTGATGCGGCATTGCATAGTCGGTACACTGAGCACATTCAGCGTCTGTCCCAGGTTGTCAATGGTCCTGGGTCCCGTACTGGTCTGTATTTCAGGGTTGTTGGTACACATGTTTTGGGCGTTGTCCCTTCTTTTTATTCATGTCGACTGTCTCATGGTGTGTTGGTACGTTTCTTGCGTTTTCGTCTTGGTTGCCATCATTTGCGTGTCCATACTGGGCGTTGGCTTCCGCCCCTCCTTCCGCATTCTCAACGCACTTGTTTGCGGTGTAGCTCCACAGTAGTTGATGATGAGGCGCATTGTTTGTTCATGTGTGAACACCCCACAATTGTTGAGGCCAGAGATTTGTTTCTGGCAGCTGTGGTTCCCCCCGTGGCCGCGTTGTCCTCGCTCCGGTATGCTGATTTCTGGGCACTGTCAGCCACTGGCTGTGTCCCTCTCTCGGCCTTGGTCAAGTATGTGGCCGTGTGTGTTCGTGTCTGTTGGTACTGCCATCAGTCAGGTGGTACTGATGTGGTGGATTTACCAGATATCTTGCTCCCGGCAGGTCAATATTTGGATCTGTTTGATTCGGAGTCGGAGACAGATGTTCCTAGTGATTCGTCTGATGAGGAACTGGTTGAAGTCTAGATAGCTGCATGCTTGGGTATTAGCCTTGGTTGGTGTGCTGGACGTCTTGGGTGGTACATATGCGGTGGACTTACTGGACATCCTGCTTGGTTGGTGCTCTGGATTGTGTTTGATTTGGACACACCAATCAGTCTCCTGCTGGTGATTTGTTTGCTGGTGCTACTATTTGCCTTGTCCGTAGTTGGATGTCTGCTTGGGTATTCCTCTTGCTTGGTGGTATGGATTCCATTGTTTTTGGACCCATCCGATGGTGCGTTTGGTCGTTTCGACTTAGCAGCCCTTTGCGGTTGCCGCACCTTAAATTTTTGTTTGTTTGTTTGTTTGTTGTCTGGGGCTTGCAGAGTGCTCTGGCAAGTACGGCAGGTATGGGGGTACCTGCTGCCACATTGGGCTGTCTCACGTGATTTGTGTACTACTTATGGTGTGTTTGGTCGTTTCGACCTAGCAGCCCTTTGCGGTTGCCGCACCTTCATTTTTTGTTCGTTGGTTTGTTTGTTTATGTGTGGCTACAGTGGGAATTTAAGACTCACTGCTACATTGCGTTTCAGAGGAACTGATCAGTCTTTCACTCTCAATACCTGCTCCTGCGGGCCAGCTTGGAGCTGCAGGGGGGAAGGAGGGTCGCGAAGGCGTCAAGCGGGCACATGTTGGCTTAGAGTGAACGCATCAGGCAGTACTTAATTTGGGTGCCTTACAAGTTGCTGTAAAAGGCCGTCGGCAGGCGGTGATTCCCTGAGTGCGGCTCAGCATCGATCTGAGTTGCACTACCGCAACTGTTCCTCCCGTTCGGTGACCGAAGGGCGACTTCCAAATCCTTCTTAACCTGCTATACGTGTATATTGTACTCCACGTGCGTAGAGTGTAGAGCTGCTCGTACTCTCCCTTGCGTTGATGACCAGTCCGACTCACTCGGAGCCCTGCAGAGCGGGCTCGGGGGTCAATCCGCACATCCCCGGATGCTCGGTGAGGCTCTTCATGATCATGAAGACTCGTCCCAAGGTGTTTCTCGAGGTCATTCATGGTTTTTAATGGAGCTGGGGTGCATGGCTTAAGGACGGCTCACCATTTTGCGCAAGTCCCAAGGTTTGACGACTCACCATGATGTCATCGATCGCACCAGTGCCACAGCTTGTCTGATCTGCTCGCAAGTCCAATGCTTGCATATTGCAGGTCCTTCGATTATCGAAAACACTCTGGCATGAACCAGTTGCGTGCAAATATTAAGTCTTATTGAGTGCGATGTCTGATGTACCTTCGTTGCCCTGATATAGATTAATTGCGGTGCTGACTTTGGCTAGGCCAAGGGTGCAGATAAGCGCGCATTAGGACTGATACTCTAACCCTTCATAACCGCTGTTGGTATTCAGCCAAGATGGCCGTTGACGGCTACTCCTTGTTGACATCCTTCGCCCTGAACGCGGCCATCTGCATAGCCTGCTTGGCAGTCTTCAGTTTCCTGCGTGTATGGAAGACTACAAGAACCTTCTACGCACCGAAGAGGTCCGCTCGCCTATCTCATGCTCGCGTCAGCGCTTACATAGGGTTTGTTGCTAGTCCCCCAAGGGCTGTCTTCTCAGCTCGGGTTTACGTCCAGGTTTGACCCAGAAGTGCAAGCAAGGCCCAAAAGGCTCCCCCAAGGCATATTAGCCTGGGTCTGGCCTGTGCTGTCGTATGACGAAGACGAAATAATACGGAAAGCAGGCATGGATGCAGCAGTCTTCATCCGCCTGCTTTACTATGGTAAACTGCACCTCCGCTCCTTTCTTGTGCCCCTCTCAGCAGCAACTAATAGATTCAGCAAGAAGTAATGCATTCGCAGCATGTGGATGAAATTGACGTGATGCCTGGGTGCTGCAGGATTCCTGCTGTTTCTCTTCTGCACTGTGTGGTGCTGCATCCTTCTGCTGCCAGTTAACGCCACCGTAAGTCATCCGAGGTTCTGGTTTCTGCCCCGCTGTACCGCTGTAATGCCCTGAGGGCTGATTGGCAAACCATTACTAAATATTTAGAAGTGGAATATTTGACCCCTCTGAATGGTATTAATCAGCTGTGCAGGGCTTGTCGCAGCAGATTGTGTCGGACACACCTAATCTGTACTTAGCTGTCAAGATACAGAGATTCAAACCATACAAATATCCAGCCTGCACACAAGTGTGCAGTCCCTTTCTCCCCCCCACATTCATGCTCTATACATGTGGCACACATGGCTGGAGGATGGATGTAGCATCGCCTGCATGCTTGTGCAATCAGTTCATGGGGTACCTCTCCCCCAGCTTGATGCTCACCCCTGCCAGTGGGATTCACGTCAAGTGTGCACCATAGCATGTGCTGGATACATTCACTAATCAAAGTCCCAAGTGCATGATTCATGTTATAACAATATACTTTGGAGCAGAGCACCCCATGGAGGTAGCCAATTGATGTCGTGCAAGCTGTACAACATGCATGGTTGACCCTCAAACTCACACATAGGCAAGGGCACCATGCCCCCCCAGATGAATGCGCGTAAGTGCAAGATATACCAAAGTCAACCTGCCAAGCATCAGCGGTGAGATGGCTGCTCATAGGACATATATGCATTGTTCGGTATAGTAGATACTTCTCCCAACAGCATGCAACCAAGCCAGGCCTGCAGGCTGGCCCATTTCTGATGTCGACAACTTCAGAGAGCATGTAACTCGTGGCAGCTCTCCATGATTCTCATTACACAGCACCCAACCCGCTCGCTGTTAGTGCTAACCCAAGGCATCCCAAACTGCATTAATCAGCCGTGCTGTCTGCAGCCCACCTTCACTGATTTCCATAGTTGCTGGTGGCATCATGCTTAGCTCGCTTGGATCAAAGTGGTACATTTCGTACCAGACTCGCAAGACAGTACGTTGTTGTCTGTCTGAAGCCCCCCATTGTGGGACCAGTCTTAGCGTGCAACCCACACACGATGGTACGCTCGAGGTGGCAGGTCATAGATAATTGGGTGGGCGGTCGTGCTTAGAGGGATTGAATGATGTCTCAATTTCGGCCAGACCTGTGGACTTTGCTGCTGCTGCACTGCTCGTTTTCTTGGAGTCGCCTCTGTTCCTCATCTCTTCTCGGTGGGTGCATTCAAGTACGGTCCTACCCACACAACGAACCATACAGGGGCCTGATATATAAAGGGTCGTGAGTCGCCAGGTGTGCTCGTTGCAGTATAGCACTCATCTGACGTCTCCACGTAGTGTTTCTAGTAGGTAAAGTCACTTCCGGTTATGATACTGCGCTCGGGGCAACCGGGACCTAGAGCGCAGGGCCGAGGGATTTCAGTCTGCATACATATGTCCTCTTGATGATATTACATTCTCATGTAAGGTGGTTGGCATCAAAATACAGAAGGAACAAGGAAGGGATCGCAGGGGCGGGCGCTCAGGGGTACCATCGCCGCACTGCGCCCATCATGCCATTGAACCAAGCTGTAGACGAGGCATGGCATGCAGAACACGATATATCAGGCAGCCCACTTAGCGGCTGCCATGGCTCATATACTCAGACAGGTTGACGCGCAACCCACTGCTTCACAAGAATCCACACACCGGTGTAACCAATGCAAGTGACACAAGTATCAAGGCAACGGAGCAAATATGTCACCCACTAAAGATGTCATGACAGGCTCCGGTTGCGTTACTGGGAGTAACTGGGTTACTGGTCTTTAACGAATCCTCATTGTTGCAGCTGTTGAACATCAGCATGATAGCATGATCCGTGGAACAGAATATCGAGCTGCCACCGCTCCACTGCGAAATTATTTGACACTGGAATAAGGACCGCCATTGCATTATATGCATGGCAGTGATCAACATCGATGCAAAATTATGGGTTTAATGGGGTTTCCTTATCATGATATACTGTGCTGCCCGGTGCTGTTCCCAGGCTGGCTTCCTGCCAAGCAGCACCCCTCAGTACCAGGTGAGTGGATGTCACTAGTAGGGTTAGGGGTAAATCCTAAACCCTAACCCTAATTGTCAAACCTAATAGGATCCATCCATCTGTATATGGTGCGTGGGATTCATGCTAGCATGACCTGCATACCCAATAAAGGGCCTATCAGAATAAAGATATGAAGTAACTGGTGTTACGTGGTGTGGGGCCCCAGCATGCACTATGCTTTATGGGTGGAAATGTCTGTGCAGTGTGCAGTGGACAATGTACAGTGCGTAACGCAGACCCCTAGGTAGCTCAACGGCCCTAGGTCTCTCCTCTACATGGTGTGGGAGCAGTCAGTGGGGGCTGAACCACTGGTGAGGGTTTTCTGGTTGAGTCACTTTGACAGCCCCAGCAAATGCAGCCCCACCACCTGCAATCAGAGCAGCGACTGGTAACAGCAGCAGCAGGAGCAGCAATAGCGACAGCGGCAGCCAGCACCTTATAAATTCGGGGATTGCAGCTGTAATGGTTGCATAGGTCCAACAAGTGCTTGAGCTGTAGAGAGGTAGTCTTGACGGATCTCCCGCTGCCCGGATCACTTTATCATCATCCCGCATGGATGTACACCCGCCCTAATTAACAAAGCTAATGTTGTTGCTTTGCAGCCTGATACAGGGGCCCAGAATTGGTCTGACCTTGACATGCTATCAACTGCCAATGTGCCACCTTCTGGCCCTCAGTTCTGGGCACATCTTGTGTCTGCCTATGTGGTCAGCATTGTTGCACTGTGGGTGAGTATTGGGTGCAGCTCAACGGTTGTTGAGGTGGCTAATGGTAAGGGATCCGTGTAATCTCTACACCACGGTTTTCACAATCTTAGGCTGGAGAACAATACACGGTCTCCTCGCATAGATCTCTCTTTCTCTCTCTTTCTTTGTCGGGGTGGCCCTTGAACTGCCATGTAGTTCTGGGGACGGCCAGGGTGGTTCAGACGAAGTTAAAGCAGCAGGGTCGTCCAGACAAGGGGAGTAAATTTAACAGAAATGTTTAAACCCCTTGGTCCAGACATCTGTAGGAGCAGGAGGAAGCTGAGTGAGTTAGTGGATGCCGGGCGTTAGCCCTGTGTAATTTTAGGAAGAGGCGGTACTAGCACATGTGGTGCATCCCCCCCCCCCCAGCCTTGAAGGAGGGATCTAGTAAGTGAACTTTCGTCTCAATCACAATTTTGTTGTAGCAGGACGTATTTGCAACCATTATATTTGCGGCCTGTGGGCATGCTCATGGGCTTCTGAAACAATATGGAGAAAGTACTACTGGAATAACATGGGAGGACAAAGGCATGGATGCTTTAATGATCAGATAGAACTTCATCATCAGTCGGTCTTGGCGTAATGCCAAGCAAGCAAAGGGATTTGCTCAGTTGGGGACCCCTCACCTTTAGTGTTGAAAATAGTCAACCTGTCCAAAGTAAAGACGGACGGATTTTTTTTAGACGCTAACACATCTGCGTGCATGTCTTGCGACTGAGCGCGCGGCCGAAAAGCCCGCGACTGGAGCAGCAAACATGGCATTCAGTACTTAACAGAGGTCTCTTCGTTGTGCTATTTGCTGTGGTATGGTTGCTGCTTCATGGGATTGAGGTGTTGGAGGTGCCGATCCTACCCTGCAGACCACTCGGTAGGACGCCTCTTTCTGACTCTTTCCCGCGCGAGGCATGCCAGAAAGTGACCTTACAGTACACACAAAGCACGTATGAACGAAGCAGACATGACAGATGCATGATTATGAGCAGTCCAAGTATAACAGCAACTCTTAACGGCCTGGGCGCGAAAGGTCTCGACGAGACCCTCAAGACCTGCTGGACGAGATACAGCGCCCCCATGTTGGTCCGTAAGGTGTATGGTGGATACCCTCAATGGCAGCCAGCTCTTGGGGACATCAGACGAGCTCTCCGTCGAGAGTGTCTCAGCTGCGAACATCTGCTTGAGGTATGCTATATGTATGCCGCAAGCCCAAGGCATGCACACAGCCCCAGCAACATGCTGGGAGCTTGGAAGTTTGAGACCAACATAAGCAATGCAACGGCGTCCCTATGGCCCCAGCAGTCACGATCGTACCCAGAAACTACCAGTAGTCCAAGAGCAGGCAGAAAGGAGCAGGAATGGACCTCGTGCCTTATGCCCCTAGCTGGAGACAGACGATGTATGATGGCATATGTCCTCACTACTGCCACAGACAAAATGCAGCAGACAGAAGGGAACAGCAGGTTACTCCCAACAGCATATGATACCACTGCCAAGGGGCGAGGAACCGGCTCTGCCCAACTTCAGCAGGCAGACAGCAACAGCAGCATGCACAACCCCCCAACAGCATACGTTACCATTGCCACGGGGCAGGGAACCTCTGGCCAAATTCAGCAGGCAGGTATCAACAGCAGCATACACATCCCCCCAACAGCATATGCTACCATTGCCACGGGGCGGGGAACCTATGCCCAAATTCAGCAGGCAGAAATCAGCAGCAATATTAACATGCCCCCAACTTCATGTGTCACCAGTGCCACGGGGTGGGGAACCTATGCCCAAAGTTCAACTAGGACCAGCAGAACCATCCTGATCCTTACTAAATGCGAAACTCAAACCAACGAGTTCATATCAGACCAACCTAACAACAGCTCCATGGATCAACCAGGCTCACCTCCCTTATTGCCCATGGCTCCCAAGACCCTGCTCACCCATCTCCTGCTCTTTACCACTCTGGCTCTCCTCAGCACACTGATACTGCTGTCACTTTCTGACCTTTATGAGAGCTGTAGATATTTGTATAACCCCACGTACACAGTCGAACATGCCAAACCCCGAAGGCGAAATGCCACAAGGAAAAGAAATTCCAGCCAGCGCACCGGCCTAGAAAGCGTCAAATGTGCCAGAAACAGCATGAAATCCTTGAAGCAAAGGCTGCAAGATAGACATGTCATGCATTATCAACTTCGCCTACACATGGACATGCAGCACCCTCACTACCTCAAACGAGCCATTGCAAAGCAAGTGAGGCGCTGCATCAAACGGAGCAATGGCTACTTGGAACGCGAAGCCTACAGAATCTACAGATACAACACTGTCAGATATATTGGCCCAACACCACCTGCACAGGCTAAAACTCCACAAACTGCAAACTTCAAGCTGCATGATAGTAAAGCAGCATTGACATCCTGCCCAGTAAAGGCTGCCCCATGTTCCCATTTCAGTGCAACTGCCCACAAGAACCCATGCAGCCTGCCGCATGAGACCCAACCTCAAACTGCTGTCACCTGCCAGAATGGTGTCATCCACCCCCAGACTGTGCCCAATGCTCCTTTCCTGAAGAAACAGCGGCTAGGAAAGAGCGCATGTCACCATAACACTTGCTGCAACCCAAAGTGTCAAGGGCACTGCCAGAATTTCAGAACACTCTGCCCAGAGGGCCTCAATCGACCCGCAGCACGCACGACCTATGAACAACTGCATGGACTGGCACATCACCAAGTCCAGCTCGCATGCTGCCAGCAACCAAAAAGTGCCTGGGTGTACTGCCCCACTTACCTGCTGAGTATGCCTAACCTGGAAGACAGGCTGATTCCAATGTGGGTCAATGATCTCTTCAACCTCCTTCAGGACAATGCACATGCGCATCTGTATCTGGCAATGCCAGCCAAAGACCCTCCAGACCTGAGCGTGCGCCCTTGTAGAGGCTGGGCCTGGGTCCCTGCAGACTACTTCCTCCGCTGCTTCCACATAACCTCGACCAAGCAGGCCCTCCATGAGCATAGACTATATGACCGAAAACTGCCTCAAAGTGCACGGCAATGGCTACGCCAACCTATCCCGGCGACAGCAGAAAAGCAAAGCGACCACATGGAGGCAGGAGAAGCAATGTCTTTACACTACGTCGAGTCGAAGCTGTGCGAGTATGCAGTGCACAGAGCGGTCCTGGACAGACAAGATGCTGCCGCAGCAGAGCTCCTTGGCGAAGAATTGCAGAATGAGAGCCACGGCCAAGCAGATCCTAGACCCAGGGTGTATACAACTATACCCGGGAGCAGGACAGTCTGAGAACGTTCCAGGGAACTTCAACAGGAGCTTCTTGCGAAGTGCTCTGCCTTGTCCCTCCCCCTATGCCAAGCATGCAAGGTGCAGGCAAGACTTCTAAAGCACCACCGACACGAGGCCCCAAAGCTCCCCACAAGCTAAAACGCAGGTCGAAGCCGGAGCAGGGTATGCGACGAATCGATGCAATGCTTGGAGCAGCAGTCCCTGGATTGGCCCCTGGCAGCACTGGCAATGCACCGACCAAACAGAACCCATTTAAAACAGCTGCCCCTCATCCGCATAACATTGCAACAGCCCCGCACATCTCCAGAAACGGTCTTCAACACCGCCCGGACCCCGTTGTCGAACCTGATAGTGAGGACGAAGATGTTATAATGATTGATCAAGATATGGAAGGCCTCAGCGAACCCTACCATAAACCTTTCAGTCCCAATTGGGGAGATGCAGATGCTCAGCGTCACCAGGTTAGTCCCACCTCACACACACAGTGGGTTACACCAGAAACTGTAGGACTGTATTGCCAAGAGCAAGATCGCGGGAACTGTGCACTGCATGCACTCAATGCTATGGCAGGCAGAGCGATCATCACTCCAGATGAAGCCCAAGCACTACTCCGACATCCACAAGTACCAAGACCAGCATACAGCGATAGGCCTGACTGCAATGCCGACGGCTGGTTCAGATGGGAGGCTATCAACAAGCTCCTATACTACACAACAACCATAGAATTGACCCTTCTTGTCCTAAGGAACCCTCAAAACCACCCACAGCACTCTGTCAGTACTAGCTCAGCAAAGGCACGGATACTCGCCCTGGCACCGCAAGGATGTAATGCATTGTTCCTGCATAGACCAGGCCACTTCATATGCTGGAAACGCAGCCCTATAAACGGCAAATGGTACAGCCTGGACTCGATCCCCTATGCAACAACACGCACAATAAAGGAGTTGACTGATGCCGACTGGGCAGCATTCAATGGCACGATCAGTACAACCATAGCGGCTGATGCATACCTCCACAACACCACTGGGTTAACTCTGTACAAACACAGGTATACGCCGTCCCCGGCAAACAGAAGTCACATGCAATATGTGGACCTAGCAGGCATTGAGCTCCATAAAGCAGGCCCAACCCAGCGCCCTGCTGCTGCATGGATTGAGCAGGATACAGAGCGAGCCCGTGCCCGGGCCCAGAGAATAGCACAGGCCCGAGTCGGAACATCTAAACAGCTCCCAAAAAGCAAGCCTGCACAGTGCGGCATAGCACCACAGATAGTCCAGGCTGCCCTGCAGCCCTCCCAGACCCAGAAAAAACCTACCATTGCAGCCAAGAAACAAACAGAGGCACGCCACCTTCACAGCCCTTGGAGGCCCGCAACCCTACTGAACATTAGAGTGTGCAGTCAAGTTGCCAGTCACTGTGGGCTGCATGCATTAGAAGCCATGGTAGGACAGGTCATTGCCACTCCACGAGAGGTCACCATGTACCTTCAAGAGACCTGGCCTGCAGGGGAGGATAAAGAAGGGCAGGAGGGTGATCACTACTCCACACAAGGCAACTACTCAGATCTTGCACTGCAACGCATTCTGTATTGGTTTTGGTGCAGGAGGGCTTGCCAAGGAACTGAATTTTTGGAGATGCACGTGGTATCTGGCCATGAACAGCTGCAAAAGGGCAACTCTAAAGAAGCAATCATACGACTGCTACACCAGGCCGAGGCTTTCATGGTAAACTATACAATTCATCCATCCGCTGGGCAGGATAGTGGCAGACACTGGCATGTTGTAAGAAAGGGAAGGACTGACAATGGCCCTACACCTGACTGGTATCTAGTTGACTCCCTGGACCAGGCTGCCCATCCAGGCCACGTGAAAGTCATGACGGAGGCCGACTGGAAGAATATCCATGGCACTCTATACATCATCAAACAAAGCACAGAAAAACAAATGCTAGATGCATGTGAATTCACCGATGAGGAACTACTAGCACATCAAGAGAGACTTGAAGAAGAGGAAGCACGAACAGCTCACACCCACATAAGAGAGCCAAGCAACCCGGCCCCTCGGCTACATATAGAGCAGGCTCAAGCCCAACGTTCAGGCCTCACCCAGGCCCCCATCAGAAAACAGAAGACGAACCCTCCAACAGAGCCGGGGCAGCGCAACAAACCTAGAAAGAACAAGGCACCAAAGCCAGCCAGCACTAATGCCAAACCCTCCAGTATCCCAGTCATAGAGAACTATTTTCACAAGCAAACACAGCCCACAGCGCACACTGAGGAGATATTGCACCCATCCCTACACTCACAGCAGGCACAGGGGCTCTGCACAGGAACCGAAACAGAAGCTCCCAATAAAGAGAGTGCTACAATCCCCAAGCTGAAAGTGATGACTCTTAATGTTCGGGGGCTGCACTCTAATCTTGAAGATGTCCTCGACGTGCTGCAAGACCACCAACCTGATGTACTCGTTCTGACAGAAACCAAACTAACAAGAAAAGCATGCAGCCAGGCATGCAAATATCTCAGTGGCCATGGATATGTACAACGACACAGCGCATGCCAGTACAATCCTAGAGCAGGAGTAACCCTACTAATCAACAAGAGCTTTGCAGACCTGGGAACTGTCGAAACAATTGACATCCCTGGGGACCTTGGTGGTTACATAAAAGCAGTGCAGCTTCGCATGGAGGTCTCTACACCGTTAACAATTGTTGGGGTATACATGCCTACCAGCCATCCCTCAGACAAGCTTGTCAGATCCCAAATCTACAGGAGAATGAAAGCACTGACAGAAACAGCCAATGACAAAGAGGAAGGTCGCCACAATATAATATTTGCAGGGGACTTCAATGCAACATTGAACAAGATGGATAGAGCAAATGGCAATACCAACCCAATGGACAATGCTCACCAAACACAGATTAAGGAAGCCAAACTCTATACCCTGGACCCTGTCCAGGCTGGTCACCCCAGGAACTACACATGGAGAAAGGGATCAGCTGAACAGCTCGCAAGCCGCATTGATGACATGTTCACAAACAATGAAGCCCTTCCAGCCTCTGCAGGCACACACATATGGGATATGACCGGCAAAGGCACAGATCATGATCTCTTGGAGGTCTGTGTTCCCTACCACAAGCTCAACATGGTCCCACCCCCACCAATCACACCTGAGAGTGCTGAGAAGGCAACCCTTGAAAAGCTAAAACGACTGACAAAACTCACAAAGGAGGAGAGGGAGGGCCTTAAGAATACAGTGGAAGAAAGGCACGGTGCAGCGTATCACCAGCTTAATGAGCTTGTGCAATGCTTACTGCATACTGATGTGTACCCACATTGGGAGCGCCTATCTAGTGGAGACCCCGCAAGCATGGAACCCCTCCGCACGCTTCATCTTGGAAGTGCAGCTGACCCTGCCGCTCAACGGGAGCTTATGGAAGAGCTGAACACCCAGATGGCTGACCTGCTGCTGCAGACTCGGGACACCATGCTAGCAGAAGGTCCAACCACCATGACAAATCCAACAGGACACCACTATCGGCCCAGACTTGTGTCACTCCAACGCGATGGCCTGATTAAGCTACGCACGAAGGTAGTCCACGCCCTGAGACAAGAGAATGTGGAGGAAGCACAGCTGCCCGCAGAAGTGTGCAAAGCAGTTGAAGCACTGAACAAAACAGATGTGCGCAGCGGCAGTTCTCCTCAACCCCTCAAAGACTCTCTCAAACAGATTAAAACCAAAATCCGCAAGGAACTACGGGTCCTTGACAGTGAGCACCAAACAAAGCGCAAGCAAAATGCCATTGCCAAAAGGCAGGCACTGTATGACCAAAGGCAGAAGATAGGCAACCAAATGATTACTGGCCAATTCAAGGGGCGCAACAGCATGCAACTTAGAGCAATAAAAACTGGAGAAGATAAGGTAGTTACAGACCCAAAGGGAGTCATGGAAGCCATCACAACATATTATACGCCCAAGCTGATGCCAGCAGCAGGTCCTGGTAGCAAAACTGGACTGTACCACCCATCAGAGCAAGCAAGGTCATATCCCTGGCTACAACCCAACGCCCCAGATACCTTTGACCTGAACACAGCCATCACTAGCGGTGCTGCTCCACGACGATGGCTGCACAATGAAATAAGGGACCAGCAAGCTTTTCAGGCCTGCCTCAAATCCCTGGCTCGCGGCAAGGCCCCGGGACCCGACCAAATAACAAATGAGATGCTGAACATGCTGCCTCCCCAAGGACAAGACCTCCTACACGGTTACATCCAATTGATGTGGGCAACAGGCTACACCCCTAAAGCATGGAAAGAGAGCACCACAGTGCTCTTGTTCAAAAACAAAGGCACACCCCTCAAACTGCAATTCTACAGACGCATTGGCCTAGAGATGACAATATACAAACTATGGACCAGAATGATCACATGGGTCCTTGCTGACTATGCCGAAAGACACAACATTCTGAGCTACACCCAGGGTGGGTTCAGAAACAAACGAACCTGCATGGACCAGCTGGAGCTGTTCACCCTCCTGCTTGAGGATGCCAAACTGACCCGGAAAGACATCTATCTCCTTATGGTTGACTTCTCCGAGGCTTTTGACACAATTGACCATGACAAGCTGCTGCAAATCATGTATGACCTGGGTTTCCCGACAGATGCCACAGAGGTGGTCAAAGACCTGTACACGGGTGCAACAACAGCATTTAAAACCCCATTCGGGAATACCGAACCAATGCCCATGGACAGAGGGACAATTCAAGGTGACAGCCTCTCACCGTTTCTGTTCATTTTATATCTGGAGCCCCTGCTACGCTGGCTAAGGGTAGGTGCCAGAGGATACATCCCAGGTGCATACAACAACCGTGATACGCTTTTCAAACTGAAACAGCAGATCCCAGATGTCACATATGCGGATGACCTGAACCTGATATGTTCATGCATTGGGGATTTAACCAGCCAAGCTGACAAGGTCACCCTGTATGCTGACTGGGGACACCTAAAAATAAACAACACAAAGACCCTCCTCACAGGTGCCAGATATGGGGCTGACACCAAAGACCCTTTTAATCTGGAGAAGATCCGGCGTAGCCTAACTGATGTGAAGGTCCAACGATCCCCTGCAACACTCCACGACCCACGAAAACCGTTCCGTTACCTGGGCCTGCAATTCACCATGCACCTTGACTGGTCAGCCCAATATCAACTGACCAGGGATACCATTCGAGACATGTGTCACAACATGAAGCACTCATACGCTACAACCTCCCAAAAGATGCGCACCCTGAATACATGCATACGGACAAAAATTCGGTATGCATTCTGTGTGGCCCCTTACACTAAAGCTCAGCTCAAAGCGTTAGACAGCCCCCTCTGTAGGGCAGCCAAAGAAGCATATGGTCTTCCCAACAGTACTGCCACGGCAGTAGCACATGAAGACGTCAGTAAAGGCGGTCTAGGGTGCCCCTCCCTACTAGCAGAGTACAACACTGTACAAATACAGCGGTTGACAGAGGCTCTCAATGACCCCGGACCAGTGGGAGAGCTCAGCCGTACACGCCTGCAGACAGATGCATATGTCTGCAGGCGTGTACGGCTGAGCTCTCCCACTGGTCCGGGGTCATTGAGAGCCTCTGTCAACCGCTGTATTTGTACCTCTGCCATATGGCAGCTGCCTGGACAAACTGACAGCAATGGCTCGCCCTGCCCTAACACACCACAGCCTGAGGCTGAGGCAGGTAATTGCATGCGCAAGCATAGATGTCGAGCTCAAAAAGCAGGGACTTGGCCCAACAGAACTACCCGATACCAGCCCACTCTTGCAAGACCTGCAGAACATGCAGGCACTTACAAGCCCCCAACCACCAGACCTCCTCCTAGCTGACCTTCACCAACTCAGACAAGTAGGTATGCACCGACTTCAGGACATTATGTCTTCCACAGGTAGAACTGTCCTTACAACAGGACAGCTCATGTTGAAACTGGACAAGGCTATCACCGCTAGGACGCTGACCGCTTTTAAACGTATTGCATACATGCTCACTCTCCCGCCAGGCATAACAAAAGAAACCTACTGCAGCAGGCCACCGGTGCAAGCAGGACATGGTCCAACAATCCATCCGGAGTATGCAAGGCTGCTGAAGTTCCACAACATCATCGATGACATAGACATACGCAATGCACCTCTCCCAGCATTGTGGGCTGCACAGACACATGCCCCAAGCACAGAGCAAGCCCTGACAGAGATACAGGCTTACCTGTCCTCACTCAGCGCACCACCAAGAGGCCACACTAAAAGCAGCAGTGTGCGCCAGACTGCAACAGACATCACAGCCCCACTGGTGTACCGAATAGAAACAGGCTATCACGTTTACCAGCGAATCAAAGATGAGAAAAGACAGCCCTTCAAAGATATGCGAGAGCAATTATATAACAACTTTGCAGAAGGGCAGGACAAAGTAGAAGGTATAGAAGGTCTGGCAGTGGCGGCACGCCACACCGGACGAGGGCAAAAGAGAAAGAAAGTAGCAACACAGAACCAGGTCATTGTGCGATGGGCCCCAACAGTTATGCAAGGATGGGTGGTGGAACTGGCTAAGCAAAAGGGCTATCACATTGATGATGCTCCAGAGCACGTTCTACAGCCAATGACCCATCATGAAGTCTGCAACACACCAAACCTCCCGACTGAATGCTGCTGTCCTAATGCCCACCTGCCAGCACGACGAATCCCTGCACGTACAACCCTAGCACATTGCAGCATATGTAGCAGACGATATCATATTGATTGTCTCCCGCTAACCCATCGCCCTGCAGGGGACATATTGGAAGAGGATGTCACGACAGGCTGGACCTGCATTGAATGTAACAGGGATCAGTATGCCACTAAAGGCCTCCCTCTTCATATAAGGCACTACAACGTCCATTGGAAGCCCAGTCGAGAAAGTGAGAGCGACCTCATCGCACATAATCCAGTTGTTGCTGAGATGATTGCTGCTTACCGGTTGCAACAGGCAGCAGCAGCAAATGACCGGTCCCCGGCAACTCCTGCACTTGGCGAGCTGGGTCAAGCTCAGCAAGGGTTATCGGCACTGCAGCAACAAGGCGACTACTACCCAGATCACCCTCAAAGATACAACATCAACATTGGACAGCAGTACAGCAACATTTTCGACATGGACACATCACCAATGAACCCCCATGCTGATCCCACAGGAAGACACGAAGTCTATATTAGAGAAGTAGAGATGTGCATAGATGGACAACGGTGGATAAAAACGCTCGCCTGCATATACACACCAGATGGCAAATGTCGCTACACCCTCACCCCTGAAAGGACAGCAATACTGTACCAACAGTACTGCCACAGCACTCGCCACAAACCAAAGGTTATGCGGAAGTTGAAGGCAGGTACCTTTCCCCAAGAACTGTATGCCCTCATGTGCAGGTACAGAGATGGAGCACAGATCAAAACTCACAAAGCCATTAGGAAGGTCCAAATAAAGAACCACTGGGCCACTCCCCCTGCGGTGTATGAGGCTCTCAGGCAGCTCACAGACATAACAAAAGAGAGATTCGCAAGCCCACTCAATTACAACCCAACATTTACGATGTACTGGAGCGCCCACAAAAGGGACCAAATCTTTGGGGCAAAATGGGATAGCTACAGATATAGGTGGACCGGCGGAAGCGTGCACAACCCAGAGTATGAGGACGAAGACCTGAATAAGAACATGGCTACTGCCATAGCAGCGGCCCGTAACACAACAGCCCCTGTCTTTGGCATACATATCCTGCCTGCCTGGTCCGATGCAAACAGAACTGCCTACCTTGCATGGCTACAACACTTCCCAGAAAACTGCATGCATCTCCTACAAATACCCCGAAAACACTTCAGGTTCCAGAAACCCACAACTTGGGAACGGGGCGACATGTATGCAGGAAACCCTAGATGGGACGTAAATATCATTGTCACAGGCAACGCAAAGGGTTTTGAGGCCCACCTCCCTTACTGGGAGAGCGGCTACATGACCAGGTTTCTGCAAACGCTGCAGGATGCCATTAATCAGTCCCTGCCGGACGACAAAGAGATACAAGACATCAGCATGTACTACAACCCCCCAAGCAGCAATGCCCCGCCCAGCACATCTCATCAGCCAACATTGCTGACGCCAAAACAGCTCAGCAAAATGGGTTACCCCAAACAAACAAACGGCTCTGAGTCCCTCCGGGACGATTCTGCCACCAGTCAAGACCCTCCAGCCATGGTTGACGCCAGCACTACACTGGATGACCTGGAAACGCAATTAGCCACTGCCCTACCAACAGCCCCACCCCTCCGATACAATTGGAAAAACTATGTCTACACAGATGGTAGCTACAAGCAAACAAGCCACAAAGCATCACCAATAGATGCAGAGTGTGATGCCCCAGGCATAGGGGCAGGAGTGTACTTCCCCCCACAAGCAGCCAATGAGGACGATGAACGTGGGGTTCCAATTGTCCCTGCAGGCGACAGCCATCCCCAGAACACCATAAACAGAGCAGAACTGGTTGGTATCCTTGCTGCGCTGAGGCATGGAGCCCACATGATAGCCACCGACAGCCTCAGCTCAATGTACCAAATCAAAAAGATGCTGAGACGCCCACAAGATCTCCTAAATCACCAGCACTGTGAGCTAATTAAAGAGATAGTAACCGAGATCGCCAACAGGGGACTGAGGACAACCCTTCACAAGGTCAAGGGCCATGCTTCCATAATCGGTAATGAAAAAGCGGACGCAATCGCTAAGGCGGCTGCGACAGGGGACACCTCCGACTATGAGGAATGTGAGAAGTACGAAAGTCCTAGTAACAACAGGTTGACCCAATATTGGCCGTACAAGACCCAATGGAACAATCGTTGGTCACGGACCAATGGACAGCGCACGTTGATTGACCGTTTAAAGCGGGTGAACCCTTTGACAGACCTTCACGATTCGGTACGTCATTACTGCCACCAAAAGAGTCGCTTTGGGATGGCAAACAGAGCTACCTGTTATTTCGAGGCTTTTAAAAGGATTGAGGAAAGACTGGACCTGCCTGCTAGCAACGAGTACATGACCTCGGGAAAAATCAAGTATGCAGAACGAAAAACCGCTTTGTGCTACCGGTACGGGACCATGTGGACAAGGAAGATGGCCTATAGGTGTGGACATGCACCTAGTAGCAAATGTCTCCTGTGCGGTGACGAGGATGGCGGACACCACACAGCCTCAGGATGCCCAGCTTTGAAAAGAATGTACATCAACAGGCATAACAAGGTCGGCCGACTAATCATGACAAGAGTGTTAAGGGGACGCAAAGGAGCATTTGTCATTCAAATGGACCTTGGATCAACTGAAAATTGCGCAGAAGACGGCATCATGGCCCACCAGTCAAGAAACATCCCGTGGGAGCTCCTTCCAAGGGGACTAAAGGAGGCAGTGCAACAAGCACAAGGCACCACCGATAAGCGCCCTGATGGTATGCTCTACAAACCCAAGAATGGAAACAACCCAGCAGAGTACTGGATAATAGAGGTCAAGATCTGCAGGGATTCAGACCCAACAGGCCAGCAAAGCAAAGCTGATTATCAACACCAAGTACTCATTGACAAAATCAAAGACATAGACCCCACTGCCAAAGTATGGTACTATCCCTTGCTTGTCGGAGTTGCAGGCACCATATACAACAGTACCACCATGAATCTTCAAGCCCTCGGTATCAAAGGGCAAGCTCTAAAGCAATGCATTTCAGAAGTACATACTGCAGCAGTTAAGTTCTTACACAGCATATACACAACAAAAAGAAAACTGGAAAAGCCCAAAGAGCCTCAATGGCACAGGAGGAACTACAAGAAAGTAAGCTAACAAAGGCGGGTGGGCGGAAGCCCACCCACGGATGTAACTATCCTATGGTAGGCTGGCCCAGTGTAATCCTTACACCAATGGGCCCCTCCCTTAATCTTACGCGGGAGGGCACCTCACGCCCCTCCTTGCGTAGCTCGCTCTCTCTCTCTCTCTCTCGCTCTCTCTCTCTCTCTCTCTCTCTCTCTCTCTCTCTCTCTCTCTCTCTCTCTCTCTCTCTCTCTCTCTCTCTCTCTCTCTCTCTCTCTCTCTGCTCAGTTGGGACCACACGGGAGTCGTCTCATAGGTTTAAAATTTTTAATTTTTTAATTTTTAATATCTATATTTCTATGCAAGCAAGAATGATGCTTCCATTTCAAGCCCTGCTGTCAAGGCCTGGCTTTGCACCGCTATCATGACGCTCCTCCCTTCATGAATTACCACCTAGTCCTATACCTTAACATTGCCTTGAACGTTGGGATTCATTTTAATGTGTCACCTTGTGCCATTTAACGCTTGCAGATGTTGTTTAATTTCTCCAAGGATGTGTCTCGTCTGCGTGCGCGCTACCTGTCCACCCTCCCCCGTGGTGGTGTGACTCAGACCGTGCTGTTCACTGACATACCCGGGGTGGGTGGTGCTGGCTTGGTCAGCAAGGTCAGTAAAACAGCCAAGAAAATGGCCAGTCAGATTGCTCCTGCTGACGCTGAAGAGGGAGGGTGAGTTTAGGGTTTAGGGTTTAGGGTTTAGGATCCCTGGGGACCACCCCAGCAATATGGGGAGGGGTGCCCGCGGATGGGCGCTGGTGGGTGGATGGGGCCCACAGGGGGACTGCAAGGCACTCTAACCATTTTACATGGCGCTAAACCTTGCAGTAGAGTGAGCAAGGGGTACTTGTAGAGGGGTTGCAGGGAGCGCAATGGCTTGCAGGACAGGTGGGCGGTGTGTGGGGGGCCTGAGAGGGGAAATGAAATACATGTGGGTGCACAGAGGAAAGAAAGGGATTGGTGTTAGGGAGGCAAATTGGAAGGGCAGATTGGAGACAACGTAGGGTTAGTGGGTTGGGGGGGGGTCAGTAGAGGTACCAGGGAATGCTGGGTTGTAAGCGCTCTCCTTGTAGAAGCTGGCATCAGAGGAAACCACAACTCTAGCACACGTCGTCTGTTTGGCTCTCAGTCAATCTGTCATTTGCACACTCCTTGAATGCTTAAATTCATTGCGGGCGCTGCTGGATTTGAGTAATGCATAATGCCCCAAGGATCCTCCCGACCGTAGGAAAGAGTCACCTCCTGTGCCTTTTGACGCTGCATGGTTGCAAAGCTGTGCCCTGATCAATACCACACACTTGTGCTTTTCATGTGGTTAGTGTATGTGCAGTGAAGCGTGGTGATGGTGTGCTGGTCCCGGAGCTCCCTGATGAGGTTTTGGACCCATGGATGGATGCGGAGAGACCGATGGAGGACAATAATGGGAACATGCAGGTAGGTGTATCAAAGAAGAAATGCAAGTCGGCCTATTCTGCTCTCTGTGCGGTTGCCTTGCTCCCGACTCACATCCCATTTTCAACATCTGTCATTTCCTCTCCCTCCTTCCCCAGTTTCCAGTTGTTCTCTTACCGGCCATCCCCCCCCCCCGGGGCCCCACACCCTGCCGCCTGCCCTCCGCTGCTCCCAATCGATCGCGCTGCGCTGTTGGGCCCCAGGCCTCTCCATCCTCGGCTCCCGGCTATTCTTCCCCTGCCCCCTTTATCCTGCCTTCCACAACACAAATTATATTGCTACATCTTTGCGCACTCGACCATGAGCGCCATACAGTAAAGGAAGTAAAAAAGCATCAACCTTATTACAGTTGTCTAAGTAACTGACGTAGACAGGTTCCTGGTCCACAAGATGGTTTTACTTAATGTTTCCCTGTGCCATGGGGGTTCTTTTCATTGTTCCAGTTGCTTCTTTGTGGCATTGCGCTTGACTGCGTGCTGCCACAGGGACTTGCTGCTGTGAGAGGTGGTGGGTAGCATACCGGTAAACACTACCTGTGGGGAGGGGGACCCTGGAGGCTGCATGTTCGAAGCCACAAGCTATGTGCTGTCCTCCCTCATTGCTAGGCAGTCCTGCTTACTGCTGCTGCTGCTGCTGCTGCTGGGTTTTTTTGTCGCTCCTCTCGCTGCTGCTGCTGCTGCAGCTGCTGCTGCTGCTGCTGCTGTTTTTCCTGGTCACTCCTACTCACTGCTGCTGCTGCAACTGTTGGTATGTCCACTTAATCACTGCTGCTGCTGCTGTTTTTTTCTGCTGCTGTTGCTGCTGCTGCTGCTGCTGCTGCTACTGCTACTCTTTGATACGATGCTCTGAGTCACTGCTGCTGCTGCTTCTACTGTTTGTATGTCCACTTACTCACTGCTGCTGCTGCATATGTTGATGTTACTCGCTTCTGCTGCTTGTGCTGTAGTGTTTTCCCGGCCACTGGTGCTCATTGCTGGTACTGCTCCTGCTGCTGTTGCTCCCAGTCCATGGTAGAGCGTGAGGTGAAGGCTGTGTATGGTCTGGTTCGATCTGTGAGTGTGCAAATACTACAACAACTTCAAGTGGTACAAAGTGGGAGGTTGTGGGTAGCAAACACCTGCAGAGCAGGAGCCTGTGGGTCGTATCTGAAGCCACAAGACTTGTCTCACTCTATCTTGCTTCTGATAACACTTCCTCATCATTGCTGCTGCTACTCCTGCTGCTGTTGCTCCCAGTCTATGGTAGAGCGTGAGGTGAAGGCTGTGTATGGTGCCTCCCATGTGGGTGCTGTGAATGTGGTGTATGACACAACAAGGGTGGAGCCATTGCTGGCTAAGTATGATGCACAGAAGACACAGTTGGCTGATATCACAGATGACTATGTGGGCAAGCTCAAGCGAAGGAAGGCAATCAAGAAGAGAAAGCAGGTGAGGGAGGAAGGGGGGGGGGGCGTATTTTTTGGGGGTTTCTGCACTTTAATGGAGGGGGAAGCTTGGTACAGTTGCGGCTAAACCCTAACCCCTAAACACACAGGAACAGTACAGCTCCGTCATGCTCTAGATAGAGGTGGAAAAGACCAGAGGAGGCAGCGAAGCTCCAGGCACAGAGATAGCACATCTGCCTTTGGGACTGCCTAAGAAACAGTTATTTGCTGAGGACGAATCAGGAGGACATGGTGGGGAGGGAACGCACCACATCTTTTTCTAAACCATACAGGGCTGATGCCCGGCATCCACTCCCTCACTCATTCTTTTCATGAAAATCCTTGGCAGCGAATATGACAGAGCTGCATTGTTCCTGTGATAAAGGGTTCAGGGTCAGAAGAAGGATTCAGGGCTTAGAGTTCAGTGCGGTTTAGTGTTAGGTTCTATAGCACCAGTAGGTGCCTAGAACTTGCTGCAGAGGACATTCAGCTAACACGGGTTTGTTAGAGCCAGTCCCCAAAGCACACATGGTATCTCTGTCCCTAAGGCTTTGCCGGCACCACATCTAACTCTCCCGAAGGTTGAAGAGAGCGCTCTTGTTGTGGCAGACCTGCCCGAAATTCTCAGTCTCAACTTAACGGAAACAAACAATTGTTTAAGGTGTGGCAACCGCAAGAGGGCTGCTAGGTCGAACATAACCGACCAAATACACGATCGGATGGATCCCAAGACAATGGATTCCACACCACTAACTAAGAATGAGACGTAAACATGGTACGCATGAATGAACCCACTTATCCGAGCCTGGATTTCAAACCACAATTCCAACTTGAAACCTAATATCCTGGCAAGCATGTTTACTAAATTCTGCTGCTACTGCTACTATACAGGTGTCTCTGATGCCTGCTGTTGCTCCTCCATGGGCCAAGGAGAAGTTCCACATCACTGCTAAGCCCAAAAAGGTTGATGCCCTGGAATTCTACCCCCAGAACTTGGACTATCTAAAGACAGAGATGGAAGGCGAGAGGATGGGGCTTGAAGGGAGGAAGGACTACCTCCCTGCTGCCTTTGTGACATTCAAGTGAGTACTGGTAGAACGGGGATGACTGTGGTTTATGAGAGATGGGGGATGGTTCAAGGGCTTTCAGGCATTTGTAGCCATGTCTTGATGCAGCAGTACATGATCTTGACATGATAAAGGGCTTTCCACCGCTTTTCCACCTTACTGCAGTTGCACGGTGTGAGGAGTAAAGGAGGGCACACTGTACAAGACTATTTAGCCCATCATCATTTTTGGGGTCAGAATTAGGCACAGAGGACAAGGAGTATTTCCGCTATACAACTGAACCCTCCCATAATGATTCTGAACAGCCTTGTTAGTTGTGCACTCTTCTTTTTCAGTGATCGCTACACGTGCTTGCTCACTACTTCTCCCGTGCTTTGCCGCACTGGCTTGCATTCACACTCTCTCTCTTACTTACCCCCTTTATTACTCCGGCATCCCCCCACCCCTTGCTCTCACTCACCTCTATTGCACCCTCTTCACTTACACCACAGTGATTTTCTCACACTGGTTTGCCATCACCCGCCTTTTTCCACTTGCTCCCTTTTTCAGTGATGCTCTCCCTTGCTTACCCTCTTGCTTTCATCTCACCGCTTCTCCTGTAACAGTGACCGCTACACCCAGACCTTAGCTGCCAGTGGCCTCCACTCCCACGACTCCCTCACATGGCGCGCAGCACCCGCCCCTGGCTCCAATGAAATCATCTGGAAGAACCTTGGGATGAAGCACGGTCAGCGTGTGGTGCGTGCCACCTTCATGTGGGTGCTGTTCATCCTCATTGTGATCTTCTACCTGCCAGTGTGTGCTGCCATACAGGCTCTTGTGAGTGTGGACAGTTTCAGCCAGTGGGCGCCGGGGATCAGTGTGTTGATGGACATCCCCTTCATCTCTCAGGTCATAAGGGGGATTGTGCCAGGTAAGCTCTCCAACCTAAACCACACCCTTAACCCTAAACGCTAAACCCTAGCAGTGCCATGCTCTGCGTGCAGAAGGTCCAAGGGTATCAGTGTGTTGATGGACATCCCCGTTATCTCTCAGATCATAAGGGGGAGTGTGCCAGGTAAGCTCTCCACCCTAAACCACACCCTAAACCCTAAACGCTAAACCCTAGCAGTGCCATGCTCTGCGTGCAAAAGGTGCAAGGGTATCAGTGTGTTGATGGACATCCCCTTTATCTCTCAGATCATAAGGGGGATTGTGCCAGGTGAGCTTTGTCCAGCGTTGAGAGATTGTTGCATTGTTACATCTATGCTGGCCCCACTGTAAGGATACAGATAGTCCTTCAAGGAGTCCTACCATTGCCATTATATCTCCATGCATACCTGTTGATATGATGCTTTGTATGGCTGGGTGTTGGAGTTTAGGCTCTTGTGGGTTCTTGTGCCACCCGAGTGCCTCTCGGGTTACACCTGAGTTACGCGGCCGTGGCTTGCCTTGTCTCTTGTCTTGGGTATTTAGGCTCTTGGCGCTGTGTTGGGCGCTCTCTTATACCTTTGGGTTCTCTATCATTAGGGGCCTACGGTTCGAGCTACCTGTACGTATGCATAATTTAAGGTACAGTCCGAGATGAGGCTACGTCTGGACTAGGGAGCTTAGCTCTAGAGGAGGTTACCAGGCGGGATCCTCACACCCACCGTGAGTGGCATACAATATAGGAAGTTGGCTTGCTTTGAGATCATAAGGGGGTTTGTGCTAGGTGAGCTAACCCCAGCTTGGGAGGGTTTGTGGTGCATCTTGGAGTGAGTGATTGTCTGCACGTTTAGTAGTTGATGCAATGCTCTGGTGGGACACCTGCATGCGTATTCCTGGTGTGTTTGGTCGCTTTGACCTAGCAGCCCTGCGCAGTTGCCACACTTTGGGTATCCGTTTGTTTGTCCAGCGGTCTCTGAGTGGCAATACCTGCTCACTGTAACAAGCAATGCACGTATGAGTCACCCAGGCACAGATAGATGCTGCTCAATAAGTGTAGTTGTGAGGGCCTCGTCTGGTGGCAGAGCGGCCACTTGTACAGCGCGATTCTTATTGCATAGAGGAGTTATGGGGAGACATTTATGGTAGGCTGGCCCAGTGTAATCCTTACACCAATGGGCCCCTCCCTTAATCTTAACCGGAAGGGCACCTCACGCCCCTCCTTGCGTAGCTCTCTCTTTCTCTCATGGTGAGGCATGGTGTGGCAAAGACAAGCAGGACATGCAAGCGAAGTAAATGCTCCTGTGGTTTCTGTGCTCGTGTCCTGCAGGTCTTGTGCTGCTCATCTTCCTAGCGCTGATGCCGCCAATCTTGAAGTTCATGGCAAAGTTCCAGGGACATATCTCTCTCTCCGATGTGGATTTCTCAGTAGGTAAGCTCCCGTGTATGTTGTGACAGATCATGCGTGACTCTGGTTTTGAGCATACTCCTTGACTGGAAGGTGAACAGTCAGTGGAGGAAACTGGCTGCTGACTTCTCAGTAGGTATGCTCCTATTGCTATATGGTGAACGTCACGGCTACTGCTAGGGTCACATGCCGTTGGTGGCATCACATATCCTGCCCAGACTATTCTTGATCGACAGTTAGTGAATCATTTTTTATTTTTTATTTTTTATTTTTATTTTATTTTTAGTTTGGATACTTTTACTCCAGAAAGTAGTAGTAGTAGTTTTCTACTACTTTATGGGTAGTAGAAAATTACCCAGACTGAATAAAAGTCGGGGTAATTTTAATTTACCTAAAACTAAATAGGTACAATTTTTTTAACTTCTTTTTAAATAGGTATAAAAAAAGTATACCTATTTTTTTTACAGTTTTTTTTGGCTTTGTTACAGTTTGAACAAACTTTATTTGTTTTACAGTTAGTGAACATACAGTCAGTAGAAAAGGTCTGCCTGGCACTATCCCAAGCAGACAAGCTTGAGTGATACGCAGCAGAGATGCTTATGCTGTACAGGCTCAGCCAGTGGTTAAACAATCCAGAAGCAAATTCTCTTCAGGCATATATTTCACTGGGCAAAGTTTGCTTACAACAGGAGAGGATGGACTAGCGGCATGGGATCTCTAACTGCATGGCTTCATGACTATGACCTCCATTGCTACAGCAGCCGCTATAAAGGGGACCCGCATCCCTTGGGAACACCCCCACCCCCGCACCCCTCTCTGACAGCTTATCATCAAAAAGGGTGGTCCTCATAATCAATCAGTATGTAGGCCTCTACTTCCCTTATTGTATGCTTCAAAAGGTGTGTGGCGTAGGTGTACCCAATGTAACCAAACCTGTTTTTTGTGACACTGCGCTGTGCAGGAAGTGCTGTGTACTGTGCCACTTTCTTATCTAATTGATTTAAATGGGTTGATTTCTCTGTGCTGTGCTGTGCTGTGCTGTGCTGTGCTGTGCTGTGCAGTGAGCCGCTTCTTCATCTTCCAGGTGTTTGCCACCTTCATCTATAACTTCATAGCAGGCAGTGCGCTGGGTCAGATCCAGGCCATGATTGATGACCCCACTGGCACCATTGTCAATCTCTTGGGGGTGGCAGCGGCACAGCAGGCCAGCTTCTTCATGTCATTCATCATGCTGAGGGTAAGCGGGGGCATTTAGGGTTTAGGGTTTAGGGGTTAGGGTTTAGTGGTTATGTGGTCAATCTGTTGAGGGTGGCAGCAGCACAGCAGGCCAGCTTCTTCATGTCCTTCATCATGCTCAGGGTAAGTGCGCGCAACGATTACATCACCCGCGAGGCTGGTGTCTAGCGGTTAGCGTGGAAATGATCAGGAGGTGAGCTGCAGGCTATGATACGGTCGAGAGGATCCTTGGGCATTGTGCATTGCTCAACACTACACCCTAGGCAGCGTAACAGGGCAGTCAAAACTATATCACCTTCTTCATGTCCTTCATCATGCTGAGGGTAAGGGGACGGGACTCCTGCCACCTATGGGGCCCGTGGGTGATATAATCCTTGGGTTACCTTTTGGGGAGAGACAAGAGACTAGATGTGGACAATCTTGTGTTGATATCCTCCATCATGTGATCGATGGAGGGGTGCACTTTCGTGGATGCATGACATGCTGCCAGTACCTTGGGTTACCTTGAGCACCCCTTTAATGCCTCTCGTCCACTTAAGTCCCATAGGCAGTAAAACGACTTAAGCGGCGAGAGGCATTAAAGGGGTGTTCAAGGCCACTTGCTAGCATTATAGTGGCATTTTGTGCTCTGGCATATCATGATATGTAATAATTATTCTGCCAGAAATTGCGGCATGGGTGCACTGCGACCTTGTGTGCACATCTTCAGTTGTGAACCAGTCTCCTGCATTCCAGAACAGGAAGAACAATGCAGAGCTGGTTCTGGAGGACTGCAGGGGAACATAATCTTGCATCCTTGAGTCTGTAGTGCTGTCATCATATCATTTCCACTATACTCCTCCAACTTCCATTACTGCAGCATTTCAGGGTGTGTGGGCAGCACTAGCCAGCACTGCTATGTCTCAGTCAGTAATGCCAGAGACCAGCTACTTACAACTGCCACCATTCATCCCTACTTTTCATGTTATGACCCTAGATAGCAATGACTATCCGCCTGATTAGTTCCCCCCTCTAGCTCACCTAGCTGCTCACATTCCTCCCGTATTCCCCTAGGGTTTAGGGCTTAGGGTTAGCGTTTCAGGGTTTAGAGTCATGGTGAGAAGGTGGTATGCTACGGCATTGCCCCTCTGCTGGTATTCTCATAACCACTGATCCCTTTCTTTTTCCTCCCTTGTTCTCCCAGGCCTGTAAGCTAGGCCTGCAGCTGCTGCGTGTGGTGCCTCTGGTCCTGTTCCTCATCAAGTCCCGCTTTGCCGGTACAGAGCGGGCCAAGTACCGCCTTTGGTCCCAGCAGGAGTTCACCTTTGGTGACGAGGTAGCCAACCACACCATCATACTGCTGCTGGGTCTGGCGTACTGCTGCCTGGCTCCTTTGGTGGCGCCCTTCTGCTTGCTGTACTTTGCTCTGGCGCTGCTTTCTCAGAAGTACCAGCTGGTGTATGTGATGACTGTTCAATATGATGCCACTGGAAGGATGTGGATGAATGTAAGTAAAACCTGGGGGGGGGGGGGGGCAGAGCCCCCCTCCACCATTGCGGGGGGGTGCGGGGGGGGGGGGGGGGGCGCAGCCCCCACGGCGAAGGCAGGGGGGGCAGGGGGGGGCAGCAGGCGAGAGAGGGCAGGAGGGCAGGGGCTTCCTAATGAGAAAGGTTCAAAAGTGCTCTTTATTACTCAACAATGGGTGGGCCTAGGTGCGGTTGGCAGGCTGAGGGATGGTTGAGCTGGGATGGACTGGGGATCAGATTGATGGTGTATTCCCATCCATAACCTCTATACAGTCTGTGATCTGATTAAGGGGTTCTTCCACACAATGACATGTGGCACTTACTTCTGACAGCTCTTTGGAGACGGACCAGTGTGCAACCATGTGCATTGCAACAATTACTGGTTACTGCCATAGCGGTTATAGCGGACGCCAGCGAGCTGATTTGTCAGTACCTGAAGGTAAGGCAAGTGACATAGATTGGGTTGTATATCTTCTGTGTAGTTGTAACACAGAACCACCTGGGAAGCAGCTGGAACATTTGTAAACGGTCTTGTAAACTGCAAAAGCCCATCAGCCACCCAGAAACCCCTATAACAGCCTCACATTTCTTGACGTCAAGTTTGACTACCCCATGCTGTCGTAGCTGTCGTAGCTATACCATGTGCTTCTATTGTGCCTCCTCTGGAGATAGCTCGCTCTCCCCTCATACTTCTGAACAGTCATGTGGTACTTTTGATGTGTGCTCTTGCTACTCATGAGCTATCTGCTGCTGCTGCTGCTCCCTCCTCCATGCAGTGTTTCCACCAAATCATGGTGGGTATATACTTCCTCCAATTCATGGTGGCAGCTCTTCTGGGTGTGAAGAAGTTCACCTATGTGCTGCTGATCATCCCGCTGCCCCTGATCACCATCTTGTTCCACCAAGTGATGACCAGCACCTTCAGGAGACCCTGGCAGCTCATGAGCTTGAAGGAGGCAGCACTGCTGGATGCTAGGGATGGAACGGTGAGTTCCTTGCTTTGGTTGGCGTTGTGAGATGTCAAAGCAAAAGTGCCTTTGGCGCTGGACGCTCAGCTGTTAGGGTTTAGGGTTAGGGTTTAGGGTTTAGGCCAGAGTCTCATGAGCCAGATCAGCTATCACGGTACAGAAACAGCGACGGAGATAGTTCTTGCTTGGATTTTGTTGCAGGATTGCTAGTTGGGCAGGTCGATGGGCAGGTCTTGCCCTTGGTATGTTTTCAACTGCTCTGTGCTTTTACCGGAAGTCTCAATGCAGTGATAATTACAGGTCAGCTTTGCATGCTCATGCTGATATACAGCCTTATGTCGCTCCAGCAATTTTAGCTTTTTTGGCAGTTGGGGTAGTTGCATGATGCATTCCTGCATCCCATTGGCTTGTTATCAAAGATGTCCAGAGGGTTCAGCTCATAGCTTTGGGCTAACTAGCAAAACTTCTTCTGTCTGTACTACGCCCTGTACTTTGCTTTGTAGTCTTTGCTATGTGCTCCTCTCTGTACAGAAATCTGTGTATGCTTTGGGTCGTGTGGCACATGGTTGGGGGCATCTACCATGCTGATGGAAAGGCTTCACACTGCTTTGCATACCTGCAGGGTCTGTCAACAGGTGACGTTGATGGTGTTAAGAAGTTGTCCTGTCACCCGGCTTTCAACATAGATGAGGAGGAGCATGGTGAGCTGGTGTCACATGCTGCTGAGGTGGATGGCGCTCTCAAGGGTGGGGAGCTCAGGTTTAAGGAGGAAGCTTTGAGGAGGCGCCTGGAGGATGACGAGCTGTGAGCCTCACAGCTCTGAGAGGTGAAGTACGCGAAAGTTGATCACAGCTCGTCATGAAGGCCGGAAATTTGGGAATAAAGAGATCATCTGAGCGAGAGGGATATATTAGGGGTGAGCAGATACAGGGGGTTATTGATGTTCTCACCTTGGTGAAGTTTGGAATTGCCCCTTGTCAGTCTGTACGTTAAAGTTTTAGTTGGACTTTCACAAACAGGCTGCTGGCAAGGTGTGAGATCTGCAGTCGTCTTCCTGTTGTGATCTTCCATGAATTTGCTTCTGCTACTGCATGTTGTACATGTATAGGACTACCAATGGGACTGCAGCTGCTGAGTGGGGTTTGCGGGATTTTCCCTACTTCAGTAAAAGTGTGTGTGTGTGTGGGGGGGGGGGTAGATGGGGTTTGCGGGATTTACCCTAATTCACTGAAGTAGATGGGGGTTGGAGAGTTGTCGTGCTCAATGACCGAGACATAGGATGCACCACATCGTAATGAGTGACAAGCACACAAGCCTCAGCTGCCTGCACATTCAGTGTCAACTGCCAGATATACCACCGCTGACATTGCTACATACAGGCTGGAGATAATGGTTCTACGCAGTATGTATGTGGTGGGGGTGCAAGTGAGTGGGGAATACGCCATGCTGCAGCTGTCTGCAAACAACACAGGGATAACATGAGGGAGCAAAAGAGATGGAGCTACACCATAGGTTGTATATTGGTCTCCAGCGTACGGGTTGTAGGGAAGGATTCCTGGGTTTAAAGATCACACAGAGCCCTTACATAGACTGAATTTTGGTCAGTATTCCAGGGAGGGAGCCAAGCTGAAGGGACCAAGTGTGGGTGTGCTGGTACTGCTGTGGTCCTGGAGTGCAAAAGCACGCGCATTCAAGCTGAAGGGCACAAATGCAAGATTGTGGAGAAGGAGGAGTAGAGTAATTATCACATGGAGTGAGTAACTGGGGGAAGACATTGTTGGAATGAGTCATGACACTGACCAGACGTTGATGTTGCTTGCTTGATGAGGGCTGAGCATGGATGACTTTCATTGTTTCTTTATTTGAGTAGGGAAATGGATTTGACCCCGGTGTGTTTGGCGTTTCGACCTAGCTGCCTCATGTGCAGCCACACCTTCAAATTTTGTTGCTTGGTTTTGTTACCGTGAAAGCTACGTTGGGTCTGTATGGACATCTCCGTCGACTGAGTGTGTGGTTCTGTTTGCCACTGACGGTCCAACTTGAAATAAAGACATACTTTGCACGCAGTCTGTTGTGGAATTGGGGTTCCCAGAGGGTGTTGTGAGTGGATTGCTGTCCGTCTTGTCCACCCTCAATGTGAATTTATTGCTGTCTATGCATTGTCTGTGTTGTACCAACCTGCTGCTGTGTCGGTACTCGTCGGATGTCCTTTTTGTTGAGCATAAGCCGGTGTGGCTGTGAGTCGCAGTGCTTACTTGGTAGGGAACAAGGCGACATTACTACTGGCAATTGCAGTGATCATCTATGTTAAGTAGCTGGCAAGTGAGAGGTCACGTATATATACCCAAAACCATGGCGTGAGGTATAGCCGTGGAGGTAGAACCATATTATGATTCTGCCCAGTTGTGTTTTGTGGGTGATGGACTCATGCAGGCATTGCGATTTCATACATCATGTCCATTGCTGAGCTTGGAGTCCTAAAGACCTGTTCAAGTGGCAAAAGTGTCAATGCATCTGAGGCTGACAGGTGTGTGCGAGATGTCCCAGCTGGCTTTCGTCATCAGGTCTACAGAATGAAGTATCATGTTGATAGGTGGAAGCTTGGCCCGCAGTCCGCTAAGACCTGGTCCTTATGCAATCAAGGCCCTGAGCAAGGCATAAAACTGCTTGGCTTGCTGTTGACTGGGTCAACTGGTCAGCGCATGGCAAGTCGAAATGGGCTGGCCTGACATACATTGGCTAGCAAGGGATTTAGGGTGGGCTGGTGGCAGCCGATTGTTTGAGCTTGGACAGGAACTTGCTTGAGTCTGCCGTTGGAGCCTAAGTTGGCTCCTTGTGGGTGGCGCTGCCCCCACCGGCGCCCTGCTTTGACAGGGCCATCTGGTAATTGGTAATTATGCATGTGGCATCTCACATTCCTCAAATATGTATACTGTATGTAACAACACCCGTACTCTTACCTATCTCTCTTAGCGTGCTACGGCACAGCCACTAGTAGGGTATATCTTTCATAAAGGGTCTTGACTTTAGTTATGCTCCAGTGCCACTTAGGTGGGCCATGGCACAGCCACGCACTGAGATGATATGTCAAACCTTTAAATGGGGCAATATATATTAGAGACTGTTGTTAATGCCTATGCCATAATCCTGCCCACTTGAAACCCAAGGGCTTCTTTCTCCTGCAGGCAGGAGCCCATGCATGTTTGATATATCTAACATGAATGGTGAATGAAGGGGAGCCCATGGCTGATGGTACATCTGCAGACGAACCATCCTGGGCCATCGGCCATGGCTGATGTCTGCTCCACGCTATTACCTTGCATATAATAAACAATTCGGAGCTATTTATGCAGGCGCTATGCATATAGTAACATCGCCTATCATGGCAACCTGCCGTGGCGGCTTTGTAGTGTCTTCATCTGTTCAACTAACATTACAGCAGGTACTGTCCCACCTACTAGCTAGCAGAGGACACCTGTCTTCAATTCATTGCTTACACATCCACACACCAAAAGCCCTCCTGCTTATTCAGGGACTGCATCTCAGTCATGCAGTGTAATCCTCTGTCTCAAATACACCCACACTTGTCCATGGACCTGAGGTTGTACCCAGCAACCAACATCTAGTACAGTTGTTGACCGCCGCAACAGAAGAAGCAACATGCGCGTCAGAGAGACGCAGACTAGACCGGCTCCGTGCAAAGCAGCATGCTAGGCCCAAACAGCATATACTGCGAATTGATCCCTCAAATCCAAGAAAACCATGACAGTGGTTACTTATGAAGCTGTCAGAAGCGGCCCTAACAGACCCACGCAAAGACCAGAAACTCCCTTTGCAACCTCAAACTCTGGCAGTATAGAATGAGCACACCAGGTAGGCTGGCTGCTGCATGGCTGCAGTGCTGCTCCGCCTGTCTGCCTGGACAGCCTGTGCTGCTGCAAGCCCTGCACACCATCCCAAATGGTTTTTGCCAAACCTTCCAAGCATCGCCTGCAGATTGGACGCCGCTGTGAAAGCATCGCTGCAAAGAGCTGAAACAAGCTGATGCTGGCGCTGAAGTTTCCCAGCGGTTGCCAGCGGTTGGTTGATGTCTGCTCGCAGAAAGACAACTCTATTCAATCATTGCTGGCTTGTTGTCTTTGGACTTCTCGTTGGGCCTTGGCCTGTTGTCTTTCCTGAGAGCATCGAAAACGAGAGGAATGAGCAAGTCGGTGCCGCCCCAACTCCGACAGCCTTATGGATCGACTTCCAATAAATCACGGTATCCTCAGCTTTAACAAGACTATGGCTGCTGTAGCAGCAACTACTAGTCCATGCCAGTTGAAGGTGCTACGAGAGAGTGTTGCTGCACGTAGCAGCTCAGGTCCCGGCAGACAATGGTCTTAGGTGGTCGAGGGGGCTTACTTGGCTGCAGGAGCATGGTAGCCTCCAGATGTGGCCAAGAAGGACCTGAACAGTGGGGATTGGACGTCGTAGATCATTGCGATTGTAGGTAATGTGTAGGCTGCGAAAGGTAGGCAGTGTCCAGGATCTTCCGTATACGTATGACAAGCAGGGTAAATGAATCCCCAGGGCACACTTATACCTCATTTCGAGTTCCGCATAGCTTAGTGTCAGTCAGCAATCGTGTATTGCACGCAGTTAATGGACAAGCGGCCTTTGAAAGCTCCTTTAAAGTGTCACCGGTGTCACCCAGGGCAAGGGTTCTGAGCAAGCCCAAGACCTGCTGTATTTGGCCCGACGGATCGCAGGGGGATGCGCTCCTGACACAGGGCCTCCTGAGCTGCTATTCATGTGGTGGATGAGAACAGTATCATCAAGTAGAAGTTACAGAAGTTGTCCGGCTGCTTCTAGTGCATGTGATCAGTGCAAGCAGCAGCAGCAGGCGGGGCTTTGAACTCAAGCCCTCCTGGGCCGTATACCGGATGCAGTAGCATTGTACCATTTTAGTCGCCCCACTTGTGAACCCCATAGTTGGGATGGCTGGCAGAGGCCGGGGTGCAACTCTACCAGCATGGATGACTGCAGGTTTGGAGCTAGATCGTTCATGGCCAAAATATGGAATTTCGACATGGCTGGAAGTCTTGATAACAATGTGTGTCTCTTCAGGTGGAGCCGCTCCCGCACCTGCAGCCCCAGGTGCACCAGCTGCTGGCGTCCCATCTGTGAGTGCACCCTCCGGCCCCTGCAACATAGCTGATCGTGCTGAGCTTGGTTACGCTATGGGATCGGCTGCATGCGCTCGGTGATGTGTTTTGCGTTCTCAAATGTTTGTGGTGAACGCAGGTACCATCAGTGCCTGGTGCTCCAGGTAGTGCTGCAGCTGCCCAAGCAGGAGGCCCTTTGCAAACGGTAAGGGTCTGCATAGTATCCACTCGCAGCTCCCCGATATATTTGATCACTAGCACAGCAGAATTGGCTGCTTGGCAATTGCAGGCCCATCAGAAAGGAACCATGTTGTGTCGACCCTAACAGTGATGCACGAGCAGATTCCCAATTGGCCATGCAACATGCTTGTCCTGCTCACACCCCTTGAACGACTGTTCTAACGATCGCCATTTTGATGTCAGCTGACCAGGCTAATTGCTGCTGTCACCTCTGCCCTTCCAGGCTCCCGCAACCGCCCCGTTGACTGTCCCACAGGGCTGGCTTCCACGTCCAGGGCAGCTGCAGTCAGCACAGCAACAACAGCAACAAGCAGCAGCAGCAGCATCTCAGCCAATCATGATGAGCCCCCCAAAGCCCGCGCCTTTGACCGTACCAGCAGGAGCAACAGCATTACCACGTGCTCCCACACAGCAATCTCCCCACACAGCAACAGCCCCTCCAGCAGCCTCTGCGCCACTTGGCGCCGCTACCTCCTTCCAGCCCCCTGCAGGCTTCCCCCCTGGGCCCCACATCCCTCGCCCACAGGCCCCACCTGGGGGCCCAGGAGCAGCAGCAGCACATCCAGGCCTCCCCCCTCACCACATGGGCTTGGGCCCACGACCTGTAGTGCAGCTAGCTCCAGGAGGGTATGCTGTACCGCCTGCTGGGTTTCCTCCTGGGGGTGTACCGCCTGGTGCTATGGGGCTGCCCACAGGTCCTCCGCCCTATGGTGTACTGCCACCTGGCATGAGACCACCACCAGGTGGGTGCAGCTGTTAGGAAGGCTATACCGCTGCCCTTCGTACATCATGCAGCACTCTTGAGGCTTTAGTTGGCCTCATTGCCCGCACTGTACACATGACGCAGGATATCACCACATGCCTGTACTAAATGTCCCTGACAGGATGCCCTATTCATTTCCTTCTCAAAGCCAGGCAGTGGCATGTGCTAGTTAGCAACTGTGCCAGCTGTGCTGATGCATGCCATGAATCTCTGCATCTGCTTGCTTGCAACTGCTAGTGGATCATTTGGAAAGGTAGCCATGCCCCTTACTCCTTTTGTTCTTTCTATCGATCTCCCTCCCAGGCATGCCATCCATAGTTCCCTTGGCAGGCCACATGCCAGGAGCTTACCCAGGGGCCCCCCCTGCAGGCTTCCCCTTTGCTCCTGGCCAATTCCCCCCACCAGGCCAGTTCCTACCCGGGCAGGTGCCCATGCAGATCTCTGTACCCGCACCAGCAGCAGCAGCAGCAGCAGGTCCAGCGAAGGAGTGGACGGAGCACACAGCGCCTGATGGAAGGAAGTATTATTTCAACAACAGGTCCAAGGTATCTAGCTGGAGCAAGCCTGAGGAGCTCTTGACACCAGAGGTGGGTGAAAGTGTGTGCAAGTTGTGCAACTGGGGTTGGGAGTATAGCAACATGTTGAGCTTCTTCCTATGAAAAGCAAGGAACACGAATGCTGAGATGTTTGGAAATAGGGATTTTATTCCAGGGCCAACTGCGCCAACTGAGTCGAATGCCCTTGCCTATGTGTTGCTGTTGTCATGCTCAGAGAGGACCTCCCTATCTCAAGCCTATTGCACTGCACTGCGGCCCTTCCCAGCATTTGAGTTAGTGTTCCTGAAGTTGCAGCTACTGCATGTTGTTGTTCACCATTGCAGGAAAAGGCAGCAGCAGCAGCAGCGAAGGCAGCCAAACCAGATGCAGCAGCAGCACCAGCAGCAGCGGCAGCAGCAGCACCAGTCGCAGTGGCATCACAGCCAGCCGCCGCAGTCCTGGCAGCAGCAGCAGCAGCCAGTCAACAGCCCACACCCACAGCAGCAGCAGCAACAGCCCTAGCCGCTTCGGCAGCAGCTCCAGCAGCAGCAGCAGCAGCTGGAGGGCAAAGTGCAGATGCAGCAGCCAAGGCATGGAAGGAGTACACCAGCCCCGAGGGGCGTAAGTACTACTATAACCGGGTGACAAAGGAGTCTCGGTGGGTGATGCCTGATGAGATGAAGGCGGCAATAGGCCTCCCAGCTACAACATCTCCAGCAGTAGCAGGTAGGCCTGGGGGCAGGTGCACATTTGAGACAGCAGTTGTCAGGAGCTGAAGAATGGGTTCTGGGTAAGCAGATATTGCTTTGGGTGGAGGACAGCTGCTATATGGACTTCAGCCCTCAGTACATGGAGTGGCTCCATGGGGCAAACACCTATCCCTCGGACATCATTGCATAGCAGTTGTCCTCGTGCATGCTTTGGGTTCTAGGAAGCTGTGCTGCGCGGCCTTTGTAGGGGACAGCACAGTGCGCTGGGTTCAAGCCGAGGTATAAGCAGGCGCGTTTACATCACCTGCACTGTTTCTTCCGTGAGCTTTGTGGGTGCTTTGCATGGTAGACGTTCACATTGCTTGCGTCCGTCCTTGCCTGTGCTGCTTGGTCCATGTATGACTGACAACACTTCTCTAAGGGGGCTGGATTGAATGAGTCGCCATCCAGCTTGAGTATTCAGCAGTTTTTCAAGCAGACACAGGGTGGTGTTGAAATCCCTGGGTTCCAGGACACATTGGGACCTTGGCACTGACCGTGTGGTTTTTGCCTGCTGCTGCAGCCGCCGCCAATGGCGTGACTGGGGAGTCTAAGCCCAGTGCAGCAGATGGTGATGGCGGGACCTCCAGTGCTGTGAGGGATGCCACACCAGGCACTTCAGCACAATCAGCAGAGAAGCCGTTGAGGAAGGTGAGTGGACCAGGCTCCTGTAGTTGGGAGACAAGGTTTGGGAAAGAAATGCACGGTAGTGGGGTTTTTACTTGAGGTACAACGATGCTGATGAGCCGAAGCAGCTGCTAAAGGTCTGGGGTGTTGGAAAGTGCACTATGAGTATTGCGAACGTGGTAAGGATGTGGTGACTGCAGCCGGCTGCATGCAGACACACTGGGTTTATGCGCATCAGGAACACTTTGTTTATGTGCTTCTAGGTGTCCATCTGTACCTGCCATTGAGGATGCTCTTGACCTCTCTCCCCCTCTGTTACCTTGGACCATGCTTACGATTGCGCACCTTCTGCGTCTTTCAGTTGTGTGAGCATGAGGGTGCTGTCTGCAGCATGCCACGCCCACTGCTGCTAGCTAAGAATTGTTGCTGGGATGCAATGGCCTGCAGGTGGAGTATGCCACCAAGGAGGAGGCCAAAGAAGCGTTCAAGGAGATGCTGCAGGAGCATGATGTGCCTGCAGATGCCACCTGGGACGCCATCATGCGCACCATCATCAGTGATGTGCGCTATAGTGCGCTGAAAAACCTGGGTGAGAAGAAGGCAGCTTTCAATGAGTACTGCCAGGTGAGCGACAGCAAGATGCAAACACGGATGCGAACAACTGCGGTCCTTCCCCTTGAGGATAGGGGAACTCGGCGCCTAACAGGGGCCATGTAGTGGTTAGCAGGCAGCATCTAATCCTGTGTATGCACAGGTACAGCAGTAATTGATTGATGAGCAGCCAGCGACCAGCACATAGAGAGTGCATTGGGTTAGGAAGGTGGCAATGGGGTCTGGTATAGGATGAATTCAGTTGTAAGGGGTCTGTACTTGTTTGCAACAAGCCTAGATTGGCGGTTGCTCCCAAAGCTTGGAGTGCGAGGATAGTGCAAGGGTATACGTGGTTTTTTTTACCAGGGAAGCACAAGCACAGGCTGAGAAATGGGCGGCTTCATAAAGCAGCACCACAGAGGGCTATTGGCAAGGGGACCTCTGCAACAAGCTGCGCTGTAGCTCAATAGTGGCTTGTTTCTGGATGTTTACAAGATTATACTTCCATTTGACAGGAGGAAATGACCATCTGGCTGGACCTCTATTCAACTTGTCATCTGGGTGGTCTTTTGCTGAGCAGGATAGCATCTTCTGTCGTCATGCTTCCTCAGGATTGAACAGCCATTTGGTGGGACCCTGATTGAACAGCCATTTGATGAAACCCCGATTGAGCAGCCATTCGACGGAACCCTGATTGACCTGTCCCCCTGCAAGCTACAGCCATTGCAGACCCCTTACCAAGTAGCTGCATGTGGCTTTGTACATTGACCCAATATTGGCCGAGACTTTTGCACTGACACATCCTGTTCCTGCTTTCGTTAACGGTCTGCAGGCGCGCCGCAACCAAGAGCGTGAGGATAAGCGCCGTGCAGAGGCTGCTGCCAAAGATGGCTTCCTAGTCATGCTGGAGGAAAGCGGTGAGCTGCGTAGTGACACCACCTTCACGGCAGCTACCCAGCTGTTCAACTTTGACGGTCGCTGGAAGGAGGTGAAGGACGATGCTACCCGGCGGGAGATGCTGCTGGATTACCAGAAGAGCTTGCGGCGAAAGGAGGAGGAGCAACGCAAGCGGGACAAGGCGGAGAAGGTTGCTGCATTCAGGAAGGTACTGGAGGGTGCAGGGCTAAAGGTGACAAGTCAGTGGAGGAAAGTGCAGCCGAAGCTGGAAGATGAGGAAGCTTACCGGGTAAGAGCTGCTTGGGGGAGGGTGTGGAGAAGGAGCACATTACGGCATCCCAGAAAATATGGCCAGCGTCGTTTGGTTGCTGTGGTTGCGTGGTCAGATCCATTTAGGAGTGAGGTCTAGACTGCTTTTGGCAGCTGTGGGAAGGATGAGAGGCCAAGAAGCCGAAATTGGCTGTCTTGCCTGCTGTGGTTAAGGATGAAGCAGATGTTGGGAAGCTGGTAGTAGTGCCTGGAAGTACAAGTTGCAGGTGGGCCATGAAACACTTCAGGAATGTCGTGCACCATGGCCCCTTCGTGCGGGGTGCTCAGGCACAAGGCTGTGCTGGCACTGCAGCTAAAGCTCTGCCACTTGCATATGCAATACAGGTTCCCATGCACACACAACAGAACCTTAACAGGCAGCAGCTTTCCTGGCGCAGTATCACACTATCTGACTTGGTACGACCTTCTCTCCTGTGCCCTCCCTTGCTGTTGCCTGGGTGTGTCCGTGCTGTTGTTGCTTGTTGTAGGGACTAGATCGCTTGACGCGGCTGGAGGTGTTCCAGGCATACATCAAGGAATTGGAGGTTGAGGAGAAGCAGGCCAAGGAGCGGGAGAAGGAGGAGCAGCGGCGGCAGGAGCGCAGGAACCGGGATGCGTTCAGGCAGCTCATGCAGCAGCACAGGTGAGCATGGTGGGGTGAGAGTCATGTGCAGATATATTTGTTTGCTCTCGGGGCCTGAATGTAGAACAGATTAGAGGCCAGAACAACATGAGATGAGTAATACATAATGCCCCAAGGACCCTGCCGACCGTAGCAGAGAGCCCCGCAGCTCACCTCCTGTTCTTTTCGACGATAACCGCTAGACACCAGCCACTCATTCACTCCAACTCAAAGTCCAGCCCGTAGCCAAATCTAACAAGCTAAATCTATACACCTACAGCCTTATCTGAAAGCTAAGCAGAATGTAATTTCATTGGCAAATCATACAATCACAGTTATCTATTCTTATGGGTTGGAACCTTTTTGTTAGTCTGTCTATTGTACCAGCACGCAGTGGTTATGCAAGGGGGGAAGGATTTTAAGGTGCATGAATGGCTGTGCTGCAGATTGCAGCAGGCCAGGCTCGCTGGTACTTGCGCTCTTGGTGTGTTGTAGCTGCTTAATTTTTCACCAATCGCTCCCGATTGCGTGCTCGGCACCGCTTGCATAAGGCGCTAATCGCATAAAGGCTAGGTTCGTCATGCTGACAAACACGTAGGAGCAAAGGCCCGTAATGTATATCTCCCTGGATGGCAAATTGCACCCTTGACGTGCAACCTGCGGACTTGCTGCAGGGATGACGGCCTTATAACTGTCAAGACCCGCTGGAAGGAGTATGGGCCCACGGTTGAGGAGTCACCCCAGTATCAAGCTGTGAAGAAGAACAGTGCAGGCAGTAGACCAAAGGAGCTGTTTGAAGACCTGATCACGGTAAGTTCCGGGACAGACTCCTTCTGTAACTCATGACTGGATAATGTAGTTGTCTTCAACAACAGTGTTGCTACAGCACTTTTTAATGCCATTTGGTCTCCTTGGTCATGGGATTTAGGGCTCCATGGAGGGAGGGCTTGGTGTAGAGGGGCTTGTGGGCTCGGACTGGGATGGCTTGGGGGCTGGGACGGGCTTGCTTGGCTGAAAGAAGATCCCATTGGGTAAATAGCAGTGGCTGCTGCAGACAACACGGGGCTGGTGGCGGTTGCGTTTGTGGCATGATGGTCAAGCACCTGCTTGCGCTCCGTGTCAACATTTTGCCATGGCAGTTGCGCCCACTGTGGAGTGTCAGTGCTGCATTTGCGTAGGTCTGGGATGGGTAGGCAGCTGCTTCCAAAGATTCCAGGGTTAAGAGTACGTATATGTGTTGCCGATTGCAGGACATGGAGGAGGAGTACAAAGATGCCAAGGAGACGATGAAGGAGATCATCAAAGCAGCAGAGTGGTCAGCAACCACTGAGAGCACCTTTGAAGAGTTCACTGTGCTGCTGGAGGGTTCCATGGACAAAGAGGAGAAGGTTAAAGCCATGCGAGACGCCTACAAGAAGACCTACTTTGAGGAGCAGGTGGGGTGGGACGGGGTGGGAACCTACAAGAAACTATGACATAACTTTATTCTTTGTTGGAATGAATGCATGGTGGAGGTACCTTCGATAAAGCCGTGCACCTCTTAAACCACATTACTGTGGGCATGAGTCTCAAGTTTCAGGGCGGCGCCCCCTTCCCCTTGGCCACTCTAGTGCAAGTGTGGTGGGATGGATGCCGTGCGTGTGAGGGCTAGGTTGAGTCCCATGTTTGCTTGTAGCTTTGCCTTCTAGATGTGCACTGTTGCAAACCCGCTTCTTGTTTGCCACAGCGTACAGCAGCGGGTAATGCATGGCAGCTCAAGGCATGTAGGGTAGTTTGCTGAAGGGTGCTGCTGCTCCTGCTGCTGCTGCTGGATTTGCAGGTTGGGCGAGCCAAGCAGAAACAGGAGGAAGCAGCCAAGAAGGCAAAGAAGGCGCAGGATGAGTTTGCACACTTCCTCCGCCATGCCAAGGGTCTGTACCATGACACTCCATGGGACTTGTTTGAGGAGAAGTTCCAAGATGAGCCTGAGTTCAAAGGGGTAAGCACGGGGTGTGAGAGAAAGAGGCCGAGAAGTGGAAGTGGATGAAGGTGCACATGGAATAGCCAGTGCAGAGGATAGTTGAGGCATTGTTGGCCCTGTGGGTTACAGTTGGTAGCTGTTGGGAGGCACTTTCTTGTTCCTCTGGAGCACGTCGATGAGACCTCTGCTGTGGCATTACTCCTCCTCGCTTGCTCTGGTGTAGGGAGGAGAAATGCAATGCATGGAGGCACTTTCTTGTTCCTCTGGAGCTCATCTATCAACCCTGTGCTGCGGCAATACTACCCCTTGCTTGCACTGGTGTAGGGAGGAGAAATGCCATGCATTCATGGCATTTTGCTGCTTGGTGTGTGCTGGTTGGAACATGTAGCTCCATCTTGGCAGTTTGATGTCTAGTTAAAGCATTTGGGTCTTCCCAGTGTGCGGTTGAAGGAGTGCAAGAGCATATTTCTTAGCATAACTAAGTGAGCTTGGAAGCTCTGCACAGAATACCAGAGCAGAGGGCTTTTCCATACAATGTTTGCCATGGTATCAGGTGCAGAGCCCTTGCAGCTTTGCCCTTTATTGCACCCTAGCTGTGCCGTTTCCCGATCCTGCTGCTGGTCTACTGCTGTAGGTGGGTCCAAAGCTGGCCAAGGAGATGTTTGATGAAATCATTGCCAAGCTTAAGCGTAAGGAGGAGAAGAAGCGGGCAGAGCGAGCAGAGGATGATGAAAGGAAGGCCAAGAAGAGGTCCAGCAGGTAGGGCAGGATGTGGATGTGCAGACCTAATGCATGATATGATAACTCATATCTAGTAAGGGAGGATGGATGCGTTGCAGCAGGTCTTGTGGCCCAGCAGCTGGTGTGGAAATGTGGACTATAAGCTCAGGAGGTGGCTTGTCTGCTTCATTCTCATGCCCATATATCTTGTGCACGAGACGATGTAAAAGTATGACATGTGCATGTCCTCAACGCGGACTGCACCACACCCCCTTGGACTTGTGCATTGACCGCTGGAATTTTCCCATATGGCGTTGTTTTAAAAGCCATATCATCTTGTTTTATGTTACAGGCATGATGATGATGGTCATAAGAAGAGCAAGAAGCACAAGCGGGATCGGAGCAGGGACAGCAGGGATCGCAGCAGAGATCGCAGCAGGGACCGCAGCAGAGATCGGAGTCGCGATAAAAGTGGAGATGGCAGAGGCTACAGGTAGGAGGGGTTGGTGCCTGCCAATGGGGTGTTATTCCTGCATATGAGCTTGGTATCTCGGTGGGTACAGCAAAGCAGGTTCTTTGTCCTGTGGAGGAGATGCTCAGAAGTTGCTGGGTCTGATGCCTCTGAAGGACATGGACTAGCTCCATCCCAGATTGCACATTCTGGTCAGTGGTTTCCCCCTGCCTTGCTGCTGCCAAGATAGCAATTACGGATTACAGGCTGGTCTCCTGACGTGGCAGCTTTAGGTCAGAGGGTGTGTTCTCACAACCAGTAATGGTGGACAAGCAGAGAGAGAGAGATCTATGCGAGGAGACCATGTATTGTTCTCCAGCGTGGGATTGTGGGAAGGGTTCTTGGTATAAAAATTACACGGGGCCCTTACCATTGGTGGACAAGCACTTGTAATACAGCCAGAGCGTGATACAGCCTGGCAGATTGGAAAGGGTTCAGCATGGCTGACCATATCAAATGTTATGAAGCTGCGATGCGGTCAAGCTGGCCCCTTGCCATACTTGCATGCTAATATGAACTGTTTGCACATTTATGCGCAGGCGAAGCAATGATGGGTCTGAGGAAGGAGAGGTGTAACCTGCCTCTGCTCTGCTGGTGGCGGCTGGGACGCTGGAGGAGGTCTTGGAGGAGGATGAGGAGGAGTGGCATGGATGCCAGACGGCTTGGCTAGCTCAATACTGCACTTGTATGAGCACAGGTAGCTCAGAGCTTTCGGGAGGGGCGGAGCAGCAGCAGGGGTGAGGGAGGCTGGATTGCAGCTGCCCTGTAGTGGCAGCAAAGCAGCGCCTTGATTGGGGACCGGGCTTGTGAGCATTGCAGTCAGCAAGGTCATGCCCTTGCAGCTGCCAGCTTAAGGTCCTAAAAAATTGTATAATGCAGCAGCAGCCAATCGAAAAGGTTTGCAAATGAAGTGAACAGTGCGGATTTCATAGATTTTTGTAACACTTGGTGAATCGAATGGTGCCACAAAGAAGGGAAAAGTCTATGGCGAAACAAAGGGGTAGCTGCAAGACGCAGCTGCTGCTGCCACTTGATCCATAAAGCCAATAGGTGGTCGCCATAGTTATATTCTCTGAATGCCGAAAGCCTGCTCAAGCTTGCCAACACCATACTTTCCTGCCCCAGGGCTGGCTGATTTGCTGATTACTTGAGGATTGGTGTCTCCAGCCAAAGTCAAAACCTGACAGTCTTGCTTGCAGGGCCCATCCCAAGATGAAAGACAAAGCATTGTCCATCGTTTGTTACTTGCTCTGGGGAGGGGCAAGCAGCGTGGTGTTGCACCTGTTTTAAATACAACTCCTTGGTTCCCATATGTCTAGTCTGCCTGCTTGCTGCTCCTTCCTCCAAAGCATTTTGTTTGATTGTTGCACAATGCTGCAGTCGCCCTTGAAAGGGTTTAGTGCATTAGTGACTTGTTACAACATTGCACTCGAGTGTGTGGTCAGACCAACTGGTAGAACAAATGTGAGAGTAGATTTTGTGCCTAGTGCCATCAGACATGCTCAGATTTAAACAGTTGGTAGAGACTGCGACACTGAGCCAGGCAGGATACACTCAGGCGCAAAGCGAGTCTCTTACTGGGCCTTTTGCCTCAGTGGACCCATGATTTTGCTCTAAAGCTGCTGACTGCTGCTGTACTATTGAGATATTGAGCGCTTGTGCGCAACCCCATACAGTCTGATTACATCATCTCGCACGTGCAAGCACACGCAACATTAGGCATGAGAGGTCGGAGTGCCTTAATCGACACATTAGAATTGGGAGGGCCTCTTGGGTTGGACCTGCATGGCTTAACCTTGCCCTGCGTAGCCAACTTGGGTGACAGGCTGTTAGAATTCAATACATGCAGCATATGATCACGCGCTTGCTGAAGCTGATGATCCTTTCAGTGCAGTGTACAGCTCAGCAAGAGCCTGTGGGTTGCAATAGCTGGTACGACTGGCTTCTACGACTACGCCTAGCTGGTACGACTGGCCTGCTGGAGGCTGTTCGAAACAGCTGGGATGGTAGTCAGGTACGGCGCCATACGCTTTCTGGTAGTAGCAGTTACTGTGTGAGAGTTCAGTTGCCCGTCGATGGGCTGCGAAGGACGGGAACGCTTGGTGTTGGGCTGCAATGACGGGGACAGCTGATAAATGCTCCGGTATAGACTAACCAAAAACTTCTCTATGGTTTATTCTCAGCTGCAAATGCCGGTAAGATAAAGAACACGGTGTTCTGACCGAGCAGTTACCCCGCATGTGAACAAAGCGCACCTACCTGGACATGCCGAACGTAGTGCTCACTATTCGACCCCCTAGTGCAACTTTGATTGTGTTTGATTCTAGAGAGGATCGTAATAGCCTGGTGAACGGGGACCGCCTCGTTCGTAGGAACGAAGACCGCTTCATCGGCTTGACAGTGAAATTTTGAGTCGACCTGCTGGGCCACTGGGAGGGATAAGGATAGCTTTCGTTACAGGTGCAGGTTCATTTCTTGGAGCGGCGAAGGCAAGGGCCACAGGGTGAAATACGGCTTGCATCCGGGCCCCATGGCGACGTCCGTGGCCCACATGGGTTCTCAGGGGACACGGGCTGCATGAGAGGCTTCAGACAATCTCAATCTCTGATAACCGGTCTGGGCATGATTTACAAAAGTTCTCTGGTGAGGTGCAGTCCGTGACAGTTACGGGTTTGTACCGCCGTGCCTCGCTGTCCTACACCCTCCAAGATCGACTCCTTTGCTCGATCCTTTGCAGTGTGATCGCCGCATCCCATCTCCACACCATATGTGCCCGGTGGCGGTGCTGTGCGATGACCAGTCGGTTCCATTGTCGTTTTCCATCGCTAGCGATCTCCGCTGAAGGCAGCCGGTGCTGCACTTTCTAACGCCATTCTTAGCAATAATGGTGAAAACATTTGTGCGTGGATCAATTAGGAAGCCGAAATATGGCCTCGGTGGGTGCCAAGTCTTGTGGATTGTCATAGGGGTACTTCCATGCCGCTGTAGCTACACCAGCCTGTGCAGCGGCACCAGCGATCATGTACGGTCATAGAATCATGGAAATGCTTTGATCGAATGTCTGTACTTTCTAATATATGCTGAGTGTGTTGCACCCAATTTGCTGCAGCGGGTCTGCGGGTCTGTGTGCAGCCTACTGAAGCGTATCTTCCAATGTTTTCTGGATGAGCATCTGTGGGGCCTGTAGCAATGAATAAACCACTATAAGTGATTACCTTTAAACATGGTTTTTCCTGCCCTAGCCATATACAAACACATTACTGAACCTGCGCTGCAATGTACTTAGAAATGCAGTAATTCTTGCTTGTTCTCATGACCTTCTTGCCCTCAGGATGTCCTCCTGTCTAAACAGCTCATGCTTTGCCTGGGTCAATTATGAAATGCCATTAAAAAAACTCCACTGACTCCACTGACTCGCCACCTGCTGATACGTGGCCACCATTTCTTCATTCTGACTCTGACCATGTGCTCCATCTGCTGTGTCCGCTCTGTCCAGGCTAGGGTGAATCATTGCCAATCTGCTGACGTCCATGTGCCTGCAAGTACAGCGTTCTGGCTCAGTCTCCGTCTGCAGCGCAGTTAGGTAGTGGGAGCACGCAGTGAATGTACTGGTGCAGCGCATGCTCATTTCTGGACCAGGGATCTATCTGGACAACCACATTCCAATTATGGCAGACTGCAGCCGCCCTTTGCCTGGTAAGTCCTTGTTGATCAGTTGCAGTGATTTGGGGATTTTTCTGTTGGCAGGCTGTGATGCACACGGTGTGCTGTGGGGCATTGGTGAAGGTGCATGTGGGGTGCAAGCCTGGGGGGTTTAGATCACCAGCGGACCGGCAGAGTTGCCGCCAGACAAGACTTAGCAATGATCTGGACTTGCGCCACTCCTTTGCCCGCAAGTAGTGCACCTCTGATGAGAGGCCAGGCAGGTATACAATTTGTTATGGGTGGGTGGGTGGGCATCAAGAAGCAGGCAGGCACAGGTCCCCTATCTGTACAGTACAGAATGTCGCATTGCTGACATATGTTTCTGGGCAGGTCCCCACAAAGGTCAGGGTCCTCACCAGGCTCTCCACCTGTAGACTGCAATTATGAGGTAGAGCACCAAAGCAGAGCTACGGGGCCATGCAGCTTGTGAAATCATATAAGAAATCACTACAGCACAGCCCTGAAAGCGTTTTGTGAGTTTTGTTGTATTGGGCTCTTCTCATGTGTAATATCCGCTTTGACATGTGCATGGTATGGGATGTGATATGATTGGTATAATGTGATGGAAGTGGCAGATTCAGATTTATTGTCTGTTAGCTCTCAGAATTGCTGCCAGGTAAATGGGATCATCCATGGGGTTTGATGAGCAGTATATATGACAGCAGGCGATCCATGGCAGCCGGCATAGCGGGACAAGGACGAACTATTGCAATCAAATTCTTGTGCCGCCTGCCACTATGCTTCAAGGCCGAGTCCTGGTGGGTCACTTTTGGAACTGCGAGGAGCAACAGTGACTGTCAGTGGCCTGTAGCTGCTTGAGTGCCTGTGAGGGTCCAGGGTGCAACCTGACTGTGATGAGCAGGTCATGTGAGTGCTCAGCAGGACAAGGCATCTGCAGTACGTGCGATACATCGCGGTACACAACAGCATTGCAACCGTGCAATAGGATTAGCGGCGGATGAGCCAGGAGATGTTGACTGGATGAGCTGGCGAGCGCCACAGGAAGGGACCCTGGGGCTGGCGTGACTAGTGTAGTACATATAGTGTAGTGGCTGGCAAGGGATCAGTCAGTCGTGGCCAACTGAATCCACTTTGATTGGGGGTGGAGACATGCCATATGGATATGTTCTTGGACGTATCCCTTATGGTCTAGGGGGTGGTAAGGGTGTTGGGCCTCAGCCTGGGCCTTGCATGGGGTGCATGGGGGCAAAGACTGAAGTGGTTTGTGCCTCGTGGGGTCCTTCTTTTCATGCTTATAATGTAAAGCTCAATGTGTGGCCAGAGCACAGCCTTGCAAGCATGCAACATACAGCAGCAGTACTTGCAGTTGCACTTGCTGGCAACGGTACCAGGCTGGACTGGTGGCTGCCAATTGGAGCGTTTGACACACGAGTTGTTTTGCATACGAGCATGGCGCTGCCCCTACCGAGTTTTACTGAGGGAGCCAGTTCCTTTTTTGTGTGGGCCTTGTGTGCAGCTACTCTGTAACTTGTCCCAAAAGTGTGAACATCACTGTAAGCAGCACATGCTTGATATACTTAACTCGAGTGTGAATGTATAACTGGTAAACTTGGATCCCGCTGACAAGTGTCTGTCGATGCATCTTGGACCCGATTAACGGCGTGCGCATGAACAGTATCCGCCGAGCTGAATGTGTGATGTATCTAACATGAAGGAGCTGAGTGAAGGTACTGTATCCGTGCTTCCCCCTGCTCGGGACCGAGTATTGACAAGGCCAATTCATAAATTTTAATTTTAGCTAGCTGGTTCGGCGTACTTGCCGTGAAGCCAAAGCAGCCACCGACCTCGCTGCAGCTTCTGGCTGTGCCCAGTACCGACTGGTCGGCAGAACTTTTGTCTTCAACCCTTCAATACGAACGCAACCACGCTGGAATGTGCTCTATCGTATAGCACCGTTAGCGGACATCATCGCTGGACACCCTGCTTCGGCTTCTCGAGGTATATGACTCACAACGTACATCCATGAACATGGACAAACACTGACAGTCCTGTCGCTGCTTCGAAGTCCTCCCATAGCAGACACGAGTACAAATTGATACGTTTTCGTCTGACTATGATGATTATATTGATGAGTCTGGCATGGTGTATGATGCCCATGGAGCCTAGTTTGGCTCCGTTACGGGCGCCCCCTTTGTGGGGCCACTTTGTAATCTGTAATCTGAGTACCAAAGTGCTTCTCAAGGTCAACATGACGGAAATGTAATGCTGTGACCCACTTTAAAAGCTCAGAAAGTGCTTGCATGTGTTCGTTCCAGGTGGATGTCTAAAGTGCCCTTTTGAACCCAGTCGGATCGATCATCTAGCAAGTGTCCAACTAGCATAGTGCAAGTGTCCTTGTCCTCATCCTGTGCAGCAGTGACCCCAAGGCCCCAAAGAGCTGGCTGCAGTGCCATTGCATATACATAGAAAGTCACCTACAGACCAATATGCAAACGACACTGAGTCTTCTCACCAGAACAAGCAGCCCTCAGATTTTGTGGGCCCTCAGAAGTCTAGATAGCTACATGTTTGGGTATTCGCCTTGGTTGGTGTGCTGGCCGTCTTGGGTGGTACATATGCGGTGGACTTACTGGACATCCTGCTTGGTTGGTGCTCTGGATTGTGTTTGATTTGGATACACCCATCAGTCTCCTGCTGGTGATTTGTTTGCCGTGTCCGTAGTTGGATGTCTGCTTGGGTATTCCTCTTGCTTGGTGGTATGGATTCCATTGTTTTTGGACCCATCCGATGGTGTGTTTGGTCGTTTCGACCTAGCAGCCCTTTGCGGTTGCCGCACCTTAAATTTTTGTTTGTTTGTTTTGTGGCCCTGTGCCTGACACACACTGAAGAAAGCAGGGCCAGATCACTTTCACATATTAACCACCCACAGCTTCCCCTCCTCCTCAAGAGATGCCTCTGTGCCCACGGGCCGACCCTGCTCACAAGCAATTCCAGCCCCTGCCACACCACGGGAAAAGAGTGCCATTCCAGACAGCACAAGATTCCACAGCACTGGCACTATTCCTCCAAACCCCTCCTTTGCTCCTGGATTGTCTGCAGCTCAGCTTTTCTACTAATGCCCCATGAGTGCTAGCTGGCAAAAAGATCAGCAAAGCTAGCTCACACCCTTGTCATCTGCCTCTCCAATCTCGCCCTGTCAAGCAAAATGCACCATGGCAATAATTCCTTCCTCATATTACACTACGGTATGTATGTGGGAGCCACCAGCAGCAGACAAGGCGGCTTGAGCATGTAAGGTCGCCCACAGACTCACTTTTGAACCTGTGGTCGCCTATCCATTACAAACAAACCGTGGCAGTAACCATCCAGCCCAGCACCTATGGCAGCACATGGTCTATAGTATGGTCTATGAGAAGACCCCAAGCACTAGAATCACTAGATATGCAATTATCAGTGCTGGGAACCAAGGCAGGGCATGCCCAAACCCTCAACAACATCTCACGGTTGGATAACAGTGCACCCATCCTGCTATGCTCACAAAATATGATGCACAATCTAATTTGCTGCCCTTGAAAGGACGTTCATTAGGCACCCTGGCACAAAACCATAGCAAATGCAACCATATATATTGATGACAAATCTGGCGGCTGTAGCCCAAGGGTTCAGACCATTGAATGGCTCCTACCAAGAGCGTGTCCGCACCAGACTCTTGAGGAGGACACTTGCACATCACGAGCCACCTCTATCACCCATTGTCCTCCTCTATCATCCAAGGTATAAAAGGCAGCTAGCCAACCATCTTGAAACAACCATGTACAGCCCCCCAAAGAAGGGTGCAAAGGAAGGACGACACAATAATGCAATTGCAATCAGACAGAAGGGGATAGCAGTGACACCTCCAGTCACCCCGTAAGACCCCCCATCCTGCCTCCCAGAGCCCTCCCTCCCAAATGTCTCCAGGGACAGACCATAATACAGAGGACAGTCTAAAAAACTAGTGCTACAGCCACAAGCTGACCTTTAGCAGCGCGGCAGACCAGAGATAAGCGCTTTAAAGCAAACTCTCAAATCCCACGATATCTTTTGCAGCATGACACCACATGGGACTAGCGTGCAGAACCAAGGTAAAGAGAACATGTATGTATCACAAGACCCGCAGACAATGAGCTATCACAGACTAACAAGCACCGAGACACGCCAGAGATCAGTGCTCTAACAAAGCATATCAAAGCTGGCATCGATACCCAGAATCCCCCTCATAGCAGGACATCAAACAAGCAACTACAGCATCAAACAGAGGTAAAGCCCCACATATGCAGTGCCAAAACACTCATGTGCCAAGACACAAAAAACACCCACAATCTGAGCACTTAATGATCAAGAAAGCGTCCAGCATGCAGACCTTGCTTACAGAAGGATAGGGCCTGGATGCCATTGCACAGAGAAGCCAAAGGAAGATTTGTGCGGTTTTACAGCGCTCCAAGCCTACTTAAGCTCCTTAACCGGTAAACACTCGCACATTGTCTGCATCAAGCCAGCTTGCCAAGGATACATGCACATGCACCTCCACCACTTCCACCGGTTTGAAGAATGCTTGCCCGAGGCCTTTGGCAGAACATGGCATTTCTTAACCGCCTGTGCAGCGGCTCACCCCCTGGAAATAGTGGCGTCCAAAACTGCTCCAATGAGGCACAGATAAGCCGGTGTTAAAGCTCACAAGTAGCACAGGCAACAGCCAGCAATAGGGGCTGGACCCTGATACTTGGCTCTTGGCATCTTGCTACCCAGCATTTACATCCCCAGTCAACCCTACCCATTGCAATGTCTATTCATGTATGCTGGCTGCATATTCCCTGCCATTGGCAGGCCACCCAAACCAGGGCAGCAACCACTGTTAAACAAAGCTGCCCAGAATGTAGAGCAAGCAGTGCAACGACCAAAACAGTTGGAACCCAAAGGTTGATCCTCTCATCGACCACCATCACAAATATGCTACACAACAAGAAGAGCTCGATACAAAGACCGCGACCTCTCTTGGGCAAAATCGATGGCGGATTATTCACAAAAACATCAATCGCATCACCCAAGATCAAGACTGCAAACTGCACACTCCTCATGCTGCCGCACTCAGAATCTTCAGCTCTAACCCAGCACTAGGCCAAAAAATACTTAAGAGTTTAACAAGTTCAAGCTAGCAAATGTCACCACCCTTTACCACCCAATGCGACCCCACACCCAGGGTCCCTGAAACACCTTGAAGGTAAGGTAAGAATACAAGTCTTGCATACCCATGCCAACCGCATCATTCTATCAGCACACCATGTGGCTTGCTATGGATGCAGGGCAACAGTCAGCTAAACATATCGGTACACGAGAGCAGCATGACAGAAGGGGAATGACCGACAGTGCTTGCTTGAATTGCAGCAAGAGCTGCCGTTGGCTGGTCCTTTGCAAAACAAATGCTTGCAGCCCCGCACCAGCCCATTACAGAACAGAAGCCCTCCGAAAGCGTAGCAGCAGCAACCATCCCAGAGAGGGCTCTTCAAAAGCCTTTATCAGCAAACTGTAATTGCTTATCTGATTGACATCGCAGAAGATATTACAGGAGATACTACATTCATATTCAGCAACGACAGCGTAGGTGGTACCCAAACTGTTAAGGCACCAGGGCTGTCATGCAAGGCTCTAAAATATGCAAAATGCTGCCAGGACAGCACTAAATTGTAGAACAAGCAGATCTTTAACATGTTACAGATTGTTCCAAACAGCTACAAGCAAGCTCCTGGCAGTGCATGCAGCTTCAACAATAGAAGTGCGCAGCAATTGGGCATTTTCCAGCACGCCTACATGTGCAACGCATTTGAAGAGTACAGAGACTTGCTCCCCAGTCTGCTGCTGCATCACTGGTGCAAAGCACAATGCCTGCCAAGCAAACCCAGCACTACGCAACCCTGCAGCAACAGGCAACATGTGCTCCCGCCCACAAGGCAGGATAAGCATGGGCCGCAGGACTGCACAGCTACAGCTGCAGAGATGCTCAATGTCATTGCAGCTTGCCTATGCCAGCTGTACCTGCCTGCCGCCAAGGCTAGGCAGGCATGACGACTGCAGCTATGGTGATCGCTGTCCAGGTGCTCTCCACTCTTTCATTGCCTTCTTCCAACCCCCCCACAACCCCTGTTCTCCCACCCGAGTGCCACTTACTGATCAGGGCCTGCTGGTCAACACATCAGCAGGTCATGAGCTGTGTGCTCAGTCATGTGATCCAGCAGGTCCAGCTCAGGGCTGTCCCCAAACCCAAAGTCTCCAGCGCCGAACAGCAGGTCCTCAGGCAATGTGCCCAAGTCCCCTGTCTGCTGGCGCATGGTCATGTAATCATCCAGCTCCTCTTTCTTGACAAACCGCCCCTTGATGCGTGGCCGCTTGTCTGCATTCACTTTGCGCAGATGGTAACGGATCTTCTTGGTGTACAGCCTCCGAGCTTTCTTGGCACGGTAGCGTTCCAGGCACTCTGCACGTGCCCGTGCAAAGACTGCAGGGTCTGTTGTGCTGCGAGCTGGCTGGGCCGGTGGGGCAGCTCCTGAGGGCACTGCAAAAGGAGCAGCAGCTGCAGGAGAAACTGCAACAGGGGCTGGTGCGACAATTCTGCGAGCGCCATGTACACCTGCACGTTGCAAAGAACCTTGCTCAGGTTTGCAGCCATTACAATAGACCATTGATGCCAAGGTCCAGAGTGAGGCTCTTGCTGATACGGTCCAACAACACTCACAAGGTAAGAAACACCAAAAACCTTTGGTAAGCAAAGTTTTCCCTTGACTCTTGCCTTCCTTGCTCGACAACCTCTGCCACCCAAGCCACAACAGAGATTGTCCTTAGCTGCTGCTAAGCACATGGGAGCATGTGTCTAAGAAATGTACAATGTCAGCATAGTTTTACACTGCTTACAAAAGCATCAAAGAAGACCTCCATCACATGTCCAACTTTTGGCATGGGGATTGTTGCAATGTGCACTTGTACTATACATGTGAGCACATCTGCAGCGTCTCATCTTCACCACCTTGCGAAGGTGACTTTGCCCTTGCCAGGCCAACTTCCTGCCACGCCATGCACTTTCCTAACTTTACCATCCCCGTGTCCACAACCCTTCCCATGAGTACTTCCCCACCAACCCATCCCTAACTGCAACCTGGCCATGCCTACCTGGCAGCGCTGCTGGTGGTTGCTGTGGCTTCGCAAAGCTCCTAGCCACATGCTGAGGAGCTCCAGCAGCAAGTCCTGATGTTGCCGATGCCTGTGGTACCACTGCCACCGACCCAGTGCTGCCTGAGAGCGTGCTGCCACTCGTGCTGGGCTTTGCAGGAGCATAGCTGCTGCTCTCTGGCATCATGGCCATGTCATGGGAGCTGCTTGAGCTGGGTGTAGTAGACTGTGCCTGCATCAAGGCTCCATTCTCCTGCTTAATGAGCTTTTCCCCTGGCAGCTTCAAGGCTGCATGCACTGCTTGCGCAAGATTCTGCGGGAAGGTAGGGACAACGCCCTCGCTGGAGGATGGCTCTTGCTTAACACACACAGGGGCCGGGTCAAGGGAGAAGGAGTAAGGCATCAGTGGTGTTGCTGCTAGGAGCATGTCCTGAAAGAGGTCTCCCTTGGGGGCGAAGAGTGGTGCATCGAAGAAGCTGGGGGAGCCCAAGAAGAAGTCCGAGACGCTGCTGGCTGTGGAATGAGCTGCATGGAGTCCTGCCTCGATTTCTGTCAGGTCAAGGTCTATGTTGTCTGGAATGATGCAGGGATACTCTGCATCTGACAGAACAGCACCCCCTGCCTGCTCCCAAGCCCTGCATAGAGATCAGTTGAGGAGAGTGAGACCACCTGGCAAGCTTTCCCTCCAGTTTAAAACACGCAGGTGCCTTGCTAGGCTGCTGACTGTTGTCAATTAGCATGCAAAGGCAGCAGAGAGCATTGCTGTGCACTGGCCAGCTGGAAGGCTGTAACCAACACGAATATCGTACTTACGTAAGCACAATCTGTGGATCCAGAGTCAAAGGCATCATCTAGGCGCCTGCAACAGCAAGGAAGCAGGTGCCACATTATACAACGTCGGGGGGCAACAAAAGATACTCATCGTGGCGAAGCCCTGCAACTCAGTCCCAGACAGCGCTCCTCCTGATTTAGTTCCATTCTAAGCCATAAAGTCAAGTTATCATCGTGCTCAATGCAATGAGACAGGTCCCTCGTGCACCGTCCAACTGCGGAAGACACCCTCCTTGAAGATCATAACCAAGCAGGAGCCGAGCTGCAGGAGCAGCAGGGCATGCTAAGCATGCAGGAATAGCATGGCATCCGTAAATTAAGACGGGTTTATAACATGAGCTTAAGGGCCACTCGACGAGAGAGAAACAGCGGAGAGCGAAGACGCTTCGGGATGTCTCGAGTCACCCACCTCTTTCTAGTGAGCCCCGGAGCTAGAGCGTGTCCATCTCGAGTCCTATGACGTGTCTACCCTAACGCTTTCTTATCAGAAATGCCACTATTTGACGAAAGGCCCCCAAGTCCCTGCCCAGTGTTCCCCGATGTCTTTCACCAAGGTTGCTCTCAGTGCGCTCGCTTAACAAGGTGCATCGCTCTCACTCTCTACAATGCGCTCTCACACTTGCTCAAGGGGCATGCCACTAGGACTTCACAGGAGAAGTATTAATCCACAATTTCATGAAATCCATGAAATCCGTAAATCCGATAAAGCATTTTTTGCCTGCCTTTAATTTTACGACAATTTTACGCCTTTCTCAATCTCACTGCAGAACTCCTAACACATATTCATATATTGAAGGTTACATTAACAGTCTGCATCGGCCCATGCTCTACATCAGATACCTATGAACGATTGTCGGTAAGCAGGCACCCACACACGCCTCTCTAGGTGCCGTCCGACGTGCCTTTGCCTGAGCAACAGCTTAGGCAAGTCAGCATGGCACGGTTTGGCAAACCACATTGGTCGCAAATATCGCAGCCAAGGCAGTGCCCGACAACTGCACTTCCCTTCCACTAAGATGGGCGTGAGGCAGATGAGTGCAAGAGTCCCGATGCATGCTTTCCTAGCCATAAGCACAGCGATATGAACACAACATGCTTCATTACAGCCCACTTTGTCGGACCTTTCCTGCGACCCACCTAGCTCCCCCTCTTCCCAGCCACCTACCCTGGCCATCCCATACCCACTTCCCCACCCTCTCGGGAGGGAGTGCAACATATATACATTATATCGTACAATGCGGGCATTTTAAGCAGCCTGCAAAACATACACAACCCATGCGGGCCAAAGCAGGAGCTACTGGGCGGCCACATCACACACCAAACAGCTCATTGATGACCCGCTCTGCGCTTCCCCCATGCTGAGCCAACAACTCCATTGCTGTGGATCTTGGCACCTCTACAATCTCCATCACCTGCAGTATTGCACCCTCATCAAAAGCCCCATCCTCATCCTCTGCCTCATCTTCCTCGCCACCCCACCTTTGCCCACCCGCTTCCTCCTCCCTGTCTGTCACTAGCATCTCCAGTAGATCCAGTGGCAACGCTCCAGCCCCCTCCACCTCTCCCCTACCACCCCCTGAAACACCCTTGGGCCCCCCACCTCCCCCCATGAACTTCAACCCCTCCACTTTAAGCTGATCTAACCCCAAAACATTACCAAATGGATCAGCACACCGCTGCGACTTCAGCCACGCCTTATGCACCCCCATCAGCTCACGGATCAGCACCAGCAACCGCGGCTCCTGCACCCCTAAACCCTCCTGCAATAGCCCTGCTAGCTTTGCTGACAAGGCCTCTACGTCTGGCGCCACATTACCCATCCCACCAGTTCCCTTCACCCATGCACCATCACCACCCACTCCTGCTGCTCCTGGCTTGCCTCCACTGGGCATTGAGGGTGCTGATGGTGGCCCAGGGAGCAGCAGGGTCATGCTGGCTTTGAGGATTGGCAAGAGTGCTGGATCTTTGTCCACAATTGGTGTCATATGCTCCCGTGCTAACACTAGAGCTTCAGAAGGACAGCCAGAATCCACCAACTGCAGCAGCAGTACACATGAAGTCTTGCTTTAGAAGAAAGCGCTACTTTACATGCAGGAATCAAAATTTGCGTATCCCATCTGGCCTCCGTTCTCCCTGTGTTGAGTCCTGAAGTCTTATAACTCCACACACAACAAACATAACATACAATATGCCTGGTACACATAGCAGGACCTGACAACATCTGTGAGCAGAAACAGGACAAGCAGATGGCACATCCACTACTCACTGGTATAGTCCCTTATACCCCGGGGTTAATACGCATTGATGGGTTCGAATGCCACCAATCGCAGGGCCATAGCCTTCCCGGGCGAGACAATCAGCGAGCACCCTCACTGGAAACCAAAAAGGCCAGATTACCTCAGGACCAATGCTTTCCCATGCTGACGACCTTACCCCTGCACGCAGTCATTGCATTCTATGAGAGCGGCTCTGGCATCAGCCCATTTAGACTCTGCCAGGTCAGGGGCCCTATTAATTGGCCAGCCGTAACACGAATTGAGGGGCCCACAACAGGACAGTATCCATGTTTCTCACTATCATCCCATCCCTCACCAGGAAAACTTTGAACACACTGACCTGTAGGCCTCACTAACTAACGTAATGCCCAAGGTTATGCCCACTGTTATGCCCCCGCAGACACCCCCACCCCTCCTCACCTTACAAAACTGGCAGCGCTTCAGCTCAAACCGCAGGCCCAGGTTGTCCCGCAGCAGCCCCGGCTGTACCGCTTCCACCACCTTCTCAGCTGCCGCAAACTCCCCCTGCTTCAGCAATTGCAGCAGCTGCTGGATGGGTGCCTGCTTGGCTAGAGCGCTGTGGCAGATTGAACCACCTCCAGCACCCGCAGTGCCTGCTGCTGCTGGTGATGTATGATTCACCCCACTCTTCACTACAACGCCCTCCATTCCAACCTCCCCAAGCCCCTGCTGACCTCCTTTCCCTTTACTCCAATTCCCTGCAACTACTGCTGCCGGTATTGATGGCAAAGGGACCCCAAAAACCATCTCACCGCCACCGCTGCCACCACCACCACCACCTGCTGCTGCTGCTGTGGTGGCGGCGCCTACAGCTGCAGCTCCAGCCTGCCGTTCACTCTGTCCCCCCTCAGGCCCTGCACCTGCTGTCATGGCATGCAGCCGTTTCAGACGCCGCTGCTGGTACCACGCCTGGTACATCTGGTACAGTCCAGCCCCTGTCATAGACACCTTCCTACCACCATCAGCACCAGCATCACGTTTTACACAGAGATGCACACTTTCCCCTCCTCCAGCGTCATCAGGCCCTTCTGCCACTGCTGCTGCTGCTGCTGCTCCCATTGCTGCACTCGAGGGGCCTGGCCCAGCCTCTTTCCCCTCGCCATTTGCTCTCTCAGGCTGTGCTATGTTACCATTGAATGCATTGCCACACGGCACTGCTCCACTGCCATTTGCAGCAGCTCCCAAGCCGGAACCAACCACACCTTGTCCCTGAGGTGCTAAATTAGCAATGGCTCTACCGCTGCTACCAGCGGCAGCAGCAGCTCCCCCAAGCTCACCTCCCTCTCCTCCCCCAACACGACCACCAGCTGCTGCTGCTGCTTCAGGCGCCCCCTTCCACCGAGGTACCTTCAATGGCGGGCTCTGTGACTCAGACCTGCACCATGTGCTGCTGAAGGGTGGAGCACCCGTACCTGCTGCTTGCTGCATCTGCCCCTGCTGCTGCTGTTGCGCCTGCTGCTGTTTGTGCAAGGTGCTGCTGCTGCTGCTTGTACCAGCACCCTGGGTCCATAATGGTGCCATTACCGCCGCTGCTGCCGCTGGAGATGCTGCTGCGCCTCCAACTCCTGAACCTCCTACTGCCGCTGCTGCTGCTGCTGCTGGGGGTTGTGGTGGCAAACGCGCCGATGGTGACAGCACCCCACTACCACCACCAGCACCACCTGTTGCTGTCCCTCCAGCTTCTCCATCTACATCCATCCTGCTGCTTCCTGCTTCATCACGTGTACGGGCTGCAGTTCCATTATCAGTAGCTGCTGCCACCTTCTCATGAGGTGCTCCCACACCGTTAGAAGCAGCTGGAACAGCAACTGCAGCAGGAACTAGAGAGCTGCCTGGAAGCGGGTGGGGTGCATCTAGTTCCATGTCATCAGCACCACCACCACCACCCCCAGCAGCAGCAACAGCTTCAATAGGGCGTAGGTCACTTGGTTGCAACAGACCCCTGCAGTGCCAGAACAATCCAGCAGTGCAGAAAGGCTTCAGCATGTTGCGCATGACTGTGCTTCTACAAGTAGTAAAAGCACGGCACAGAGGACGGAAAATAGCACAAGACATGCCCCTTAATCCTTACAAAAACCATGGGAATTTACATGCCTCACATGCCATTTACATTTCCTCTTCTGCTTCTGCTGCCATGTCAACCAGAAAACTCCTGCATAATGGAACCCAGCCTATACGACTGAGGTACCCAGCCTCACATGACCGTCACACAACAATGCTTCGGGAGGCAGCCAATGGTAAGACGCTCTCATGCCGTAGGCACTATGCCCCATGCATACTCTGCAAAATCCTACAGCCAAGCCAGGATATTTTGTGGTTGATCGTTTATTCCACGATACCCCACCATTCCTCGACCTGCCCCTCACCATGCCCTCACCTGCACACAGCATATTCCCATACGAGCTCATCCAGCAGGTCTGTGTCCATCATCATACGGTGCAACTCAGATAGGAAGGCCTGGTTGACATCGCCATTGGCATGCTTCAAATCATCCCGGGCCTGAGTGCGGCTCACACTGGTGCACATCATCAGATTCTGACAGGAACAGCAGCAGACACAGCAGCAAGGCAGCAGGAAGAAACACAAGCATCAGACGCGAATTGCCCATAAAGGTCAGGGAAGAGTCGAGTCAGGAACAAATAAGACACCATGGACCAGGAGCATTAGGTGTGTCAGACATATGGACAACGGCCCTAGCATAGTTATGCAGTGCCAGTTTCATTCTGGGCAGAAGCAGGGGCGACATCGGGTATGTATGGATAGGAGCCCTTCACCCTTCTAGCTAACAGTTGTCACCAGATTAAAGGCTCACATAGCTAGCAGTCACTATCAACTGAAAGATGCGTACTCAACGGTCCACTACTGTGGAGCATCACGTCCACCGCGTCCCTCAAATGAATGGCATTTGTGAGTCTGCTTGTTCTTCCTACCTGAATATCCTTGGACTCATAATGCCAGCCAGCCCCTTCATCAGGGAATGGAGGTGCTTCTGTGGCCAGCACGAGGGATGTTACGAGGGCCTGCTGGCTGAGGCCCACCTGGGGCCCCTTGTCTGCAACATGCACCTGATAGATGTGGCACAGGTAGCGCAGCAGCAGCAGCAAGCGCGAGTCTTGCCAACCTGCAGGGAAGCAAGCACACAGCCCGTCGCTCGCATGTCAGCCACAGTGTTGGAACATGCTGCATAGCTAAGAGTGGCATTGCCTGGTCATCAGCTCACTGCAAGCTCAAGAATGGAAAAACTACAGTCCAAGAAGTGCGGCTTCAACCAGTCTGCTTGCAGCTATGCAATGCTGCTGATACAGAACAGAATCCAGGCATGTGCTAACAAATGTTGGCATAGCTTTAAGCCCTACTCCTGTCTTCATCTACGCTTGTACTGCCGCCCGCCCGTTGCCACGTACTGCTTTAACCTTCTGACAACTCCGAACTTGGCCAGCATCACTCCTAACCTTCAAAGTTTCAGACTCCTGGCAAGCCAATTCCACATGTTCAAGATCCTGTGCATCTTCAGAGCATTCCATATATGCACAGTACCTGCCACTGCCACCTACCAAGCTGCAAGCGCATTGTCTGTGCCACCTCCTGCGCTAGGCGCTGCCGTGCGGCCTCCGACCATTCCTCCTTCAGCTTGGCCTCCAGCCTGCTATTGCCACTGCCACCACCACTGCCACCACTGCTTCCACCACCACAGCTGCTGCTGCTACCGTTGCTAGGGTTTGTGCTGTGCTGTGGTGGTGTGGGACACACCAGCATGAGCAGGACCTTCTTGAAGTCCAGGTATGCCTCTGGGTAAGCATCCATAGCACACGGAGCCAGCTCCTCACGAGCACAAGCTGCAGGGGGCAGACAGCAAGGATACTAGACATACTCAGTTTCCTGTGTGTGGTGTTATAACAATTTGTAACATGCCATAGCTATAAGTGCCATAGGCCCCGCACCTCAAGCTCTTACAGCGAGGTGGAACCTGTGTGTGGTCAATAAAAACCCATCCAAACCAGCATAGTGCCTCTTGTTGGCTCATTGACTTGTAATACTTGTTTAAACCTGATACTTGACATACAAACCCACTGCACGGGGACCCACCAGTGCATCTCCCACACCTCAGGATCACACAAACCCAACCCAGGGGCAGCTGATGTACACTAAAAGGTTGGTGGACACCTGCACTCGTGTGTGGTGGTGGAGTCAGACACCATTGGGTCCCATGGACTCCTAGAGTGAAGATGCAGATGGACTGACCAGAGCGAAGACAGATGCAAGAGCTGGACATGGAGGTTCCCTTTAAGTCAGGCGAGGCTCCTCACAGCAGCACCTTCACCTCAATGTACAACAGCAGATCCCTCCATATTGCTTGAGCTAGAGGCTGGTATCGCAGAAGTGAGCATACTTTGATAACATCAGCAGAGGCTGCATGTCACTCACCGAGAGCTTGTGCAACAGCCTCGCCAGTTCCTAAGCGCAGAAGCTCAATGAAGTGCTGCTTCTTGAGGTGAAACAGCACACGCAAATCCTGCAGCACACAATGGGCACTTAGCACGTTATGCCACATGACGGGAATCAGGGGATTCACCTTCTGAGTCCCATGGATGACTTTTTACATACCATTAGGCAACACCGGATGCAAATTGCAGTGGAACAATGAAGCAGTTCTGCAGTAATAGTGTACTGGATTGAGTGCATTGCAAGGGTTTGCTGCAGCGGAGCTCGTTGTAGTATGTTTGACTGACAGCTTGAGGTGCGGGGCCTATGGCACTTACTGCTATGGCATATCATAAAATGTAATAATAATGACTGACAGATCCATGGCCACTGCAACAGGCATGCATGCACACCAGGACGTTCCGCTGCACATATGGCGTTGCCAGCAAGATGAAGTGACACAAGGCAGCAGACTCCTGCTTAACAACCACCAGCAATTATAGCTTTACTGGTTTGCGGTAGAGGTGGCTTACTTTTAGCAGCTCAGGGCAGTACTCTTCAGCGACCTTAATTGCATCTTGAATGGTCCCTTGCTCAAGGAGCTGCTTGAGACAGCGAGTTGCTACCCTTGATTCGTAGCTGTGGCCAGATGCAGTGCTTTCACTGCTAGAAGCTTCTTTTACGTCCTTAGAGACCTGAATTGCACGTAAAGACTTCTGAAGCTGGTCAAATTGCAGTCTGAATGCGAGATTATTGCCCTACCTCCGCAAGCTCCTCTATGCCTAAATAATTCAGCACCAGCCTGTCCAGGACAGCTGCGCTAGATTCTAGCACCCCTGGTAGTGACGGCTGCTCGATCGGCATCGCTCAAGCGAAAAAAAGGTAAAGCAACACCTGAGGAAAGCCTGCAAACGATCCTTGGGATGTTTGATAGCAGCGATGCAGCCGTGCACACAGTTCTCCACGTCGAGGGCAGCTACATGGCCAAATGTAGCTGAGTAAGCATACCCCTCAGGCTGCCAGCCACCTAGCAGAAGCTTTTATAGTGTCAGTCCGTAAGCATGCAGTGCGGGCACGAGTGCCGCCCGGCAGGAAAGCCTAAACGGGTTCCACGAAGCATGTACATTCACCCCTCTTATCCGAAAACCTTCCCTTTGCTGCCCTGATGATCCTGCACGATCAGTTTAAAGTTTCGGGGCTACATCTACGGTCACCTGCCAAAGTTTCTGCCAAAGCTGGAAGACATGAACGATACACACACTGCTGCTGCAGCACGCGCATGCGCACATAAAATTGACTGGCTACCACCATGAGCTGCAGAAACAGCATATCAGGATATCTCGCATGTACCCCGCTCCACCCTGCTGACCTCAGCCCGGTTGCGCGTTCGTAGTGCAGTGCCTGCAAAAGGAGCAACCCATTTCGCGGGCACCAGGGACGTGTCTCCACAGTAGCTCATAGCCGCCCATTAACATCACCTACGGACTGTTCTAGAGATGTCGGGCCTGCAGTCCTATGAGGAACTGCAGGAGAATCTTCAGAACTATGTGCAGCAGCAGGACCAAGTGGAGCAGCTGCTCCTCCTGGACCCCGAAAATGAGGAACTGCGGGACATGTATGACAGCTTAGGGGAGGTCATCGAGCTTACCCAGGACCTCCTCAAGGATGCTCAAGCTCAACATGCAGCAGACGCTGCAGCAGGCGGAGCAACGGCAGCAGCAGCAGGAGCAGACATGCCTAGCACCAGTGCACCAGCCACAGCACCAGGTGGGGGACTGACTTGCTGACAGCCCAGACATATAAACTGCATCTCCGAGCTGGTACTTTTTGACTTGCTGTGGATAGTTGGCAGACAGCTCGTCAAATATCTGCCAGGACCCTTCCCTATCCAGCTCAATGGAATATGGACTTATCTATCAGGACTCTGCAAGCACATGTTGCATCCGCTTGCCTTTGGGGCCCATTAGCACACTAATGCCCTGCAATCTGCAGAGCTGGCTGCTTTTTTGCACCTTATACTGCATGTTCCCTGCCCAACTCAGTGTCCACTGTCCTTGTGTACAGACTACCCTGCGTCCACCTCAGCAGCAGCAGCAGCAGGATCATCCTCTTTGCAACAGCTCCAAATTGTAACCCCAGCAGCCCTGAACCTCCCCAGCAACTTACCAGCTTCAGTAGCAGAGCAAATCAGACGAGCACAAATCAGATCGGCTCTAGCAGGCCAAGCGCCTGCAGCATGGGCCATAGGGGCAGAAGTGCATGCCCTGTACTCGGGAGATGGCCAGTTCTACCCTGCCACGGTGCAATCCGTGACAGAGGATTCGAAGTTTGTGGTGCTGTTCGAGGGCTATGGCAACACAGAAGAGGTGAGCACAGGCCACCTTCATAAGAACACGGTTTGTAGCTTCTGGCGTTCCTTAGAAAATGTAGCAGCATTGTCATGCAGCTGACTTGCAGTGTTCTGTACATGGATGCCTGGACTGGCTGCAGCTTCGAATTTAATGTGTGTTCCAGCAGCATGGTCACTGCTGAGGTAGCAGCTGCACACAGATTGTCATGCCTTGGGTGTCTTATCCCATTGCTTGCCTACCTAGTTTTCTGTGAGTTGACTCTATCTTGCAGCATCCTCATGTCCCTGGATAGGCATGGTTGCTGACAGCAGTCTGAGGTCACACGTGCCACTGCATTTGCCGCTTTTGGACAGGTTTTGGCAACAGGACTACGGCTGCGGACGGATGAGAACAGCAGCGGCTATCAGGGAGTGGCAGCACCCAAGCGAAAAAGAGTGGAGGAGGAGCCCACTGTGGATGAGATCCCCAAGGTAAACGGTTGCCATTTCATAGGCTGTCGTTGAGCTTTAACATGTGGACGACTGATCTTATAGGCAAGCTTTACTTATATCTACATGCAGATCTTTCAAGCAGATCTTCCATGCAGATAGCAAGGCAAGCAGTTTGGTAGAAGGTTCTTGCTGTAGAATCTGTTCGTAAAAAACCTAAATAAATATACAGGCAGAATTGGAGCTTTGCTTAGCCCCATCGAGCTCACTCCTTCTTATGACAGGGTGGAGACTTATTACTCATCAAAGAACAAGCCGTTGCCACCTTGCAGCCTGGCACCAGTATGGGAAGCATTTGAGATCGAGTTGCTGACAACTGTAAGTATTTTTGGTGCTCTGCTTGGCTTTAATCTGGTCGATACGTTCTGCCCTGTAGTGGCTGAACATCAAAGAGACGGATGATGACAAGACAGTAGCACGCAAGAAGAAGCTTATGAAGAGCTACAAGAGCAAGATCCGCTTCCAGCAGATGGACATCAAGCAGAAGGAGAAGCAGTCCAATTGGCAGTCCTTTCTCAAGGGCAAAGGGGCGAAGAAAAAGACAGGTGAGGTATCTTGAGGCTATCACAAATGGTTGGGGACCCAGGTTGTTCTTCATTCCCGTGCCATTGTTTTCTGGCATGCATCGCTGGCTTGATATTGGGGAGATGGGGGTTAGCTACACCAGCTAGCCCTAGCACTTGCCTAAGCAGGTTCTCACAAGAACATTGCTCTTATGCTTTTGGTGAAGGTTTTGGGCATTGTTACGAGTTCAATCCCAAAAAACTCAGTGCTTGCTCATAGTAGAGGTCTGGTAATCTGCACAACATGCATTGGAGTGCAAAAGCGTATCGCAGGTCGTATTCTGCTTGCTGATGTGTCCTGGTGAGTATGCTGCGGTGAGCTGTCCTAGTAGATATCGTGCGAGGATCCGATCAATAGCATGGTGCAGAGAGAGTATATGAGATAGATCACTGCACAGCCCTCGGACCGTGCAGCACCCGCCACATGACTGCAACAAGTTTGTGAGTGTGTGTTGAAAGAGACCGATACTGAGAGGTAAGACGACGAGAGCGGAGACTAATCAGACATCAAGAGCCAAAGAGAGTATATTCTGCCATTTGAGACAGATGCAGGAAAAGATTGTGTGTGTCCATGCATGACTGTAGTGGGCCTGTGAGTTAATGTTCTGGTTGATACAATAGTGAGGCAGATAACAGGACAGCTGGTAGCTGAACTGCTGTTTAAACAATCAATGTGTGGCAACCGTAAGAGGGCTGCTAGGTCAAAGCGACTAGCCAGAGAGAGCCAGCTAGCTCTAAGTAGAGTGCCAGCTTCTGATCCACACAGTGCTTGCTTTATTGCTGCTTGCAGGCTACTTCACAGGCACAAAGAAGGAGAGCATCTTCAAGGTGCCGGATAATGGCAAGGTTGGAGTGGTTGGCAGTGGCAAGGGCATGACGGAATACGCCAAGCGGGGAAGGCATGAATTTAATCTAGATGAATGATGCAGCAGGCTGGTTTGGGGTCCTCATGACAACGTTGGACGCGGCTCGCAATCAACGCAATGCCTGCCTTCATTCAAAGCCCTTAAGTAAGTGAGATGGACTGGGGCAGCGCATTACGTAGTTTCTGGAGCATGGCTATGTGTGCATGCAAGGGATGTCATGCAAGTTAGAGCGTTCAGGAGGCTGCTGTTGGATGTTTATTTATGCCAAACCGGAAGGTGGTAAAGGTCTAGCTGGTGGTACACATTTGGATGAGGGGATTCCCTTTTCCGTGTGTGCGGTTATCAGTGTTGCTGTGCATCACAGTAAACAGTGGTGACAACCCGCAACTGTGGCCTGGAGGTGTTTTTGTGGACTATGAAGGGGGCCGAAGATCTTGAAAATCTGGACTGATGGTGTAAGCAGGCTGGTGGTGTGTTCACGTGATATGACCGAGCTGGCTGCCTGTCTGCTGGGTGTGGGTGTGGGTTGCCATGTGTATATGAAATAGATCACTGCACAGCTTTCGGGCCATGCAGCGCCCGCGGTTGCCCGGTATATGGGTACATATGAATACTGCCGGGCTGTGAAGTGGTCTCTCTTTACATCTATGAATACTGCAGGAGGGCCATCTCAAGGTCCGCAAGCCCATACCAACATGCCACCCATGGGTAGTTTCAACATTATCAATCAATCCATGAGCAAGTGCACCACATGCATGCTGCATGAGCAAGTGCACCACAAGCTCAATAAAGCCCTGCTGTAGCGAGCGGTCACAAAGGTAGGTCATGAAGGTCATGCGACCTGCTGGCCGACCAAAGAAGTTCAGTCACCACCATGTCCACAACTACCATTGTCTCCAGTTTGCAGCATTCAGGACATGTATGCATGCACTGCGAGGCAGCAAACCCCTCACTACAAGACTGATGCGAAAAGCCTCTCCCCAGCAGACAGCTAGCTGTCTACACCTTCAGTACTGTCCTTTTTTGCGGACTACCTCTGGCCATCCATAAACGCCATACACTCACACGCAGAAGAGGATGGCCAGCTATGGATATACAAAGAATCCATTCCATGCTGTCCATACCATCTGACTAGTCGCTACTGTCACGTACTGCTCCCAATGCCGCGACACACCAACCCCCCCTGTTTGCTGCTTGAGTAGCAGCAATATGACATTGCGGCCAACCATTGCATGCGGCAGTTCCTGCCTTGCTGAAGCATGCATGTCTACTAGATCTTGCGCAAGGCAACAGCAATGTGTGCAGTATGGACAGCTCCAACAGGTGACGGGAGAAAACCCCAATAAACATGCACGGGAAAAAACCAGAATCCAGGTGGAATATCATCAGGTGCATGATAGGGACACCAACCTGCCAAAGAAATACTACAAGACTTCATTCCACACGTGCATTTGCAGGATCCCTGCTGCTCACAGCCGGCTGGAGCCCTCGGGCACCACCTCAACACTTGACATTGTGAGTCTGTATCATCCACATCGCAGCAGCTTTCCAGCATAGTACTGCATCATGTGCTGGCCCCACAACAATCATGCCCGAATACGGTACCATTGCCCATGTAACGGCCAGAACGAACCAGGGCTTCCATACATGGCAACTAGCTCCTGCATCAATCTTTGCCCGCGGGACCCCATTGGGCCTATTTGGTAATCTGTTTTATGTTTTCCAGCAGTCAACCCTTCAAGTCATCATGCTGCAGCCAGGTGGTAGAAACTATCCTGTCAAGTGCAGTGTCATTACAAGCTGACCAACTTCTGCCTCCAAAGCCATCACGTGCAACAGCAACTTTGTTGGCACTCTGGAACAAGGAATGATCCACAACTGATTGGTTGACAAAATCGTCCCATGAAATGGTCATCAGTACATATACAATCGTGCAACCGCAAGTACAAACTTCTGTCCTACATACACAGTCACCTCATGCATTCGGACCCCATGCTGGCTTTACAGGACCACCATAGATGCATCCATCCCAATGCAAAAAGCAGTCCTGCATGCACCCTTGGCAAATGGGTACTTAGCATTGCGGAAGACTCTGCTCCCATCCAGGCCAAGAAACCTGGATCTTTTACCAAGGGCTTCCACAACATGCAAATGTCTCAATTATCTAGCCACCTCGCCTCGATATAACTTTTCTTTACGTGCAATCCTGTGCACACCTGGCAGTGTTATCATCCCATTCTAATGCAGCTCAGCATGGCCTGGCAGCTGAAAAAACAACCAGCAGGAAGCTGCACACACAACAGCTAGAAAAGTCAGCTCGGATAGACGGTTGGCATGCCCATGCACCTCCAGCTCCTACCATATTGTGCCCCTCTTGTTCGGTCTAAGACACCACCATCGATTCATCACTAACCTTGGCCGTAACCATCCTCTCCATCTCCAAGCCCTTTCCATTTCCAGCCCGTGGCCGCTCAATGGCCACTCATGCTCCCAACCTTTAGATGATGAAAACAGACTGCAGTTTGAACTTTACATTGAGCCTTGAACATGCAAGAATGCTGCAACCCAACCAACCACCACCGTCCCCCCATCCAGCCCATCATCAGTTCAAGCACCCACCCATTTACCCATCCACCCGTGACCCATCCTCCTCTTTCCTCAGTGTTATTGCTTCCTCAACACATTCAGAATGCAAGAGTCTCTAGTGGGCTTCTGCGCAAACGCCCATAAACCTAATCATAGAAACACAGAAGGGGTATACAAGCCTTCCGGGGCTATATCATTAAGCTCACGGCAGCTGGCCAGAAGACCTCCAAAAGATCCTGTTGCACCCTCCCACAGCTCACTACCACAGAATATTAGGGGATAGCTCCAACCCCTGCAACATCCTGTGCCCAAGCCGTGAAAAACCCAAAACTAGGCATCACAACCCCTGGCCCAGACTTCCCTGCTGCCTGGTAACAGCAGCCATAGCCAGCACATCATAGAGCCATCCCACTATCCCCAGCACTTTGCTAGACTGTGCCAAGGCACACTTCATGATCCTCCCTCCTTGCCAGCCCTCATTAAGCACCCCTGCAGCTTCATCCCCTGGGCCCCCTTTGTTGCGTCCCAGTAGCATAAGCATCATGCCCTACATGACCTCTGTGCACCTTCCACCCAAGCAGCAAATCAGGCACGCACACCCACACAATAGACCCCTGCATGACACCTGCTGCAGCTGCACTGCATGATGTGCAAGTGGATGCTCCATCCAACTAATAGGTCAGGCACGCGCTCCCACAAAACCACCCCTCTACAAGTCACCTGCTGCCAACCAAAACTCCATATCACAGCAAGCACACATAGAGAAGCCATCTGAGGTTACACGACCATCTTCACCAGCTCATGACGAGGTAACTATCCCAAGCACAATGTCCTTTAGAAGTCCTCGTCTGTGGTGAATACATACTGCGTCCAGTGAGGCTTGGCTCCCCTGGAGTTCATGACCCCTGCCTTCTGGTAGTCCCCCACCCGCCGCTCAAAGAAGTTGGCCTTGCCTTGCAGGCTGATCTGCTCCATCCAGTCAAAGGGGTTGATGGAGTTGTATAGCTTGCTGTAGCCCAAGGACACCAACAGCCTGTAGCAGCAGGAAGCACCTTAGGCAACTTACGCCTTAAACAAAAGCAGCTTATGCAATGCATGAAGTGCAGCAGCAAAGGGCATGACGATGCTCTAGACAGGTGTAGCATCCCAAGTAGGCAAGGATGACAAGCGAGCAGTATCACGGAGCTTCCCCAAAAAAGCCCAAGTTTTAACCACAAACACTGGCCCACCACTCAATCACGTGCCACTTTTCCATACCTCCACACCTGCATTGTATTTACAAGACCCTATGCAATCCCTTACGCTATCCAACACTTAACCCGCAGGCCTTGAACATGGAAGCAGCATCTGCCATGCCCCAATGATTATGCTTGAATATCTAAGTTAGAATAGAGAGTAAATTGCATGTAGGAACCGAGCTTCAATCAGAAGCGACATCGCTCTATCCTGTATCGAGGCAGACAATGGTTGGGACAGTGATCATGGGAAACAATCAGAAGGTAAGAGCTCATCACCGTACCTGTCTGCCACAAACTCGATGTACTGTGCCATGAGGGCAGCATTCATGCCCACCAGTGCCACACTCAGTGCCTCACAGCAGAACTCACGCTCCAGCTCCACTGCCTCAGCCACGATAGTGTGGGCAAGGCTCTCATCCAGCGGGTGCTGCAAATGACTGCAGGACAGAGGAAGCAGTACAACAGCAGGAATGTAAGCTCAGTCTTCTTTCCATCTCTCACCAATGGTGGTGGATGCACTGGTCCATATTCAGCTTTTAGCATATCCATTCACCCCACTGACTTGTTTGCTACCATTTTCAAAAAGCAGTGATCAGATTGCCTGCCACCAGCAGCAGTGAAGCATTCAAAGATTTATCAGGTTACATGTGTTGCAGACCGTCCTAAGCCAGCCCATGTTTTCTGCAAGAGCTATACTAAGGCAAGGCAGCAGCTGGCAGACTACACTTGCACATTCTCTTCAGCCTGCGCATGAAGCGGACATGCCCAAGCCAGACAAAACATTGTTCACAGCGGCAGCCATGCACACTTCTTCCATCCATAATGGTGTTAAAAAACACCGGCTTCGAGCAGCACCAATGCCCCTCTCGGGTTGGGTGACTTAGCGCCTTGTGGTGGAGGACACTTCCTGGGTCAGTGGGCCTCAGGATGTAAGTATGTGAACCACCTTGTGGTGACAACATCCACGTGAGCTACTATAACCAGAGTTGCAGCTGCAAAGTGATCCACAATTCCTTGTTTGTGCAGTGTGGCATGAGCCTTCGAAGCCGCTGCTGCTGCAGCATTTTGTGAGGCATTGTCAGGTAAACCCAGCGCTGATGTCTGACCTTCACTGCTGCTGCTGCTAGTACGGCTGTTAATGCAATGCTTATTGGCACCTCCAGTAGTACTGTGCTTTTAAGGTGCGGTGTCTATGGCACTTTGCTATGGCATACCAATGATACATCATGAGATGCAATAGAAATACTGTGCCCTCTGCTTATGTTATTGCCGCTGCTGCTGCGTGCTGCTGTGGTGGCACAAGCAACTACCGACTCTGGCCACATCCCGGCTCCAGCTTCTTTAAACTGCTGAGCCCACATACACTGGCTGCTGTTGGACAGTTCCACAGGCAGCTGGTCCTCAGCTACCCATGCTCGCCTTTCCCGCTCACACTGGACAGTTATCCAAGACACGCGCAGCTGACAACAGGAGATGATAGACCCAAGCAGCCACCCAGACAGTCATGCATGCAAATATTTACGAAACATATTTGATGCTTCAATGCACGCTGGCACCATTGCGCATGTAAGTACAGTATCGTGCCCCCCCACCCCTCACCTGTACAGCAAGCAGGCAAAGTTTGTGTGCAGCCCCTCATCCCTGCTAATCAGCTCGTTGCTGAATGTCAGGCCTGGCATCAAGCAGCGCTTCTTCAACCAGAAGATGGCACAGAAGCTGCCGCTGAAGTGAATCCCCTCCACACAGGCAAACGCCAAGAGCCTTTGTGCAAAGCTGCTGCTGCTGCTCATCCACTTCAGCGCCCACTCTGCCTTCTTGCGGATGATGGGTACTGTGTGGATGGCCCGTAAGAGGTGGGTGCGCTCTGAAGCATCCTTGACAAAGGTCTCCAGTAGGATGCTGTACATCTCACTGTGGATGTTCTCTATAGATATCTGGAAGCCGTAGAAGGCACGCACCTCAGGGACCTGGATGTCTGAAAAGCAGGGAGCAGCCAGGGAGAAGGGATTCAACCAGCAGACCCTTGCACCCTTCTAGGGCTATCAATGCTTTCCTTCCTGCCGGCATAGGGCAGAGGGATCAAACACCAAAGTGCAGAGAGAACGTGCATGCACAATCGTCAGCCATGGCTTCCGTCTTATACAATGACACTTGCATTTCTCATTTAGAAGCAATATGGAGCACCGGTAACCTGGCTGATAGTATTAGTATATGAGATAGATCACTGCACAGCTTTCGGGCCGTGCAGCGCCCGCGGCAGAACTCCATCCAGTTTCTTAGTGTGTGGAGAGCAAAATTCGAGACAAAGAGGCGAGACCGCTAGAGAGCCTGGCTGATAGTATTAGGTTGTTGTCCTCTTGCACTCTCAATAGAGCTGCCTCACAATCCCCGCACAATCTGTCAAGTGTAGTAGTTTTGACGCTCTACTTCATTATACAAGCTTGGTCCATTTCATCTGGCTGTGCAGAGTCTGCTAATGCTTAAGGCATGATTGCCACATCTGTCAACTTACCGTTCATGAAGCGGGACGATAGGTTCTCACTTACGATGCCATCCGATGCCGCAAAAAATGCAAGTACGTACTTGATGAAGTGCTGTTCATGCTCTGCAGCAGACAACCAGGAAAGCAAGCAGCTGGTCCATTAGTAACATGTAGTAGCCAATCAGACAAAATCAGGCAAGCTGGCCATCCCACTAGTGGGGGTAAAGCAAATAGCTTGCTAGAGCAGCGGTGCTTTCTGTCACTTGCACCAAGCTATTTCTGGGACATTATTGAGACTATCTCTGGCACAATGCAGCATTTGCAACCCTTGGCGGGCCACGGCCTAAAGAGAAGACCAGCAGCTCATAGAGTATTGGCTGCTAGCTTTGAGTGCTGGGACCTATCTCAGCTTACATACTTCTGCTATGCTAAGAGACAAGTGACCGCATGGTTTTCTGAAGAAGCCTCCATGCTGTGACTGTACTGCTTGGCAATGGGATAGGGACCAGGGGCAGCAGATGTGGCAACTGCAATGCTCTATTGTGCTTATGCCTTTGGATGTGATCAGTACTGCAGCCCTAGCTAGGGGGCGCACCATTGAGCTTCAGCCAGTCTCTTGTGTCTTGTGACAAGTCTACTTCATCAATGGTCCAAAAGCTGGCTAGGGCTTGCTTGTACATCTCCCATACATCATGGTACCTACAGTAAAAGCCATATTATCGGTGCTGAAGCTACAGGAGGAGTTGGAGGTGAATGTTGGTCCTGCGCCTGCTTGGGACTACTGCTCAACTCTTCGAAAGCAACGGGTGGCTGATACGGACGCAGGCGGCACTCACTCTATCGGGAACATGGTGAAGCGATCCTCGTTCTCTCTAAGCAGCGGCTCATCTTCTACAGCTGACTGCGCTCCTCTACTTGGCGTGCTGCTGCTGCTAGATGCTTCCGAGACGCTCAAACTAGAGAAGCTTGAGGCTGCCGTACTGCCGACGCAGCTGTGTTTATGCTGATCATCCAACCCAGGTGTACTAGGCCGGACTGTTTGAAGAACATCCGGCACATCTAACGGACACTTTAAGGAGGTAGCTGTGCCCAGCCTCCCGCTTGTGCTTGGCTGGGCGTCCTCCGAACTGGTGATGCTTAGCTGCTTCAAGCATTTATGCAAAGAAACCCCTTGCTGCAGCTCCTCTGCTATAAAGTCCGTCTTAGGCAAACCAGTAGCTGCCTCGCTGACTGGCCCTTCACAGGAACTCATGGCCACAGAACCAGGAGGCACTTGGCATGCAGGACACGAAGGGCATGCACGTACAAAAAGGGCATATAATGGTACCTTCTCCGCATGGTAGTCACTTGTTTGTATCAAAGGCCCCTTTGACGAGTTCTAAGCGCTGCCTTCGATTTCTCGAGGCGAAGACATGCCCTACTAGGACCGCCGTTGAATCGTTGAGGCTTCAGCGGCCTGCTTATGACCTAGTGACTCTAGTGACTGACGGAGTGGCACGGGCAGGAGGAAGGACCAGCGTCATGCATGGTGGGAGGCAGCACCGTCACCAACAGTGATGGACGACCTGCTTGAGAAAGGGTACAACATACCTCCGGATGCAGCCTGTATTTGAGTGGTGCCAATGCCTCTGTTGCTTGTCACGAAGGTAGCTGGGACCGGCATGGTACGGAGCTCAGGACGTACAGAATTTATGCACATCTTTAGGTGGACATCACGTGGCGGGAGGCACTGATCTGTTCAGGCTGCCTGGTACTCCTTTTGTCACCCTCCATCGTATCAAGCCCTGGCAGGGGACTGCCTGAGACCGTGGCAGTCTTTGCATATCGGTGCTCGTACCACAGTTTCTGGAGCTGCTGCTTGCTGGGCATGGGTAGCAGGAGCTAAGCAGCTGAGGAAAAAGCCCTTCAGTTCTGTGAGCTGGCTCTTACTTGACTCGCCTGTTGGTCTGGAGCTTTGCGCTACCCAATCGGTAAGTTGTGCTCTTGTATGCTGGGTTGGTTCACCCAATACTAGCACCCATGTAGACCACCCGTACTTTATTCTACCTCGCTGTTTTGGTAACAGCTTGAGGTGCGGGGCCTATGGCACTTACTGCTCTGGCATATCATGAATTGCATTCTAGTCAAGGTGATTGGCATAAAGTTGTAGACCTTTACAAGTGGGATTTGAGAACTGGAGCATGTCAATGTGTTATCTATATATGCTTGCGTCATGCTTGGGTGCTGCACGGCCCAGAGGGCTGTGCAGTGGTCTCTCTTAAGAATATACATCGCGTCTAGATGATTGCTCTGATGTAGTACATCCTCAGAGGGCATTCAAATTAATATCTGTGCTTGCACATTCATCAGCCAGGTCCAAGGGCTGTGCAGTGGTCTCTCTTTTGCATAAAGATCTATGGCACTTATTGCTATGGCATATCATGGTATGTAATAATAATAATACCCCATACGGTCCGTTATGATTACGTTGAAAGATCAGCCAGGTACACAGCCGTGTACCTCAAGTCTCTGCCAAGAGAGCTGTGCAGCAGCTGGTAGTAGTGTCAATGTGGGGACCTCCTCAGGCCCTTTTGAAGGTGGCACCTGCCAGCTGCGTTACCAAGATGCGAAAATATTTTGCAGTTTACACCCATCAGTCTCCTGCTGGTGATTTGTTTGCCGTGTCCGTAGTTGGATGTCTGCTTGGGTATTCCTCTTGCTTGGTGGTGTGGATTCCATTGTTTTTGGACCCATCCGATGGTGTGTTTGGTCGTTTCGACCTAGCAGCCCTTTGCGGTTGCCGCACCTTAAATTTTTGTTTGTTTGTTTTGTTTACATGCATGCCTTGTCAGATGAAAATCATTCCAGGGGTCAGGTCTCAACTGGCCCGTTGGCAAATGAAGCACTCCTGGTGAAAGAGCCTGAGCAAAGAGATGCACAGCAGGCCCAACTTTACAAAGCCCCAGGAGCAAGAGGCAATGTTGGCATTGCATTTGCCAGCAGCATAACAGCAGCAGCAACAGACTGAACCACTGCCAAACAAGCACCAGTATGATCCGGTCCACAGCAGCCTGGAGTGGCGCAATCAGAAGTACTTAGCTAAGATCTAGTAGTAGCAGCGAGTCAGCATAATGCTTGACCTGTCCATTGGTGTGGTGAATGTACTAGATGTCCTGCTTAACTGAGTGATGGGTCACTGGACTGGCATGTCAGGACAAACCAGTCCTATCGCTACGTTACAGCAGTTGCTAGGCATGCCTTCAGCATCCCTTTGTCTGATGTTTACCAAAGGGCATGGTAAGTACATGGTATGCCTCTAGTGCCCTTCATGAGGCACTGGAAGTGGCATTTAAAACGTCCTGACAATCTGCCAGTCCTCCGGGGGTACTCCATCAGCAGGCGGAAGGCATGCGTGCTACCGTTTATGCGCCTTTCCGTGGTGGTGGCTTGCACGAGATTGGGTGGGTTGGTACCGACGCGCCTCGCAAAATCCGCCGGCGCTAGGTGGGAGGCACCAGCACTTGGTGTGAGAGCGGTGTGAAGCCCCTCACGCTCTTTGGGTCGAGTGTCTTGGCGCATACCGGGCCTGTCTGCGCTGGTTGCAGAGTCCGGCATTGTAAAGCATTATGAGCAGCCGCAGCAGTGTCCCAAGCAGACTTTTTCCACCACTGGCTATGTTCGCTCCATGTGCAAACATACGGTCTTTTTGTTTGTTGAGATATTGCGCATTATAAAGCTTGCAAATACATTGGATTGCAAATAAGCTTTGTCGGTGCTCATGAGCAATCTGAGGGATCCTTTAGCCTCCCCTGAGCCCATGGAGAAGGCCAAGCCCAGGAATTTCCGCTTTTATGTGCAGCAGCAGGACTGGTTCCTATGGGTGCTGATTGTTCTGGCTGCTGTTGCGACCTATGTAGTGGACAAGTATCTCTACCACACCAACCGGAGGTTTGAGGTGACGGACACGACCATAGCCTACGAACACCATGAAGACACCATCGCCTTTTGGCTGGCACCTCTCGTCCCCGCGGTACTCTTCATCTTCCACATGGCGTACTGGGAGCTCACTAAGACGCATCTCCCTTGGGGCCATCGCTTCTCATCCATCTTTCGCTTCTTCACGAGCTGCCTTGCAGCCTTGGCTGTCGTGGGTTTCCACACAGAGCTCTTCAAGACCATCTGTGGCCGCCTCCGTCCGGATTTCCTGGACCGTTGCTTTGATTCAAACGACGTTATACTCGCGAACGGCACCGTGACTGTACTGGACCCAGGAAACAGTGAAAAATGTACTTCAACTAAGGGCCTAGAATATGATGGGCGCAAGTCTTTCCCTAGTGGTCACTCTTCTTGCACCCTAGCAATCTCCATGTATGCAGCGTACTACGTCCTATGGTGCCTACACTTCAGGGTGGGGAGGCTGGGTAACAAGGGGTACCATAACAAGATGTACATGGATGGCTCAAGCTGTGCCAAGCGCCTTGGCATGGAGCTGCTCAGCTTCATGGATATTCTCCTGATGCTGTTCCAGCTAGCATGGGCTTGGGGTGTAGGTATCTCCCGCTTCATGGACAACCGCCACCATGCCTCAGACATCATCGCCGGCTTCGTCCTCGCAATGACATTCACTCCCCTCTTCCTCCTCCGCACGATCAGCCAGCAAGGCTACTGGGATCATTACATCATGGATGCTACCCGCAAGCAAGAAGGCGATGAGTTCCATGCAGACGGCAGGCCAGCACGGAAAGACCCCAGCAAGTACGATCTCGAGGCCCCGATCCCCCGCCACCAACACACCTACTCAGACAGCAACGCCAGTTTCGGCCCGTATGCTAAACCAGGCACTCCCCAGCACATGCAGCACCCGCAGCAGCAGCAGCAGCAGCTATACAACGGCACGCAGCCCTCCTCTCCACCGCATATCCAGCACCACCACCACCAGCAGCAGCAGTCGCAGCACAGCACCGAGCAGCTTCCCCCACCCCTAGCAACCCAAGCCTCTTGGGCAGTTGTTCCAGGTGCTGTACCCTCCCCAGATACTACCCATGCAGTACAGATGGCCTCACAGCAGCCTATGCAGGAGAGCTGCTTTGCAACCAACTCCCAGCCAAACGGCATTTTGTCCGTTACAAGTAGCACAGCACCTCTGGTGCCGTCTGGCGCTGCTAGCTCGGACTCCATGGCACCCCCACCAGCTGTGGCTGTGACTGATACCATGGGGAGTGGGGCGTCAGGGGGTTTAGGTGCGGTGGCTGTTGCGACTACTCCTACCACTGCTGCTGCTGGCTCTGCAGCGGATGCGGGCGGCAAGGAGGGGGGTGGGGTTTTGTCCGGGTTGACTCAGCATATATCGTGGGCAAAGTCTGAGAAGAAGCAGGTGGGAAATGTGGCAAGCGCTTGAATGGGTAACTACTGGTTGCAGCTCTGCGCTGTTTTTATATCAGCATGAGGTGCCGGGCATGTGGCACAGTTTGCTATGGCATGTCATGAATGTAATGGCAAGACCATCTGCCAGCAGCAGTACTGCTTTGTATACTCTTGTCTTATGTACTCTTGAGGTGGGGACAGAGGTGGTCAGGAGTTTGTACGGTAGGTGAGCACCTGCCCTCAAGAGAACTTGATGCTGTGCTGATGTGTTGTTTGGCTTGGGCGAAGCCTGAAAGCTGGCAGTTGCAGCAGATTGATGGGGCAGCTGCATGCGCAAGTTGGAGCAGATGGGTTTTAGAGTGTGCTGGTTGCATTTGGTCGTTTTGTGCAGGGAGGTGCATTGGATGGGGGCTAGGTACGGCTGGTGAGCTCCCGTCTGTCTCCTGCTTCTGAATCATTTGTTGCCTTGAGTAAGGTGTTCCGTTTTCCAAGCCCATTGGTACGAGTGCGGCTTCGTAATACCATTGTGAGTGTTCTGAAATTAGTTAGAGCACCTTTTCATTGAGCTGCTGTAGTGCGGCTGTGTTGTGCTGGTATGAGCAACTTCTGCAGGATGCCGCAGACTTTGGAGCTGTAAGTGCAACGTGTAAGGTTCACACATCTTAAGCTCTGACTGTACATGCCAGGAGAAAGTGTACTGTTCCTGTGCTTGGGTTATCTGCCCTACCTTCTAGTTTAAAGCATTCTTGCTGGCTTGATCTGGGGACTTTCTGTGCTGTGGCTGCTGCAGCTAGTGCTATGTATGAGGCCTGCATGCAACAGTGATGATCAGGGGTGTGACATCAGGATGAGCAACGTGTGGATCTGAGCTTTGGAGTGGATGGGCAAGGTGCCAGGTGCTTGTAAAGCTTTGAGAGTTTGGGGGAGTTACTAACCTCTACTAGTGATTGTGCAAACGTTTGAAAGAAGGGTTGTTAACAAATCCAGCTGGGGCAGCAGCTGGGACATGACATGGCAGCAGGGGTCAGTAATAGTAGTAGTTGCGCTCCTACCTGGGACTTGTACACTTCTGTACGTAACAGGCTCAAGGCAGGCCTGCTGCTGACCTCCATGTTACACAGGCGGGTGTGCCATCATGCAGGCAGGGGCAGTTCCTATCTGGTCCAGATGGAACTGCAGCGCATACCACAGTTCTGTGCAGGTTTGGTGTTGTGTAAGTGAGGGGCTCAGGGCTCAGGGCCTCCTGCTGACCAGTGAATGACACAGGCAGTAGTGCCAGCGAGTAGGAAGGGAACTTCCTGCGTGGTATATGTAGTAGCTGATCTGATGGTGTGTGTCACATAGCTGCATTGTGACATGGGGCAGCTGCAGCTACATGGCCGTAGGTAAGTATGTATGGCCATATGGCTGCAGCAACAGCTTTGGTGAGCTACGGGGCTCTTTACTAACTTACAGGCATTCCAGTTATGCTCTTACAGATTACTGTGTCGCTGTTGTTACAACCAACTAGTGTATAATCAGTTCTGTGATATGGAGAATATGCAGGCGCAAATCTGGGTATGTAAGCGTGTGGCCCTGGCAGGACAGGGTCTTTGTACTAGTTGCTGATTTAGGTGTTGCATTCTGTTGAGACCTGTAGTCCAGTTGGTGCACAGGCATTCTTGTAAGTTCTTAAAGCCCTGCAAGCTGCTGTGGCACCCCACTCAAATGTGCGGGAGCCATGGGCTTGCACATACATCAGTCAGGCAGGTGCCACAGCTTGTGCCTCCAGTCTCTTTTCATGACAAGCACTGCCAAGAGAGCCTGATGTGCAGCAGCTGGTGCAGTAAGCATGGTGTTCTTAGAGGGGTTGGGGTTTGGGTTGGGGGTTGGGGTTTAGGTTTAGGGTTTAGGGTTTAGAACTACATCAGCATGGTGTTCTTAGAGCCTCCTAGTCAATGAGTCATGGCAGGAGTGCATTCCTGAGTGCATCATATGATTGGAGGGAGGTAGCAGACCAGCGGCTGTTGCTTTCTCACTTGCGAATGACCTCCGCTGCATCATGCATACGTGATTGGCTCTCCGCATAGTCTTTTGACCCAATGTCATATGATGTGGAAGGGCGTATGATCTCGGAATTATAGTTAGCAGGGCCCCTTCAAGTTTGTCTGCGGAACATATGTGTGTTGGCAACATAGCAACTGGGCGAAGTGCAGGCTGCCTTTGGTGTTGCTGTGTATTGGGCGGAGGTAGCAGGTTGGCAAGTGTATGGCCTGGCATGCATGGACACCTTTTCGCAGTTTGCTGCTTTCTGTAACAGCTCTGGGTGCTGTAAGCCAGGGCCAGCAGCAGCATGGCGGCCTCGGCAGAACACATTGCCGGTGCTTCCCTCTTGGTTCTGTACTAGAAGCTGCTGTTGGAATAGGACAGATGGTATTAGGATGGGTCACCAAGGCGGGAGGTTTGTGCTGGGGTATATATGTCAGCGACCTGGTGTTGCTACGAGTCAGCAGGGAAGCAATGGTGAGGGTTGGGGTTTTGTTTTACGGTCTTGATACTGTGACTGCTGAGGCAAGGCCCTCTCAATGCCAAAAGGTTCCTAGCATCTTGCTTGTGGGTTGGGGGGTCGATCAGCTGCAGCCTGCCAGAAACAAACAAACAAACAAAAATTTAAGGTGCGGTAACCGCAAAGGGCTGCTAGGTCGAAACGACCAAACACACCATCGGATGGGTCCAAAAACAATGGAATCCATACCACCAAGCAAGAGGAATACCCAAGCAGACATCCAACTACGGACACGGCAAACAAATCACCAGCAGGAGACTGATGGGTGTATCCAAATCAAACACAATCCAGAGCACCAACCAAGCAGGATGTCCAGTAAGTCCACCGCATATGTACCACCCAAGACGGCCAGCACACCAACCAAGGCGAATACCCAAACATGTAGCTATCTAGACTTCAACCAGTTCCTCATCAGACGAATCACTAGGAACATCTGTCTCCGACTCCGAATCAAACAGATCCAAATATTGACCTGCCGGGAGCAAGATATCCGGTAAGTCCACCACATCAGTACCACCGGACTGATGGCAGTACCAACAGACACGAACACACACGGCCACATACTTGACCAAGGCCGAGAGAGGGACACAGCCAGTGGCTGACAGTGCCCAGAAATCAGCATACCTGAGCGAGGACAACGCGGCCACGGGGGGAACCACAGCTGCCAGAAACAAATCTCTAGCCTCAACAATTGTGGGGTGTTCACACATGAACAAACAATGCGCCTCATCATCAACTACTGTGGAGCTACACCGCAAACATGTGCGTTGAGAATGCGGAAGGAGGGGCGGAAGCCAACGCCCAGTATGGATACGCAAATGATGGCAACCAAGACGAAAACGCAAGAAACGTACCAACACACCATGAGACAGTCGACATGAGTAAAAAGAAGGGACAACGCCCAAAACATGTGTACCAACAACCCTGAAATACAGACCAGTACGGGACCCAGGACCATTGACAACCTGGGACAGACGCTGAATGTGCTCAGTGTACCGAGTATGCAATGCCTCATCAATGCCATCAATATCCAAAGGCAGGCAAGCTCGCAAGGTGCGAGTAAGACCACCTTCACGGGGCAAAAGGATCCGTAGCACCTGAAAAAGAGCCCCCACAAAGTTATGGGCACGGGAGCGAGTGGAGAGAGCATCATCAATGTTCTGTTGCAGAGCACTTCGATAAACTGAAGCAGCATCCAACTCAACAAGGCAGTTATAAAAACGAACAGCACGCCGAACATAGCAATGCACAAGAGGTTCAGATCCAAGCTCATGTAACAAAGGCAAAAGAGGCACAGACTGAGGGAGCTGCAACCACTGACGGACCAGACGGCACCGCTTAACCTCCAAAGGATCTGTAAGGCTATAGAATTTAGCTAGGGTCCAACCAGACGACCACAAACCCGGAATAGATAGAAGGCCCCAGAGTTCACACCCATACAAACCAGCTGGCTCCATAACAGTGTGCAACAATTTCAAGAAGGCTGGGAGTGCACAGGGAAAGTCTGGTGCCGCACGCATCTGAGCAGTAGCAGCATGAAAAGAAGAGGAAAAACAGGAGGCCCTGTGAGCTGCCATAGTGCCCGCAGAGGCTGCTGTGTCATAAATTAGGCCAAGATAGCGTGTCCCCTCAGTAGGTGAAGCTGATGCAAGGGGCGCGGAACCAAGACTCAAAGAACATTCACCAACTGGAGCTCCCGCCTGCAAACCCAAAACGAGTCCGATACACTTAGGCACTGACAGCTTAAGATTGCGAGCAGCGAGCACGACATTAGTATGGGTCAGCAAAGCCTGCAAGTCGGGGAGGTACTCTGCCATGAGAGCAGCATCATCAGCATAATGATAGTCCGGATGGCACCCAGGAAGACCAGGGAAGCATGGCCCCTTATCAAGTGCACTTAATGCTCCACTTAGTGGCTGGACATACAAATTGTATAACATGGGGCTCAGGGGGCATCCTTGCTTGACCCCAATACCAACATGGAAAGGCTCTGCAACAACTCCATTGGTAACCACCTGATAGCGCAAACCCTGGTACATGCCTGCAATCCCTCGCACAAGATGTTCGGGAAACTCCAACTGGAGGAGAGTTTCCACCAATTTGCCATGATCAGTAGTATCATATGCGGCCGAGACATCCAAGAATACCACATACATGAGACGATTGGTAGTGAGCGCATGATGAGCCAAATGCTGCACAACAAACATATTATGAAGGGTACTCCGATCAGGCAAGAACCCTGCTTGCCGGGGGAACATGTCACCATGCTGGTGACTGTACTGAGTGTGGGCCACATACACCCCAGAACCCAAGCAATTTGCATATAACTTGTGGAGTAGTGAGGACACCAGAACACTGAATTGGTTGTTTGCCATGTCCATGCGCTGACCGTTGGGTAGGGGAAGGTGGTGTGGCCCCGCAGGGTGTACTTGGTCGGTTCGACCTAGCTGCCTTGTGTGAAGGCCACCCTATTATCTTGGTCTGCTTGTTTGACAATATAATTTGATACAAGCAGATCAGCCAGTATTGGCGATGGTGTTGTAAACTACTGGGATGTTTGCTGCTGGGTCCCCGAGCCCGGACTACGAGTGCTGTACTCTAAGGCTACAGTGACTGACATGCGTTAGTTGGAGTCCAAATGTTGTTGCTCTGATTGTCGGCCGATAGCAAAGCTCTACTTGGGTGCTTGGGTGCTCTTTATGGCCCTGAGCAAGGCATTAAACTTTTTGGCTTGATGTTGACTGGGTCAACTGGTCAGCACGTGGCAGGTCGAGATGGGCTGGCCTGACATACATTGGCTAGCGAGGGATTTAGGGTGGGCTGGTGGCAGCCATCGTGGGAGTCTTGGACAGGAACTTGAGTATGCCGCTGGAGCCTAAGTTGGCTCCTTGTGGGTGGCGTTGCCCTCACCTGCGCCGCGCTTTGACGGGGCCATTTGGTAATTGGTATGTTATTTTGCAGGGCGAAGCACCACTGCAAAGCAGTAGGACCAGGACCAGGGTGCTAGCACTACTGTGTAGCAGTTGGACTAGGATCGCAGCTCCACGGCACAATCATGAAGAAGCATACATACGTTTATATATGCGAGTACGGCTCATTTGGTAGAGCATTGGTTTGCCAAATCAAAGGTAGCTGGTCCCGCAAATTCGGTTTATGAGGTATGTGGCTGCTGATTGTCGAGTGCTCTTTATGCATGGCCCTCACTGCAACTCTGCTGAGTTGATGGTTACAATTTAGTAATGTAATGTTTGAAGCAGCCATTGCAGGGTGTTGGCCGCTGGGAATTGACAGTGTTGTTGGAGGAATGGGTGTACTACTGTTGACATATGTATGTATGGCCCGACCCTTTCATTCAGCTAGCAGGTAGGCCTGACAATGTAACTCCTGGGGTTCAAGTCTCACCAAAATTTACTGCAAGACCGAGGGGGGGCAAGGAAACAAATTTCGGACCCCATCCTCTCCTTTTGGCCAAAACTTGGCATATGTGTCAGGGAAGGGTTTATCTATATCAGGATGTCAGGGGTATATATACCCCTGACATCCCCAAAAAAATTCGGCAAGACAGCGGTTAGGAGCTTACTTGGTCAGTGACGCGGCTGGCCTAATGGTAGTGGCCTATTTGTATTACGATTACATTACGAATACATCATGGCCCCTACTTATATTAGGTAAGGGCCCACTCCCTTAACGTATGCAGGAAGGGATTTCCCTCCTCCTCTGCTGCTGAGCTGCTGCTGCTGTTGCTGAGCACTGCTGAAGAGCCTGCTTGAAAGCTGTGGAGGCTGCCTCAGAACTGCAGAGCCTGGGTGCCAAGATCCTGATGATGTCCACATATGAGCTTATACTATGCGACTCTGAGAGAGAAAGAGAATGAGAGCACTAGTCAGAACCACAGAAAGCAACGACAGCAATAGACTGACACCACTCTGTGACCGGTGAGACTCTCTCTCTCTCTCTCTCTCTCTCTCTCTGGTGACACATGTGTGACCCGGTACGGTTAATAACTTACAAGTCTGCCCACCATTAGTCAATCATGAACCAAAGGGCAAGTCTAGTCATGCCAAGAGGTCGCTCAAGAACAAGCAGCACACGACCCCTGATGAGCTGGAGTCACACACCCCCATGCCGGCCAACCATATGAATACCCCTCGTACCCCCCCTGCCCACCACGGGCAGGATCCGTACAACACTACTCAACGGACCAATGCTGCTTAAGAGCAACACCAATGAAGTTGTACTTGCTGACAGCATGCATACATATTTCCTTCCATAGCTGTATGACCCACACACATTATTGCAATTCATTATATGCCCTTGGAGTGCTCACAACAGTCTCTTAAGTACCGCCAACACTGCTTGAAACTGCCATCAGGACGGGGTTAGCCGCAACATAACATCAGATGCCAACTGCCGCCAGAGAGTACCATTGGTACTGATACGGCAATCAACTTGAATATGCCCACTTTGAACCAGCAGAGTCTCAAAAGGACCAAACAACCCCATTTGGTTGAGCCAATATCAGATACAGCAGAACTCATAGCGCACCAGTGTTTAACCAAACAACGTTGAAGGGCCACTTATTTACATACAGGCATACATATGAGATAGATCAGACACAGAGGCGCAGGCACTCTTGCAACTCTGTGCCGGGCACAGGCATACATGATATAGATCACCGTGCAGCTTTGAGTTGCTGCCACGAAGCGGCACCCAAGCATGACTTCAACCAGTTAATAGTGTTCATAGCAAATGCGGCTTTGCTTATTCCTGCATCTTTCTGTTTATGGAAGGTCTGCAGTAGGCTGAGCCCAAGCACCGCTGCAGTACCCATACCATTGCTTGGGTGGGATAGTAGAGCCCCAACTGGCAACAGAGCAACAGCAACACCCCTTGGCCTCCTGCTTGCTGCAAAAAAGACCCCGTTAGCGGGGCGCTGGTGAGGGCTGTACCACCCACGAGGAGCCAAGCACCTTGGATTGGCTACAACGGCATATCAGATGGCATCCCACACGTAACATATCCTAGGACCTGCACACAGTACTCAACTTCAGCAGAATTCCCAGCAAAGTGCTGAACGGAGTCCACCGACAGCTGCTGACATCAAGTGCTGCAAGGCACTGATATAGCCAAACAGCATTGCTGAGCTGAGTGCTCACTATATCCCAGAAGTACCATAACGGCTAACACAGTCAGATTTCAAGACTCCATTGCAACACACAAAAAGAGGTTTACCCGCACATAGTGTCCCACACATAACATTGCTTATACTTGCACAACCTACTCAACTTGATCAGGATCCCCAGCAAGCTGCTGAAATCCACCGCAAGATGCTGCTGACATGAAGTGCTGCAACTACCTGCAATCATGTATATGCTTATAGTGGCTTACAATGCTCTGGTTGGAATCGTACTTATACTGGCTGCCACCAGCCGGTAGGAACGAAAGGGTATACACTGCATGGCACTTCGTCAACAAACCCTTTATCTGAATGGCTCTGTCCTCACCCAGAAACATCATGTATGGCATGTATTACGGCTTACTGACTGCCGCCCCGGGCATCTCGGGGCATCTCGGCAGCATAACTGAGGACCTCAACAACATGCATCAGCAGCACTTCACCTTGCTTTTTAGCTTAAACACAATCTCATCTCTTCATTCACCATTCATGTACAATACATAACCATAAACACCAACATTGGCTTGAAACAAAGAAACTCATGGATTTGCAGCAGCAGCCTGCCATCTGGCAGTAGTGCCTGCAGCCAAGCCCAAGGAACCCTTCCCACAATCCCACGCAAGAGAACAATACACGGTCTCCTTGCGTAGATCTCTCTCTCTCTCTCCCCTGCAGCCAAGCCCTTGGCCGCCTGCCAGTTCAGCCAGTGATGGTAGCATCAGAGGGTGAGGTAGACTAGATAGCAAGGGACCCCTCATTTGTGCTGTTTGTAATGGCTACCCAGGTACATGGGGCGAAGTCAGCGGACTGCAGCTGCTCTACGGTATTGGCTAAGCGACTGCGCAGCTGAACGGTGGAGGTAGCAAGGAAGCACTCAGCTATAGCATGCCGGAGCTGGACCAAGAGGAGGCACCAAATCATCGCACACCGCAGAAGTGATATACAGCACTTGGCAATAAGCGTCACACGATGTGCATGGTTGCCCACCGCAAGATACGTTCAAGCCGGGTGACACTCCAAAGCAAGGTTGGGTGGTGTCAACCAAATTAGCGGTGCAAGGTGGTCGTTCTGAGTCGGGACAGATGGGCGGGGTAAGTGTGCCTCCCTTGCATATATCACCGGGTTGCCCACATGCCTGGTCAAATGATACACAGGCAGCTGCAAAGTTGCAAGAAACGGCAACATTAGCTGCAAATCTGGTTGCCCTTGCGGTGTTGCATGCACTGAACAGTCAGGCTCAAATACAATGGCATCACTCAAATGTCAAAAGATTTGACTCCACGCTGGGCTTGATATGGTAAGACACACAGTATGTATGCTTCAGGCTAGGCACTCATTCAGGATAATGACCAGACCAGTGAGCACTCGCAGTACGTAAGTGTGCGTGTACAGCTACCATGCAGATGCCACCGGGTCTTTGGAAAGTGGAGCGCAATTGCATAGAATATCCCAGCAAACAACCTGGACTCAGGGTGTGCTAATGTACGTCCCATTCCATAAGCCCCTATGCACCCCCACCTGCAGGCTGCCGAACCCATAATTTTCACCACACCAACCCATCCCGGCCACCTCCCACTTTGTGCCCCCTTCCACACAGGCCCCACACTCCACTTGCCCCCATTTAACCCCACCACCCCCACCATCCTCCTCCTTTCCCAAAGTCTGCAACATACTACACACCTGCTTGACAGTTACCATCCTCATCGCACGTCTCAAAGCTTGTAGCATCACAGTTATTGTCTCCAAGGCACTGCACACACTGAGGCGGCCCAGCTGCAGCATTGACCCAGCCGCCTCCTGCCTGGCAAATAGGGGCGGTGCCTGGCACTGGAAAGCCACTGTTGCACGTAAAGGAGCAGCTGCTCCCGGCAGTAAGTGGCGTGTTGCAGGTGAATGTGCCGCCACTGAGTCCGGTGATGAGGGAGTTAGCAGGGGGTTTAGCACATCCTGCAAGCGAAGTTAGCAGGGGTTTAGCAGGGGTTTTAGCACATCCCGCAAGCAAAGTTAGCAGGGGTTTAGCAGGGGTTTTAGCACATCCCGCAAGCAAAGTTAGCACGGGTTTTAGCACATCCTGCAAGCAAAGTTAGCAGGGGTTCAGCAGGGGTTTAGCACATCCTGCAAGCAAAGTTAGCAGGGGTTTAGCAGGGGGTTTAGCACATCCTGCAAGCAAAGTTAGCAGGGGTTTAGCAGGGGGTTTAGCACATCCTGCAAGCAAGGTTAGCAGGGGTTTAGCAGGGGGTTTAGCACATCCTGCAAGCAAAGTCAGCAGGGGTTTTAGCACATCCTGCAAGCAAAGGAAGCCATTCAGTAAAAGCAGGGTGCGTGTCTACAAGTAGCAGCTCCTGCCAGCACAGCCTGAAATGCACATAAAGCGTGTCTGCACACAGGAAGCCGCCCGGCCTGCATCAGCTGCCTGAGTTCAATTCCCCGCTTCTGGCAGACAGTAGACCAAGCATTAACGGGCAAGGGAACGGCACCATCGCATTGAAAGGAGCAGCTGAGGATACATTTGCCGTCCGTGTCATACATATCAAGCATAAAGCAGCTTTGTTACATGGTCCAGCCACGGTGATCTCAGACTGCAACCAATTTATGCTGGAGACGCACTCCTTTGTAAACAGCAGATATTTCAACAGAATATGGACCACATAGTCATGCTTCAGGATCTAGGACTCTCAATATGAGTCTCGTATCATGGTGTACAAAGAGTGCATCGCTCAATGCTGTTGGCGGGTTGGAGGCTAAAACATTGAAACTGTGAAGCATGCCAAGCAGACCACGTCATGCAAAACCGATATCAAGCAATCATGCTGAATGGAGCCCTAGCTGCACAGATGAACAATACAGTGGCAAAGCAGTGGCGCACCCACCCTACCTTGAGAACTGCACCAAAAGGCATGGATCCAATCTGCCTTTGAAAAGCTCAAGCCTGCACGCATAAACCAGCCCAGGGTGATCAGTAAGGGATCGCAAGCCAACCGATTGTTGTTAGAGGTTTCAATCAATGTCATAACTGTCTGATGTCATCGCTTCAATCTTTCAGCTGTAAAGCATGAAGTGGAAGGCCCAAACTCAATTTCATCATAACGCAAAACTGGCTCTTAGAAAGCCGCACCTCCTGGCATAAGCAACATTGACTAGCAGTCTCGGCCAATCCCAGCATGATGTGCGCCGGTTGGAACATACGTCCTACAAGACAACTACAACTACCTCTGCAACAGCGGACGATCAAAGCCGTCTTACCTGCAAGCTTTAAAGAACGAACGCTGGTCGCTGTGAATACAGACTGCATCATTTGAGTACCAGAAGTCCTTAGACGCGCCACAGCCGGTCCTGGTGCTTGCAGACGCACGGTATAAGTGACCTGCCCACTTCCGGTTTGTGCGCAGAGAACAGGCGCAGCGGTGAGAGGTTTCCACATAACACCCTTGAAGAATCTCTGAATCCTGCGGTCGCTTGAGACCGTCCTGCTTGCAAGGCCTGCGAGTGCCATTCCAGTGCGATCACTGCACCGAGCAGACTTCCCCAGAAAGGTGATCTGCCACACGGCAGATTTCGAGTAGTCCCAGGAACAGAACCGATCCGGCCACCACGGATAAGGAAGGCCCCAGCGTCCAACGGTACTGGTCTGCACCTGAACAGCACCACCGCTAATGCTTCTGGTGTCGACTGCCACACTGTCGTCGGTCATATCATCGGCCAGATGCACAGTCTCCATGGCCTCGTTGCTGTTGCTGGCCACCACGACATGGCCTATCCCCAAGATCAGCATCACAAGGGCAGTGACCAGTTCCTTCGCCATGGCGCATCAACAGGCGAACTGTGAGGGATTATCAGGTCCAACCAACCGTAACAGACGGAAGCAACCATGCAAGACATGGCGCAAGGGCCTGGGGAGGAAATGTTATATTAGGTGTTGCTTGACTTCACCGATCACCGGCGTCGACCGGTGAAGTCAAGCAACACCTACCGAACCCACCGGTAGTTCCTCAGGTTGAGTAACTACCACGGGTTCTAGAGGCACACTTCTGACTTTGAGCCACGTTGACGTGTCACTTGAAGGTGGTAATTTAATATTTCATACAATCGCAGGGATGCAGGCTAGGCACAAAAGCAGGGTTCATGACAGGCTGGCATTGCACATATAAAGCAACGAGCATATAGCTGAGGCTGAGACCACCCCAAACCTACGAGATTTGTGCCAGGCGATCGCAGTATGGATGTTCATGAAGTTGTTCTGTAGATTGGAGGAAAGACAACCATGACCTGCTTGGCTTGCTGAATGGCAGGTGCCGTGATTCATGAGAGCTAGCCCTGCCTGGGGCTGATGGTGGCACTGCCAACCTCTAAGATGCTTGCCGACCTTCTGTATAGCCTTTTGGACAGCCAAAGGTTGCTGTAAGTAGCATGTAGTGTGTGGTCTGTGCCACGTACAAGCACCCCTTGCAGGTGCCTACAGGGTGCTCTGGGCAGAGCAATTTTTCACAGGTTCTGAGCCTGGTGTACTGGCATTGGCACCTCTTCTGGTGGTGAGTAGCTTTTTGCAAGCTACTTGCTGTGGGGGGCTGGGTTTGACTTCGGAAGCTTCTAGATGCAGAATGTTTGCCGCATCAACTTGCATGCTTGAAGCTAAGCAATCCGCTTGCCTTGCGTGCCAATTCTTGCCTATTGATGCGGCTGTATGATCAGTGTTGAAGGGTCCAGCTGCCGTCGTGGAGACATTGGAGCCACTGCAACTGTGGATTGGTCCCAAAGAAGGTGGCTTCTCTGTTTTGCAGACTTCTGCATGTGGACTGGAAGCATTTGTGGAGGTATTGGGGTTGGTGCTAAGAGCCCCTGAATTACTTGTTATTCTGCTATCTGAAGAGTGCCTTTACTGCTTTAGCTTTTGACCCAGTAGTGACAGCTCTGCTGCAGCTCTTGCTGCAGCTCTTGCTGCTCCTCCTGCTGGTTGATCTTTAGTATTACTGCTCCTTATGTACTGCAAAGAAGCGTAGTTGTAATACGTAGTAGGACACCCAATTGCAAGGCCAGGTTTGCTGTTTGTTAAAGCGGTGTCATGTTTGTAACTCTGTTGGTGCCTGGAGTGACTGGAGTGAGTGCATCTGTCACCAGAGGGCTTTGACTCCGTCTGGTGACACCAACTGGGTGCTGGTGTGCTCAATGAGGGCCTCTCAAAGCAGGGCTTTTAGGTGTGCTGTGCCTGACTGGTCCATGGTGACTGGACCAGCAGTTTGCTCTGGCGCACAGAACTCCTGCATACTGACTGTTGAAGTGTGAGGTTCTCCCTGAGATGGCCTGTCTCATAGGGCGCATCCTTATGCTCAGTGTTTGATATATCTAACATGGGATAAATGAAGAGATGAGACTGGAAATGCAAGTTGGAGTTGCGGAGTCTGAGCAAAAAACTCATCAGTTCTCCAAGGCTTTGCATCATCATGGACGCATCTGATGCTGAGCCAGGGTACTGCATGTTACTGCCTGCACCATTCCAAGTCTTGGCATGCTTTTATCAGCTGGTGATCTGGTGCCAGTGATGGTGAGGGTAACAAGATGTGGCTGAAGGACAAGCAGGGGGCGCATGAGCACCTTGTTCAAATGTCCTGCAGGGTCAAAGGGTTTGCCTTTCACCTGCTTGGTGGAGGAGCAGGCATCTGTTAAGGAGGGTGTGCATGCAGATTTGGGAGTTGTCATGGGTATGCTTGGTTGTGAAGGGGTCTTCTGGCAGCAATTCATCACATGGATGGGAGTGGCCGGGCTTTTGAAGCCTCTTGCCAATGTTGAAAACTGCGTGCGCGTCCCATGCACGGAATGGTGGAATTTGTGCATGATGAAATCAGACACTGGCAAGCTGGCTTCGCTCAAACATCTATACATGCCATGACAGTTGCAATGTGCAGCGTGCAGGCCAGAGGGCTTGCATGCCAATTCGACACTGAGTGCAGTTGCGACCTCTTTTTTGGGGCCCCTCTGGGTGTTGTTTCCATGCCTTTTCTAGGAGATGGCCTCTAGTGGTTTGCAGGTGTGATTAGGTCGTGCCTGTTTTTGTAGGTTGCACAATGCTTTGAATGCCATCTGGTCTATCATATCGTGATTAATTTTGGGCACTGTATTCAACTGGCAGGGTCCCTCTTCCAGTGTTGGTCAAGTATGTTGCCATCTGCGTTCGTGTCGGTCGACAATGCCACCAGTCTGGTGGTACTGATGTGGTGGACTTGCCAGACATCTTGCTTCCGGAAGATCAGTGTTTAGATATGTTTGATTCGGAGTCTGATATTTCTGGTGATAATTCTGAGGATGAACTGGTTGAAGTCCTCTAGATGAGTGAATACCTGCCTGGTATCCATTTGCTTGGTGGTATGGAACCCATTGTGTTTTGGATCCATCCGATGGTGTGTTTGGTCGGTTCGACCTAGCAGCCCTTGGCGGTTGCCACACCTTAAATGTTTGTTATGTTATGTTACCTGACTTCTGGTGGAATCTTGAGCTTTAGGATTCAACAACCATGCTGGGTTTGGAACAGGAATGCAGATTGAAGAGTACCCGTGTGGCTCTTTGCCTTGTCTTAGGGAAACAAACAAACCTTGATTCAGTTGGTTGGTGCTCTGGATTGTGTTTGACCTGTCAACAAATAGCTCCTCCTGGTGCTTTGTGTCCTGCGCACTGTTTGCACTCTCCGTAGTTGGATGTCTGCTTGGGTACGCCTATTGATTGCCGGTGGTGTGAATCCATTGTTTTTGGACCCATCCGATGGTGTGTTTGGTCGTTTCGACCTAGCAGCCCTTAAATTTTTGTTTGTTTGTTCTTAGGGAAATATGTATGTGGTCCGTAGTACATGTTGGCAGGGTGTTTGTGTTTGACCAAAGAAACTAGGCAGTGTGATGGTGATTGCGTTCGTTGCGTATTGCGGGTTTTGCGTTCGTTTCCCCCCTTCTCTGCGTACAGTAGTTCTCTCGGCGTTCGTTGTGTGGCTACTGCGGCTCAGACACATGAGTGGGCCTGGGGCCGCATTTTAGGAGGTTAGTATTAATGTCTAGATACTCAAACATTGATGTCACTTGATTAGAGTTCTTTCCTGAAATGAGTCAGCATGTGGCCAGGGCAGATGTTCATTGTGTGTGTGTGTTTGCCTGCGAAGGACCTGAGGTGCATTCGACACATTGATTAAGTGTCATTCCTCAGGCCGGCAATTGTGTTCCTATAGGTTTGCTGCTACTAGACTTCATGTCTACTAGACTTCGTGTCTGTTGGTACTGCCATCAGTCAGGTGGTACTGATGTGGTGGATTTACCAGATATCTTGCTCCCGGCAGGTTAATATTTGGATATGTTTGATTCGGAGTCGGAGACAGATGTTCCTAGTGATTCGTCTGATGAGGAACTGGTTGAAGTCTAGATAGCTACATGCTTGGGTATTAGCCTTGGTTGGTGTGCTGGACGTCTTGGGTGGTACATATGCGGTGGACTTACTGGACCTCCTGCTTGGTTGGTGCTCTGGATTGTGTTTGATTTGGACACACCAATCAGTCTCCTGCTGGTGATTTGTTTGCTGGTGCTACTATTTCCCGTGTCCGTAGTTGGATGTCTGCTTGGGTATTCCTCTTGCTTGGTGGTATGGATTCCATTGTTTTTGGACCCATCCGATGGTGCGTTTGGTCGTTTCGACTTAGCAGCCCTTTGCGGTTGCCGCACCTTAAATTTTTGTTTTGTTTTTTTTTGTCATGAGTGACTGTCTCACTGTACCGTAGGAAATATGGGATTCACTGAATCCGTAGGCTACGGATACCCGACCTAAAATGCGGAGGGCAGCGTCATTTACAGTAGCAGCAGCTGATACTAACTGCAATGGCGCCTTGGACAATATTGTTGGGCTGTTTCATGGGATAGGGGGGTCATGTCTTGAGACTATACTATCTACTCTAAAGGGGGGATCATTAATGTGCCGTGTCATTGTGGTGGCAATTGCTGCTGCCATTTCTGCTGTTAGGGGGATCTATCCGCTGTTCCACCTAGAAGTCTGTGTTTGGTGTTTGCAGGACCAGTTCATGAGGGGTTGGCGTCGGGGGGCACGTGGGTCTTGGTGCCAGCAACCACCCGACCCAGCTGGTGCAAGTGCAACGAGAGGGCAGTTGACTAGGTCAGGTGCTTAGGTCAGGATTGAGCATGTCCTCGCCACAGCAAATGACCAACGAACTAACGCAAATGAATGCGCTGATGGGTTCGAGAGCAACGGAGCGGCATGGTTGATTTTGTATTACGTATTCCTTCTGTCCCACGCATTTGATAGGAGCCGCAAACTGCCATGCATTACATGAGATACATCCTGTGTAAGCCGTAAAGCTGAGCTTGACTCCTGCCTATTCGCCAGGCAGGCAATACGTACTGCCTGCTGCTAGTGCGTATTTCGCAAGGAGTTCAAGGTTTTGCCAATTCTAGGCAAAACTCTAGACACAATTTGGGCAATGGCTACGGTGGACGGTTGCACAACACTGTGGAGCTTCGAGGTTGAGCTGGATTGTGCGTGACGTCGGCCATGCACACAGCAACAGATGGGTGTTGAATTTCCTCTTGAACGATACATAGCATGCCATAATTTGTTGCAAGTGCAGCATGGATGTGCAAGATTGCCACTCGCTTGAGTCTCCCTTTATCTCAGCCCACTGTCTTCCGGTTGTCCATCCTCCTGGTGGCCCTGGTACCTACTTCGCCGAACTGCGGACCCTAGACGATCACACGAGCCAGCAGTCAAGTCATGTTTTCCCTGGTGTACGGTTTTGTCGAGTATGTCCTTCGCAAAGATGAATACCACATCCTTATCATCGGCCTTGACAAAGCTGGAAAGACCAACCTGCTGGAGAAGTTGAAGACTCTCCTGACAGACCATGTAGGCATGGAGCCCTCTAAAATCATGCCAACTGTCGGCCTTAACGTTGGCAGGATGGAGGCCTTCAAGTCAAACCTCATCTTCTGGGACCTAGGTGGACAACCAGGGCTCAGATCCATATGGGACAAATACTACAATGAAGCCCATGCAGTAATCTATGTCATTGATTCTACCAACAGAGACAGGCTGGATGAAGCCAAAGCAACTCTGGACAAAGCCCTGAGCAGCAGAGAGCTTGCAGGAGCCCCTTTGCTGATTGTAGCAAACAAGCAGGACATGGAGGGTGCAGCCAGCATGCAGGACATCTCAGAACACCTTGGCGTGCAGTATCTGCAAGGCAGGCCATGCATCGTGCAAGCAGCGTCTGCCCACACAGGCTCGGGCCTCCATGATGGCCTGAAGTGGCTAATAGAGAAGGTGAAGCGCAGCCCCAGGAAGCATGCCATAGCCCGCCAAGCAGGCAGGGGTGCAGGCTGGTAGCTTTGGAGCACAGGGCTCTAAAGCTGATTCCCTGCTACTCTCTTTCATCAGTGTTTGCTGTCAGGCTGGTGTAAAGCATCCAGCTCGCTTACAGTGGCTGTACGTAGTGGCCCAGTCAGTTTACAGTGCGTTGGAAGGCAGTACAGGTCCGTTCATGTGCAGCATGGGATCCTCTGCACTTCAAATGCAGGCTTGTCCTCTGGCAGCAGCAGTGGCCTGCCTATGGTTGAGAGTCGCCTTGTTGCATGGGGGGATCAAGGGTTCTGTACTTGTGGATGCAAAGTGGCAGATGGAGTGGTGACACAGCCAGCGGGTTTACAGTACATGCATATAGTGGCTCAGAGAAGTTCTTGCTATGCTGGAGGGGAGTCCAGGTCCGTGTCTGTACAGCACGGGCATCCCTTGGCATTTTGTTGCAGGCTGGCCCTTTAGCAGCAGCAGTGGCATGCCTATGGTTAAAAGCCCCGTTACATGGGGGTTTTGCATTACAAATGCATCAAGGGGTTTCTATCTGTGGAAGTTGGATGGTGCATGAGGCATTGGAGCTTTTTTTGGGTTTAAAGAACATGTCGAAAAGCTGGTGCTGATCTGGCATCATGGGTTGGGGGACTACATTACCCTTTTTCCCCTTTAGGGCATTGGTTTCAAATCAAGCTGGTGTAACAGCTCCCTGCCCTCAACATGGCTTTGCATCGTCTGAAGTGCAGGTAGGTGAACTGGGAGATTTCCTCATGGTCACCTACTGGCATTTGAGATGATGCAAGACCGGGTTAAGGGCACTGATTTGTATTCATCAACTCGTGTGCTCCTGAGTAAGTAGTTGACAATTTTCTTTCACCCTGTGCCAGAAGTAGCCACCCACAAGGGGAGAAGGATTGGGGTACAAAACAGGAGGGCTAAAGCAGATGCAGTTGCAGTTGCAGGTCCTAGTGGTGTCTGCGATATAGAAGGGCAAGATCAGCAGCTGGTCATACCTTGGGATGCTTGAGGGCAGTGACAGTGCTGCGGGCTAAGGGGTTTAGGTCGACTTAGGGTTTAGGGTCTTTGGCTTGGCGCCTGGGCTCTGGCAGAGACACATGTCCTTGGGCTTGTTGAGGTGGCAATGCATGGAATTCATGGGTAGGACAGTTCTGTTCCACCTCGCTGTTCTTTGTGACAGCTTGAGGTGCGGGGCCTATGGCACTTATTGCTATGGCATATCATGAAATGTAATAAGTAGGACAGTTGGCCAGGGTCCCCTACCTGTTTGATGGACGGGAATGTGCAGGATGGCATGTACCTACTGTGTCTGCCTTTAGGCGGCAGCGTCTGAGAGTCATTGCAGAAGCAATTTATAGCTTTTTGTGGTGTTTGAGATCATGGGTAAAGGTTTAATTTGAGCCTCAACTGCCTGCCAGATCAGATGCATGGCTCTTGGTGTTAATAGTATGTGTGCATGGTTAAAGCATTCAAAGGACTGAGCACATGCTTCATTAGCCAACTGTTTTGCCCAGCGTTGTGTTGATTGAGGGGTTCGGCTGCCTGGGAAGGGAGCCTGTCAGCTATCAGTGGAGAGGAAGGCAGGGGTTTGTGTAGTGACTTTTACTCTGGGGTATGTTGTGGAGATGACCCTAGCATGCCTGCTGGCTACCTTGTTTTGGTATATGCTGTGAGCTGGAGCAATTGCTTCCGCCCGTGCCTACTGGCTGCAGATAGACCCACATGGTAGAAATCTTAAACATATACATAGTTATGTTGGATGGTCGGTATGGTGGTACGGTTCCATGTTAAGAGTATGTCAACTGGGTTGCGGCGTAGTCTTGCTAGGTTCTAACCATGAATAATGAATGGTTCTTGGACTGGAAACTAATGTACGCTTAGGTGAATTGCTGTTGATGCACGGGAGGTGGGCCAAAGGTAATGCGGCGTGGTCTTCTGAAGTGGTCCATCCTGAATGTAGTGTAGTGTCCATTCACAGTGATGGGGCCAACTGGTAACCTGGTGGTATGTGTATGATCTTTTGCTTTCAAGATCAAATCAGTGCAGGAGCCTTACCGCTGTTCTGGTGGTGGTGCCGTCTCCTTACCTACCCAAAAGAATAAAAGAGTGCAGCAGCCGTGCAGCATGACAGCCAGTGATGTATGCAGGCTTGGTTCGGTGGCTGATTACCCTTGCACCAAGTAAGTGAATATTGCATTGATGTTACGGGAGTTTGCTGTAGCCGGGCCAGCTCATCACAAGAAGCCGAGAAGACAGTCAGCTGCTGAGCATTGCTGCACGGCTTGAGCATTCGCGGTCTTTACTCTTTATCAAAAAAACCCAAAAAAATATACAAAATAAAATTGTGTGTGCACTTTTCCAGGGCCAGTATTCTGCATGATTGTATCTGCTTGGACATTCCTGATCATGGAGTTCAAACTGGTGGATGGTGTTCAGTTTTTTCCTGGTTCTATCTGTGTTAGTGGCTTTGCCACCCCTGTGGTGAACTGTGGCACCGCACGCGTGCCGATGGGTTTGCCAATGTAAGATTCACACACTCACGCTTGAGATTAAACCCAACATCACTTGGTTAATGAAGACAACAGATAGGCTGGAATGTACCATATCAAGGTAGAATGCTGTCAACCATGCGCGGTAGGAGAGATCTCGCTATTCTATGTGAACTCTGCTGCAAAAGCTTCTAGTCACACAAAACCACTGTAATTTGCTCCCTCAACAAAGATCTGCATATCGTCCTTTCAGACGGAACACTGGCTCCCTGCGGACACTTCCTCGGACTGGAGCCAAAGTTACAGAAGAGTAACTAGTAGTGAGGGGCAGTGCCAACAGCAGCGCCACTCACAAGAAATCCAACAGCCTGCCACCTCTGGGTACAAACCCTTCTGTTGCTGCTGATTAATCTCTCATCTTGTCAAGCTGTTGGCCAGTGTGGTTTCAGCCCCATGTCTCTTACCACACAGCCGGCTGCATTATGACCCGCACAGCCCACCACAGAGCCAGCGGGGTGAGTGCCAGCTGAAGCTGAATACAGCCCCTACAGGAGACATACAGAATTGTAAAATTCTTAAAATATGTATTAAAAAATATATATATATTTTAATACCGGTACATACAAATTGTTTGTTTGTTTGCATACAGAAACAACGCAAGTGAAACATCTGATATGCAAAAACAACAATGAGAGGGTTGCTCAGACAATGCATTTCTTGTAGAGAGGTGATGGTTACAAGGTGTATTTTGAAGGACTGCCATAGCAAAGATGTCATACAGAGGAGTGCTTTGGTTTGTGCAATAGCAGAGGTAAAGCCGAAACATCAGCGGCAGCAGCATAGGGTGCATCGCAAACATTTCTTCTCGTATTGAAAGTGCTCTCAGAGTCAGCAATCTAAGATGTGTTTTATGTCCCGCCTATGGTCTGCTTGGCTCAGTTGTGCGTCATTTCAGCACTCATTTCCTCAGTTACTTACCCCTACACCCCTAAGAAACTGGTTGTAGTCATGCTTGGGTCCTGCACGGCCCAAAGGGCTGTGCAGTGGTCTCTCTAACAAACACCTCTTCATCATGCACTGCACACCTTCACTGTTGAGCACAATAGGCTGAAAAAAAGCAAATCTCCACTCGAAATGATAAAAAAGTACGGACGCATAGGATTCCCAGGGATTGCTCCTGCAGCTGTCTACAGAACGCATATGATGGTGCGCTACGTGTCCCCGTGACTCCCCTGAAACCCTATAACTTTAACACCATTAAACGCGCACATACACATCTCCTACAACCTAACCCCGTGCTGCCCTGCAACGCCCCGACTTTTGGGTCCTCAATGGGCCCGCACAGTACGCGCACAAGAGCCAGCAAACTGTCTGGGGCAGGGCTCCTCCTTCGCTCCCAAATAGTGCACCGTCGGCAAGAAAGCAGGCATGCTAGATAAATACCAAAACAGCAGGCCTGTACCCATGTTTCATACTCGGGTCAAAAGACTATTGACCTCAGCCCAACAACCCCAACAACCCCAACAGCCCCCACCCTCACGTGCGCCCCAAGGCAGATATTTATCAACCCCCAATGGACCCTCAAGCCCCACTGCCAGCCTGGCACCTCCAGATGCAGCATGCCGCCCCTTAAACCCTAAACCCCACACACAAGGATCTCACAGATTAGGGTTTAGCTACTTAGTAAACCCTAACCTACTGACTTAGAGACCATACCGTGACCGTGGCTGGCAACATTCACACACCTTTTTCCCTTAAGAGGTTATGATTTACAATTTCGAGTGCACCCAGTAGGGTTTAGCTCCCCCCGCCCCCCCCCCCCCGGCAACTTCTTCATGTCCCCTTGCGGTCCACTGACCTGTACTGGTGTTCTGTAAGGAAACCTCTGATCAAATCCGAAGGAGTTATCAATGTGATGAATATGTCCCCGGGTGATGCCAAAGTACTGCTCTATCTTAGGAGGGGTCAGCGTGAAGGTGTCAACCACTAAGTCACTAGTGCCTGCATCAGCAAAACAATCATATAATGAACCCTTTACCGTCTGAGGGACATTTTTGTCGTCAAGATTTGAAAGCCCCGCACGAAGGATTGGGGACGAGGCTTGTACAGTGGCAAAAGGTGCCTCAGCCGGGTCGCGGTAGATAGCCAACCTATTAAGGAACCCACACCAACTTGCAGCGCTGTGAGCGGTGCCTTATAGCGGAAGAAACCTGAGAAATCAACCCTAAACTTTGGCCGTTATCGGTGCCGGATTCTAAAGAATTGATCAATCAATCCGTCAATCAATTCATCAAATAGTGCAGCAATGAGTAACTCGATCAATGGACAAGTCCGTCATACAATCAAATAACAATCAATCATAGAGCGAAACCAGGCATGGTGGTAGAATCAAGCCATCTTGCGGCAATACAGGTTACTAGTGCCTGCAGGATAACAGATGATAATAACAACAATAATAACAACAATAATAAAAACAATAATAATAATAACAATTATGATAGATAATAGGCAAAGATAACCTCGCAGTCATGAGAGCACACAATCTATCAACAAACGGTTGCGGGCTCTGTCAGCAGAGCTATACATGCCGCCATATGGTTGCATTTTTGGTCGATTGGTTGATCTGAAAACCCTCTGACCTCTAGCCAAAGTCCTTCCCTCTTCTGGTTCCCACCACTCCCGACTCCCTCCAGCATTACATGACTGGCCTGCTACCCCCCCAAAACCCCTCTTCCATTGCCCTCTGCCCTCAATGGCTGCCTCAGCAGTGACCCTCAGGTTGTCTCATAATCCCCGCTATCAATTGTGCCATTGCCCCAGGCTTGCCAAACTGTTACATGCTCCACTCAACTTGGAAACATCCCTCTGCGGCCATACAAGTGGTTTAGGGTTAGGGGTTTAACCCTAAGCCCTAACCCTAAACCCTAACCCTAACCATAAACCCTAAAGCCCCAGCTCCCTCCCGTAATCGATTGCCCCGTCTCCTTACCTTGCTCCGCCCGCCAACCCATTGCCACACACCCCTCCATTCCCCCCAGCCCCAGCAACCTTCTCTTCAATTGCTTCAAGCTATCCCTTCCAATTGCCCCAACCCCAGACTCCCCGTTGGTTCGCCCCAACCCCAGTCCCCTCCCCTCTTTGACTGCGTGTCCCACAGTCCCCCTCAAAGCCTCCCAAGTCCCCCCTTGATTGCCCAGCGGCCCCCCCCCCCC